>VWZE01012321.1:54219-146378 GCA_013396675.1 Eubucco bourcierii | reverse complement strand
CGTGTATATATATATATATATATATATATATATATATCCGTATCTATATTTCTATCTCGGGTTTATATATTAAGAAGTGAAATTAGAAGTGTTGTCCTGGGTTAACACAGCCTGCTCTCACAAGCCACTCTCCCCCAACACAGATGGGGAGTAACACAGAATAAAAACCCCAGGTTTTTATTGGGATAGAGAGTTGAGGTAGAGTTTTACTGGAAATGCTGCAATGCACAATGACCTATTTGCAGAAAAGTGCAGCAAAATATAGAAGCAGCAGCAGAAGTCAGTGATGAAGTTGTTCCCCCAACTCAAGCAGGCAGCAACCAGCCTAGTGGAAAAGACCAATAACCCCCAAACCTAGAAACTAGAGGCAGGAAGCCTCTCATGTTACAATCTGAACTTCAAGCCCCATGATACTTTGCTCCAGCCAGCACTTTCCTCTTGAAGCTGGCATGATAGCTGGCATGGTATTGAATGTCAGCAGATCTGATTCAACCCATGACAAGTGTATCCCTAGTCTTTAATTTTAGCTCCTACTGAGAGGCCAGATGTTCACATGGTTATTTGGTTTGTTGGGGTTTTTTGCAAGCAAATACATTGCAGTTGTGCTTATTTGACTCTTATTTTTTGAACTGAGAAGTCATACTAAGTCATACTTCTCTATTCTTAATCAGTCTTTATTGTACGCGACCCTCAGACCATAGCCTAGAGTGAAAGTAATTTAAAGCAAGCTTGTCCCCCTCTGAGTTGATAAGTAGGCTTTGTTGGCTACAAGGAATTTGCCTTTCTTTCATGCCTTGCATTTGCAGTCACACTTCCAAAGACACTGTAGCACAGAACTGAGGAATTGGGAGCAGAAATAATTTCTCTTTTGCGTGTTCACTCTACAGAAAAACAAAGCAAAATAAAACAAAACACAAAAAAACCCCAACCAAAAACAAAACCACCACAACCCCAAAAAACACAACCACAACAAAACAAAACAAAACAAAAACCAAACAAACCAACCTAGGAGAAGAGTGGACAAGGAAGGGATAGAGGTAGAAGGCAGAAAGATAGAAAGAGGCAAATGATGTGAATGGACTGGAGGACTTGCTGGGTTCCACAGTCCCTGAGCAAAAAGTGGGACCAGATGCTGAGACTGGCTAGTAATGAATGCGAAAATGTAATCTGAGGAGCATATGATGAGAAGTGGAGCTGAGAGCTGGAGTTGAAGGACAGTGGAGTCTAACATAAGGTTATTTAGAGGAGGACCATGAATGAGCAGGCAAGATGAAAAGGCACCACCTGGAAGCTGCTGGTGGGTACTAGTGGTAGGACAAGAAACTGGGGCAGTGCTGCGCACACAAGGACTAGATCTCATCTAGGGCACACAAACCAGAGTTAAATCCCAGACTCCACAGCTATTTCTGTGGCAACCTGCCAAGAGCAGATCGGCTGAAGCAGTGAACTGTAGTTGTGTCCTTTGATCATTAATTAAAGATAAATCCGAAGTTTATCTAGCTCTTGGCCTTTAGCATTTCAAACAAACACAGTGAGTAGTGACTGGATGATTACAACATAAAAGCAAAGGTATAGGCTGAAGGTCAGGCCCAGATGCAGCCCTCAACTGGAAAGCCTGAGGAGCTCCTCCTTCACTCCAGCCTCACCCAGCAATGCCCTCCACATGAAGCAGGAAAACCCTCTTAGCTCACCTAATGTTTATCACTGGGCTTTTTCCAGTGCCCATAGCCTTACTGGCTGAGTTTTACTTGGACCAGAGCTTAGCTGGTCTGCATTTGAAGGTCACCAGAAAGCTACTCCTTCCATCAGGGTCGGAGGCGGCCTGGCACGTGCTATGCCGTGTCCAGTGTTGCACTGGCAGCCAGTACCTGGGACACCACCAAGCAAATGGTTGCACCCTCTGTTAGCATGAATAAACAGACAGAAATTCCTCTGCTTGGTGTGCTCTGACTACTTTTGATTTTTAGGACCTACTAAATTATAAAAATTATATAAAATTATATCAATTTCAGAGATTATTGAAGATCACAAAATCAAGGTGTGATAAATAAGCACCATAGGAAAATCACTGACTCTAAACACTCTGCAAATCATCATCATGCAAAGAAAAGAGTATAGCTCTTAGCTGCTGCTGGCCTACAGAGACCCATCCATGCTCAATGTAAGGAGGAAGGTGTTTGTGGAAAAAAACATCAGATGTGGTTCTGTGGTAGTCCATGAGTGCACACAGAAGGAGAGCATGTGTGTTCCTAAGCATGCAGGTCCTGAGGTTGGGATCTTTGGGCACAGGTTTTCTTCTACCATGTAACTTAAATTAGAGCTTGTTGGGTTGAGTTGGAGACACTCCATGGAGTCCAGTTTATTTTAGGTGAAACCCATTTTACTCTGCTCTGTAAAATAATTAATCCTAATCCTGAAAGACTTTCTCTTACTATGGTCTTTCTCTCCATTAAGAATTTTATTGTCCTCTGAGCTTTTCATTCTTTCAGAGAGTGAATAAAACAGTGTAGGATTTGGCAGCACATCACCTACCTCACTTCTGCTGAAGTTAGCGGTTGAGAATACTGGTAAGTATATTTATTGTCTGCTTTGAGTTTGGGAACCACTTGATGGACGTTTATCAACCAAACAACACAACCGTGGCTGGCTGATCTTCAGACTGAGCAAAGGTAATATATGGGCTGTTTGGACTTTTTTTTTTCTTTTTTTTTTTTTTTTTTTGAGTTAGCTGGGGTGTCTTGTTGCTAAAATCAGATATAATTTGTTGCATCATAGTATTACTGGCACTGCATGTGATTCCACAGAAGACTTTACAAAACATGTGGCAGGGAACTGAAATAAACAAAACATTTCGTTTCAGAATGTGCATAGATAAGATAGAATAGAATTATTCTATTAAATAGAATAAAAACTATTTGTCATACAAAATCAGATCCTGGTGTAAGTGTTAATCAATGTAGCACAATTTTAGTGACCTCTTCTGCTGAGGATATGATCGGTAGTTAGCTGTTAGGTTTAAGAAGGTTTTCCTGCATAAAAAAAGCATGAAATGCAAGGCAAGAATTGGAAGGAAACAGAGGCTCCAGTTCATCTGCAGTAAACTTTACATGCAGAGGTTCAAGCCTCCTGAAGGCTTGGATCCAAACCTAAAATTATTTTGAATTAAATACGTTGTGCAATGACAGACTCAAGCTTAAATATGTCTATCTAAAGCAAAAAAGTTTAGTGAATGTCATGTTGCTTTAAAAAGCCAAGAGACAATTCATTCTTTCAACTGATTATACCCACTTTTGCTCTAGAAGAGGTTTTCTTGCTCCTTCCTGATCAGTGTGGTGGCACCTTTTGAGATGGACACCATCTTTGAATGTCTAACAGTCATATATAACACCAGTAACAGTAAGGCTTGCTACAAGAGCTCACAGCAGCAGCACATTATCACCAATTGCCGCATGCAAACTATACCCATTATACCAACATTGAAGGAGACACCACTGCTTAGGAAGATTTAATTACACTTAACATCTGTTCCTCTACATTTTCAAATACAGATCTACTCTGCTTTTCATAAATATGTGTTCATTTCAAATGAATGCCACTTGATAAAAAAGTAAAATATACCTTTTGTGGAAGAGATAGAAAAATGTTGTGAAGGTTTGGGAGTTACCCACCCCCCACACTTTGTAAAATGACCCAGACTAGCACTCAGTCGGCTGGAAGTTAAATGATGAAGCTCTATTTACAGCTCAGCACAATGTACAGCAGATATTTACACTATATACACAATATTTACAGAAATATAAAAGTAAAAGGTAATACAGCAACACAACTCCCCTCCCAGAAATCAGAGACCCCAGGAGGGGGTCCCAACCACCCTTCCACCTCCTCCCCACCCCTGTACCTTTCCCCAAGGTTTGCCTTACATGCAAGGTAAATTAGGAGGATCGGCCAAGGGGGTTAGAAGAAAAGTGGTTAGTGAGGATTAATCAGCAGAGGAGCCAGAGCCCAGAAGCTGCTAGATCATCCCAGCAGCTCCTGTTCCAGCAAGCGACAGAGAGCGACTGACTTAACTATTGTTTTGGTTAGTGTTCCCAAACAATTCTCCAGCAAGCGTATGAGTGAAGTAGGCATCATGATGTTTTCCTTTCACAACCTATAGTGTAATTTTCTCCATTAAAATATTCTAATTAGCCTCAACCCAGCACAAATGTTAAACACATCTGCATTATACAAATACCAGTAAAGTCTGGCTGTAAAAACTGATGTAAACTTGGCTCTTCACTCCTCAAGAATTATTTTGAGTTGAAGACCACATGGTCACAAATAGACTGCATCAACCTTTCTTAGACTAGTACTTGCTTTAGAAAGGTTAGTGGACTTCACAGCAGTGGAGCACAGTCACACAGAAAGGGCAAACCACTGACTTTGATTTTTCAGATAGATAGCAACTCTTTGATTATGCCAGTTAAATGCCCATCACAGACTGTGTCTTCTGGAAGATAAATATTGCTGGATCCCGCTATGTCCTGCATATACCTTAGCTGAACATCCAGTTATGAGAAACTAAGCTTTAGACAGATTGTTTCCTGGAACACACGGTGCTGCCTGCATGTTAGTGGTGTACAAACTTATCTGGAGCAAATAACACCAGAAACTTGTGCAAGAGGCCTTAAGTAATCACCTAAGGGGAAGGGAGGAATTTGGCATGTTTTGTCTCCAAATAGAAGGGAGCATAATGATTAATCTCTGCTTTGCATTAAGGTTTAAATTGCACCAAAAGACCGGTAAAGAGCACCCTTTCAGTCAGAGTTCTGCTCACTCTTCTCCTGAAGATGATATCTACAAGGATCATCTGTGTGTTGCTGTCCCTCAACATAGCTTGGGTATGAGTTTGCTTATTTGATTCTTTTCCTCTCTTTCTATTTCGAAGAGTACACATTTATTTAATGTTTGTTCATTAGATAGATACAGTTTGGCTGTTGCCTAGCTCATAAAATTCAATGCACACTTATATACACAAGCACACTATAACCACTTCACTGCTGGACATTCAGTATTTCTTGAGCGTCCAGCTGTCTAGTTTTACTTAACTTAAGTTTTGCTGAATCTGCCTGGCTTCAGGAGCAGTAAAGTATGTACATTATATAGATTCATAGGTGATGCTATAAGTCTTAAACCTAACTGACTGGATGCTAGTGGCTCCAGGCAGTTAGGAATTTTCCTGTTTATTAGGGTGAATTCTACTTCCTTTTGTGTCGTTCTTCACCAGAGTTTTCCACCTACAAATGACACACAATTCTTTTGTCATCTAATACACCAGGTAGCAACACCAGGTTAAACTAAAGCTAAGTAAGGATCAAGGAAAGTGATAGACCTGGTGTACAACTATTCTAATACAAACTTGATTTTCTCTCATTAAGATCTCAGGCTATTATCTTATACAACCGTCTTTTATGTTTCTCTTTGTGATCCTTTATTAAAGAACGTGCATGTTCTAACAAATTACAGAAATTACAGGAAGCAAATAGGATAAAACAGAAGCAGTTACATTTGATCTGTCAATGACGAAAGGGGACAGACCACCTGAAAATGAAGTTTTTAGTTGTGACTTTAACTTTAAAGAAGTACTTGGGCCAGATCTTCAGGATGAATCAAACCAATATGAATCAACTGTTTTTAATAGTGATATTCTCATTCACTAGGGCTGAGGTTCTGGCTCCGGAGGCTAGAATTAGGAACATTTTATCTACCTCAGAATTATTAATCATAATGATCACTTATAATCAACATTTTCAAGCATTTATTATCTGCTTGAAAAGAATAGAAGATACACGGAAGAATCCAATCAGATTTAATTATATCTCAAGCCCTATAACAGGGCTTTCTTTTATGAAAAATAATTATTCCTCAGTCTTCTACTACACAGTAACACAGCAGCAATCCTTACAGTGTTTTGACTTAGAATTATCATGTATATATACACATTCTCAGGTTTGAGAAAAAGCTCAGTATATTTATTTCTCTTCCATTAGCACATTGGAATCTATCCAACACCGACATTGTTTTTATCAGGATGTTATTAACTTTTTTGCTCTTTATGCCAGGCAAAATGGTGCGATTAAAATCAGAAACTCTCTTCATATATATATTTAATCCATTTTTTTTATAAACTGAAGGTGGTAGAATGAAAATAAAAATGTAGAAGTATTGCAGCAATTGGAAATAGAACGTAGACTTTTAAAAGTTTTTGCTTTAACTTAACCATCTTTAATCTAATTCCAAGTTAATTTTCTATTTACATAGAGAACACAAGATTTCTGTGGAATGATGTTATCATAACATGTGCTGAGTATCAGCAGCTCCCAACAAAGTAGCATTAATTTTAAAGAGATTAAGAGTAACAAGAAATGTTAGGAGTAAAATCCCTGAACTTTTTGGTGTGATGATTTCCAGATGGCTGTAATTGCCACAGGTCAGCTATGCCACTGAGTGTTTGAGGATGTTGCTGCCTCTTGTTGTCTGTTCTCTTTGTAGCTGTTTAGTTCATCTTGGTTGTGCCTTTCCTCCTTTTTGATCCTGGCAGGCACAAAGTGGAGAAACTACCTTTGAAAAGGTGGGTGCAGGAATCCGTGGTCCCCGGATTGTGGAGCACATGTCCCAGTCCACCTGCCAGTATGAGAAGAACTGGGCCACCTGTGCAGATGATGAATGGGTGAGCAATGAACTCTGGGGGCAAAAGCAGGGCCCAACAGTAGGGTGCTCATGGACCTCAGCCTGACCACAGTGATGAGTGTCATGTAGCCAGCATATGACTGGGCTTTGAGTCTGAGGGAAAACAGGTAATGCTTCATGTTGGAACAGCATGGAGAGAACTGCTGTGGGAAAGAACAAATGAACAAATGAAAGAAAGCAAGCAAGCAAAAAAGAAAGAAAGAAAATCAGAAGAATGAAAGAGGGACTAGAAGTATAGAGAAGTGCAGAATCAGAAGAGAAAGTAAATCTGGAAAAGAAGGATTAAATAAAAGAAGGCTAATTCCTAATAAAAATAAGAAAGTTTTGGGTTTTTTTTTTTAATTTTGATATTGCCATTTTTTGATTTGGTAAGAGAAATGCAACAGGAAGAAAGGTGTGAGACACAGGAAAAAAACCTAGAAATATCTTACACTCCACTTTTTAGGAAGTCAGATAATAAAAGGTTCAGTAAAAGATTCATAATAATTGACTGAATGTATTTGCATATAAACTGTTAATTTGTCTCCTTCATGCCTCTTTTGTCTCAGCCTATCCATATTTGATATTCATTTGATGAAATCTCGGCAAAGAGCTTTATTCTGTTAGAACACGAAGCTTTTCTGATTAAAATTTTGCTTAAATACACTGTCCTCTAACATCTTTAATTAAACTGGACAACAAACCTTTCCTTACAGCAGCCCTTTGGGAAATAGGGATGTGTGCATGTGTTATTTCACCCCTGAGTATCACAGGAGAGAGAAGGTTAAGTATTTACTTGTACCTTGCCATCTACTGTGTCAGTTTTCTAAGGATGTGTTTTACTGATTCCATCACATCAGTGACAGAAGCACAGGAGGTAAAGGATCACCGTGCAGGTGGCTTGCTCTAAGTCATACAAGTTCTTAATGAGGTCAGTAGAGGAATAGCAAAGGGCTTCTGAAAAAAACTTGCAGAATCTTGCCCTAATATTTTGTTGTGTGTGTATTTTCAGTGTTTCCCAAAAATCTGGAAACATAATGTTTAATAATACATTTACTTGTGAAGATTAGAACACAATTTTTTTCCTCTTTCAATTTTAGGGCATGAAGTGTCCATCAGGCTGCAGAATGCAAGGGCTGATTCATGAGGCAGACAAGGATTTTAGTCTTAGAATAGACAAAATCAAGAAGCTGCTAGCAGAAAACCAAAACAACTACAAAAAGTCCAATCGGATAATTACGGAAACCATAGATGTAATAAAACCAAACCTGGACAGTGCTCAGCGTGAGTATCTTGCACCTGAGTTTATTACCTATTCCTGAACTGTGAATTATTTTTTGCTGCATAAGCAACATGCAGTGAAACTATCTGCTACACTGGACCTTATTGAGAGCCTGAAGAAACACAGCAGTAAAAGACTCATAACTGTTAACTAGTAAAATCTAATGTAATTTTTACTTGCAGAGTCCTATGAGAAATATGTTCTTATTTACATCTTTTCAATCACATATTTTAAAATATGCTACACTTTTAGGAAAGAAACTCACATCTCCATAGCTGACTGTGAGGCAATTCTGTTTCAGAGGTTGATGAGAATTATGGCCTCGTGTCAGGAGAACTGAGACGAAGAATAGTGACATTAAAACAGAGAGTCATCACTCAAGTAAACAGAATAAAAGCTCTGCAGAGCAGCATCCAGGAACAAGTGGTGGAGATGAAGCGCTTGGAGGTAGGTAGCTGCTATGTAATTTCCATTGTTTCCAGGGCTTAGCTACGTAAAGAGGGTCTATACATGATAACTTCAAAACAGGATGCAACTCACACATGATCTGACTTGCTGAGGCAGTGAGCTGCTTCCTGTGCAGCTTGGTTTTCTTTTCCTGATTTGTGGGAGCCAACATGAGCTTGAGAGGACTCTTGTTCCCATCTGCCACTTAGGCTATCAGTCAGACAACAAGGATGTTATATCTGCTGATAGCTATCCCTGTATGAGGCATTTCTCCTCCCGTAAGAAGTTACTGAGCAGCTAGGGTGAGAGGAACATGTCCTGTATTTTTGCAGTGCTGCCACCGCTGCCCACAGCCAGTTCTGGCATTAAAGCCTGTGTTCCCAGATTGCAGTCAATTCTTCTGGTGGTAATGCAAGGCAAAGTACTAGCAGGAGCAACAGTTTTGCTCCAAAGCCCTTTTTGATCCCTGGATCAGAGATCCGGCTTTTTGGATCATTTGGGTAAAGAATCATAGAGTCAGTATTGTTTTGGTTGGAAAAGAGCTCTAAGATCATCGAGTCCAAGTATCAAATGTCATCCACAGGAGGACAGGTCTCACAGCAGGGTCATGACAGGCTCTGACAAATCCACTGTCTTCTGCTCTCCTTGGAAGACTCATTTCTGCCTTGGCCCCCAGGGAGCATGCCCAGCTCTGTACCAGTCTTTTCAAACTCAGGAAGACACCCCTATGCCCTGAGAATAAAGGGAGCAGAAACGGTGGACATGCTTCAATATACATCTCTATGGGGATCATGTGCACGGCACTATTATGCATATTGTATTTACAGTGGGAACAAGCCCAGGGATGATTTCAAAACTGAGTTTTCAAAAAGCTCAGCTGTAGGTGGGAGGTACCAGGGCAACTCCCACATTTCCCCAACCCAGTTAAAGGATACACTTTCTTGAGAAAGTCAGAAAAGCTCTCTAACCAAATTATTTCTCTCTGTTTATGTAGGTGGACATTGATATTAAAATACGAGCTTGCAAAGGAACCTGTGCTAGAGGTTTTGATTACCAGGTGGACAAAGAAAGCTACGACAACATCCAGAAGCAGCTTACCCAAGCCAACTCCATTGACTTGCACCCAGAGCTTCAAACAACCACCTTGAGTACACTGAAAATGAGGCCACTTAAGGACTCAAATGTTCCTGAGCATTTTAAGCATAAGCCTCTGCCAGAAATGCAGGCTCTGAACATAGTAAATAACATCAGACAAATGCAAGCAGTATTAGAAAGATCAGAAGCAGACACAAAACCCTCCCGAGGTGACAGCTCATATCACCTGGCAGAATCAAGGGGGGATGGACATTCCACCAAATTCATTACTCCTACTCATGGGAGAGAAACCCTTGGTCTGGGAGACAAAACCTCCTCCTCCACTGTTCGCAGATGCACCAAAACTACCACCACAAAATTTACCACTGGTCCTGATGGCCCCAGAGAAGAAGTAGTTGAAAAAATGGTTTCTTCTGATGGCTCAGACTGCTCCTACTTACATGGAACAGGAAATGTCGGAGGGGAAGGGAGCGTGTACCATATTGGTGGAACAGAAGTCCACAAGCTAGAGAGGTTATACCCTGAACTAGACTCATTTTTCGCACCCGATTCTGGAGTATCCAGTCATTCAGGGAAAGGCGTATTTACAGACTTAGGAGAGGATGAAGATGATGACTTTAGAACAATCCACGCTCAGCCACCTCAATTCCCACCTGGCAGTGCAAGTCACTCCAAGACTGTAGTCAACAGTGGCTCTTCTAGTTTCAACAAAGGAGGCTCCACTTTTGAAACCAAATCACTAAAGACCCGAGAAGTAACTGAGCAGCTAGGTGGGGTTCACCATGATCAGAGTGCAGAGGATATCCCAGACTTTCAGGCACGCAGCTTCAGTGCACTAGTGAAGCAAAGGACAGCCAACACTGGGAAAGGTACACAGGCATCACAGAAGTAGTTATTGAGGTAGTGGAGCCAAATTCCACCCATAACCAAACTGACACATTTGGTTTAGATACTGCAGTACCACAGTGTGATGTTAAAAAGCTACCACTGTGTCTGTTTGTTGCCACCTTGGAAACAAAACTGAAAATATTTTATTAATACTTGGGTATGACATAGACAATTCACAATTTAAGTATGTAAAGTTTTCTTTTATGAATTCTTTATAATGTTGCCTGTCACTATACCTATTGTAGTTCAAGACATGATTAACAATTTTCAGCAGAGCTATTGGTACTTGGATTCCTCTGAACCTTTTATTAAATTTTGCTGATAACTCCTGTCAAACCAGATCAACTTTTTTTTTTAGACTGTGACGATATCCGCCAGAAACACACTTCTGGTGCCAAAAGTGGCATTTTCAAAATCAAGCCAGCGGGATCCAATAAGGTTTTGTCAACTTATTGCGACCAAGAGACCACTTTGGGAGGATGGCTATTGATCCAACAGAGAATGGATGGATCAGTGAATTTTAACCGGACCTGGCAAGACTACAAGAGAGGTTTTGGCAGCGTGGATGGCAGAGGGCAAGGAGAGTTCTGGCTGGGCAATGAAAACATACACTTGCTGACTCAGAATGACACTCTCCTTCGAGTAGAGTTAGAGGACTGGGATGGAAATTCTGCATATGCAGAGTACATCATACAAGTAGGGTCTGAAGCAGAAGGGTACCCCCTTGCCGTGTCCTCCTACGAGGGGACTGCCGGGGACGCGCTGATCACCGGCTGGCTGGAAGAAGGCACCGAATACACATCCCATGCCCAAATGCGGTTCAGCACCTTTGACCGGGACCAGGACCGCTGGGAGGAGAGCTGTGCAGAGATGTATGGGGGTGGTTGGTGGTACAACAGCTGCCAGGCAGCCAACCTCAATGGTATTTACTACCTGGGGGGCCACTATGACCCCAGGTACAACATTCCTTATGAGATTGAAAATGGCGTGGTCTGGCTGCCATTTAGAGCCTCTGATTATTCACTCAAAACTGTTAGAATGAAAATCAGGCCCTTAGAAACCCTCTAGGACAGGCTTTTAATATCTATGTTACAACTTCAAGTTGAATTATTTTTTTTTTAAACATGTACGTATCATGTACCTTCACTCTGTGAATTTGAAGGCAACTGGGCACATCTGTGGCTTGAAAAATAAACAGTGAATAATTATCAACAAAACAGTTATTTCATTTTATTCAAAACTGACAAACCTTTTCAAGGAAACATTGATTTTACCCCTTTTTACATATACTTTGCCTATGCCTTTTGCAGCTCAAAGCTCGACTGGAGATAAAAGTACTTACATTTTTAATTATTTACCTTGTTTAAGAGTGTTAAAGAGCCAAAAGAATTTAGAAGTATGTTCATCATAAATTCCTGTCTCTACTAACGTGAACCATGGAAGTCTGATCAAGTTAGTCATGGTTGTGGGCCGTCTCTTCTCATGTCCATTTCAAGAAAGGGCATAACAGTGGCAGGAGGCAGTCCTTAGGCAGAGCTGAGGATAGTTTAGGTTCCCAACTTTGCCACACATGTAAGATGGAGTATACTTTGATAAACGGTGTGTGACTTTTAAGGATTGCCTAAGATTTCGTTTTACAAATATGGAAGTAGCCCTTCCACCCAGATGAATTCTAGGTAGCATGCAATGCATACTGTAGCTTCAAAATAAGACAGTTCATGGTAACTCACCAAAATACAACTTCCCCAAAAGGCTATTATTTTCTACTGGGCACTGCAAGGTTATGACAGTAACTAGGACAAGAAACATGATGAGCACCTGCATGGCTGTAGTATGTATTTCCTTGGTGTAGAATGTTTCTCAGTGCAAGCAGGGATTTTTCTACAGAAAGGGTATTTAGATCAGCAATTTGCTGACAGTGTATGGTAAGGATTTTTAAACAAAACTCTGACTGTATGGAAACCAGTTACATTACACAATCACACAAGAACACGAAATTACACAAGTATTCATTATTATTTATACCTTACGGGATAAAATTACACAAGTATTTATACTGTTTAGTATTTCTGTGCTTTTACTGAGAAACAAGCATGAGTAAACTTCCTTGCCTCCAATCTCAGGGGTCAGCATGTTCTGTACCATTTAACAAAGTCAATATGAGCCAGCAGTGTGTCCATGGATCCCAGAAGGCAAATGACACCTTGGGCTACATCAAGAGGAGTGTGGCCAGCAGGTCAAGAGAGGTGATTCTTCCATTTTACCCTGCACTTGTGAGACCCCACCTCAATTACTGCATCCAGTTCTGGTGTCCCTATCATAAGAGGGACACAGACCTGTTTGAGTGAGCCCGGAGAAGGGTCACAAAGATGTTTCAAGGGCTGGCACACCTCTGCTATGAGGATAGGCTGAGGGAGATGGAAATGTTCAGATTGTTAGAGAGGAGAAGACTCCAGGGGGACCTCAGAGTTGCCTTTCAACAACTGAAGGGATCCTACAAGAAGGCCGGACAGGGACTTTTCATAAGGATGTCTTTCAGTAGGACCAGGGGAAATGCTTTTTAGCTGAGGGAGAGTAGGTTTAGAATGAATCTCAGGCAGAAGTTCTTCAGTATGAAGGTGCTGAAATTCCTGAATAGGTTTCCCAAGAAGATCTTGGATGCCTCTGTGCTAGTTTAAGGCTCATTGGAATATTCTAATGAGAGAAATCAGATCATTGGTTCCAGAAGAAAAATAATGATAATGTCTATATCATTCATTGGTTTGCTAAAAGATGTAACAAGCCAAAGTATAAACAACTCTTTCTCACTTGCTTGAGCACTGGATCTCTTTGCTTCTCTCCCTAATCTCTTCCACTAACCTTGGCTAACCAGATAACACATAGGCCCTGCTGGTTGTTTTCTGTCTGGTGAGAGGGTGGCATGGGTCCCTTCTGGACTTTCTTTGTCCAGGGGGGGAATTCTGGATTTTTATATTATTTCTAAATTGCATATAATTGTAAACACATGTAAATATATTGTGTATATATGCTTGTAAAATTAGGTTTGCTGTAAATACAGCTTTACCTTACTTCCAAGCCATCTGACCTGGTCTGGTAAATTTCAGCTGGGGGGAGGATGTTTCCAACCCACTTCAGCCTTCTCCCTGGTGGTGTTCAAGGCCAGGTTGGATGGGGCCTTGAGCAGAAAAATCTAGTTGAGAGCCATCCCTGCCCATGGCAGGGAGGTTGGAGTAGATGATCTCTCAGGTCCCTTCCAGCCTAAGCTGTTCTATAATAACATGATTCTATGTGCAGAGAAGTGTCTGTGCTTTTGAAAAAGGGGCTTCTGCTTTATGCCTTGTGTTTTCACTCCCCAGCTTCAGTAGAAACCTGCCTGTGGGGATGCATCTCACACTTATATAGCGAGATGCTGCCATGATGTCTCTTCCTGGCCCTCCAGTGCTTCACAGACTAAATCAGCATGAGAGATTTCAGACAGCACACATCTACCACTAGTGATTCAGGTCCCTCCCTTTATGGAGGAAGGCAGTCCCTCAGAGAGATGTTTGATCCTGCCTACCAGGGTGGGGAAGTCCTGCCATTGGGGTAATCTTTGCTCCTGGCTAGAGAGGTAGCCTAAAGCAAAAGCTTCAGTGAAATACCCAGCCACCACCTATGCCATGAGCAGAGTCACTAAATGCTTTAGTCCCATCATAATGATTGTGTGAAAGACATAACAGCCATGTCTTCTAATACTGGATTTTATTCTGTAATAAAAGGCTGTGGGGTGGTGGAAGGGATATTAAGAGGCACATTATGTGAGCTGGGACCCATAAAAGAGCATATTTTATCCAGCATATGGGATTTGAACTAAGTGATTGATGGCCCATCCATTTTTTAGATGCTATCTTTTCAAATTATTCATTCTCAACTCGTTACACAGGTAGTTACCATCGCCTTTGTAATATAGAATTGTTGTCCCTTACTTAGTGGAATGTGTTTGCTTCTTCCCATATAATATATAAACACTTAGGAATCACATGAAGAAAACTTTAGGTTTAAAGCTTTATTTAATTTTTAGAAAACCTGTGGCATAGAAGTCCTTTGTAAAAGGACTGAAACAAGCCAGATTTGGGATGTTTTTTAGAAGTGTTTTTCTATACTTGTTATTTCTGTCTTGGGAACAAATGAAAAAATGTAACAAAATACACATGTGAGTTATTTTCATGAGTCAGATTTTGATTTACAATTGACATAGCACACAGCTTTTCACTTTTGGTCACATTATGCTCATGCTGGTTCTTACATGTAAGACAAGCCTGAATATTGTGGACAAAAAGATAACAATGTACAAATATTCTTTAAAAAAATCGGATTCTGTACATTTTTATAATGGTTAGTGTGGAAAGTATGGCCTGATTTTCATGCTCATCTTCTTCATTGAGTACCATGACCCTTTCCAGTTCATCCACACAACACCATCATCTGTACCATGTTTTGCCATATCCCAGCTGTAGGTCCCTCCCCAGTAGTATCTGCCATTGGGATTGGCTGCGTGGCAACGATTGTACCACCATCCACCACCATCTTCTTTGGAGCATTGTTTTCTTGGATCTGCAGTTAACCTGATGAAGGAGAAAAACAGCGTTGAGAGTGAAAGATGAACTATAAGCAAACAGATCAACACAGTACATATACCTGCTCCTGTACTGAAATTTTCAAACAACAATAAATATTTTAAATCCTCTCTGTACTTTCTGTATAAGACTGAGTGTCATGAGTGTGTGCTATACAGTGCCATTGGGAGGTCCAGGTATTAAAATAAAGTTCAGAGATACATTGTTAAATTATATACTTTACAAGTGAGCTCTTGTCTTCTGAGTAGGCAGATCTTTGTTTTTTAAATGCGACATGCTGTCTCTTTCCTCAGGACTCATTATATGTTACTGCAGTCAGTACCAATATTTCTACTTAAGCAAGACAATGTTCTCAGCACTGCCACCATCATTCTCTTAGCAATTAATATACTACATCCAGATTTGCTGATTTGTCTATGGTAAAGTAATTCTCACTTCTTATGTGGTTGCAAAACAGTGGTAACCTCTTATTTTTTACCTGCCCTTGGAACTGCCAGGAGACCTGCATAGATGTTCAGCTGGTAACTCACAGCAATTTAGAGAAATATTCTATGCTGAGCTGTATTTTAAGCTCTATTTTTTATTTAACTATCTAATTCAAGTACATACCATCCATCATTGTCTCTGTCATAAGTACTGAAGTACATGCCATTGTGAACTGTCATTGTCCTGTTTTCTCCATGCAGCTGTGAAGCTCCATCCATTAGTGCGTTGCCTGCATTGCCTTTGTAGTTACTAACTGAAAGCTGATACTTGTTTCCTTCATTCTGTATGGTGAAACCTCCATAATGAGCTGATACTTTATCACCATTCCAATCTTCCATTTCAATTAAAACTTCAGTGGGCCCTATTTTGGTAAGCTGGCTGATCCTGTCATTTCCAAGCCAATATTCACCTGAGAAGCAACAAGTGAGAGCTCTGTGAAGTAGACTTCACAATATACTTCAAGGCAACTTTATGATTCGTCTGTAGTTCTGCTGAAGTGGGTTAGTTGATTTCTAACAATCAAAAAGATTCAACAAATATGAGAAAACAGTTTTGCTAAGAAGAGTTCTTCGTGTCTCATGCTCAGTGTTTTACCTGGTGTGTCACAGTACTTCTTCCCTCCACTCTTGGCAACATTTCCAAATCCTTTTTTGTACCGATCCCATACTCTTCCGAAGTTAACACTGCCATCCTGGCGGTTCTGAATCAAAGTCCAGCCTGCAGGAGCAATGGTTCTTAGATCAAACTACCATTAAGAAAGGAGCATGAAGAATTGAGAAACACAGCCCTTTTATCTTCATCTCAAGACAAGCAGAGATTATAGCTTACTTGCAGCAGGTCTGAATTTTCACTGCTTACAAGCTCAGCCTTGCCATTTTTACTCATACTGCTCTACTTGTTTCATAAAGTAAAGTTGAAAAAGCAGAATTTGAAGGACTGCCTCAGTCTTTTGTCTAGCACATAGTAGCAGGGTAAGAAATGAACCAGGCTGTCCTTGCCTGCTCACCCCATACATTGTCCATTCTATTCATAGTGAGTTATGGGTTTATTTACTAACCCCACCACACAATTTATTTCCAGTGTCATTATAGAGGCATCCTATTCTGTGACCAGCAAGACTTTTCTGAGTGAGTCCATCAGACCTAATTCTCAAGTAATTACAAAAGTTACAACTTCATATTAGTTTTCATAACATGCAAACTACTAACATGAATTTTGGTAGCATCCATATGAATATTTTAACAATATAGTTATTTCACACTAACCTCCATTATCTGTTTCCATGTCACAGTATACTCTATATGGTTTTTTGAAAGGATCTGGCTGGATGAGGTACATTTCTGATACCTCACCTCCCTTTCTGATAATATCTTCACATTCTGCAAGAATGAAACAGAGATGCAGTGACTGAAGAGCTATGGACATACTCAACAATCTTGTTATCCTTTGGTTTGCCAATTATATATCAGGGAACAATTTCAAGTATGTATAGATTTTTTTTTCTTTCCCGTGAAAGAAGCGTGGAAGGAAGAACATTGCACCTCTATTGTTCTGCTTTTCCAAACACGAATTTCTGAAAGTCGAGTGATAAATTACTATACTTTCCAGTCACTTTTTGAGCTAGACAAGATTGTGAAAGAAAAAACTTTTCTGACTGAAAAAAAAATCAAGGGCACAACAAAGAGGGTCACAAATGTGTCATCTCCAACTTACAAAGCCCCTGGAGCATGAATTTCTTTAAAATGCTAACCTAACAATGAGTGATACTGGGTAAAAGGATCTTTGGTCTGACCAGTACAGACATCCAGAAAAGATTTTCTTTAAATTTAGAATAACTTTCCATCTCTTATCATAAACAGTGGCACAGTCTTTGGAGGTATGTTTAAACCAACTGAATGATGGAATTATCACTTTGCACAGTGACAGAAGAAGACATGTCATTTTAGTTGAATGATTACCTTTGCCTGAAACCACTGGAATATTGCAGGAAACAACACATGGGGAGCGACAGTAGTCCACCTGGGTTGCAATGGCATTTTCCAGCTTTTGTATCTTTTTGTGTAAAGAATCCACAACTGCACGAAGGACTCTCAGGCTAGACGGGATATTATTGTCCAGATTATCCTTTATATAATTATAATGCAGATCCACTTCTGAGTTGTACTGTGAAAATATATCATCATTGTCTAGAAAAGCAAAGAGGTCAAAAGCAGATTAGTTTTCAATGTATTTTCCAGTTATGAAATAAGGAAGAGTAATCTGTAAGCACAATTTAAGAAGCCACTATTTCCCTTAGCAAGCAGGAAAGCCAGGCATTTCTTTTGCTTGCTTTTCCACAATGTATGAAGACTACATAGTTGTTAGGAAAGTGATACATTTGTACTGATATGGCTTTACTAGCTAGTGGATTTACTGGTGCTGCCATATTCTGCTAAAGAACTATAATTAGCTTCTCTCCAGGGAGTCCTGGTACCAAGCCAGGACATGGGCATAGGAAAGGAGGCAAGGGAGAAGGAAATGACCCTTACATTTAGGGGTGGTCTTAGTATGAGATCCATTCCACTGCTTATCTCAACAGATATTTTTTAAGATTTAAGAGGACATGATCATAGAACCCTACTTCACTTGATATTACACTGTAACAGTAGTAATACCAATAGAACTACAATATAATTTACTCTAGCAATATACCTTTTCTTTGTTTTTGCCTCTTTATCAATTTATCTTCTAGAACAGTCACATAATCATAGAATGTTGTAGAGCTTTCAGACAGCTTGCTCACTTTGTCCTTTAGATCACGAACAACTGGTTTCACGTTTTTTTCATGTTTCAGCAGTGTAGTTTGAAGCTCACATCCTGTTGGACATAGCACTCCCTTAAAAACAAAACCGAAACCAACAGGTGCTGTGAATAGAAGTCAGGATAACAAGGTTCTAATTTAATCTGTGAATGTCTGTATCTTTGAACACACTGAATAATTAGTAACGTGAGACTGAATTTTTAAGCGTCTGGATAAGGACTCAAGTTATTCAATTTCTACAAAGAAGATGCACTCTGAAGGTCAGGAAGGAGCCCTGAATCCATAGGAAGACTGAGAGAACTCCTCTATCTTCACTTTTTTTTTTTTTTTTTTTTTTTTTTTTTTTGCCACTACCTGCTTTTCACTTCTCTGAACTGTTAAATGTTCACAGTGTTCAAGTCACTGGAATAATGCTGAAGCTTGTCAGAAACTACCTAGTGCCTGGGCAGCAACAGGACAAGGGGCAATGGGTTTAAACTGGCAGAGGGGAGATTTAGATTAGATGTTAGGAGAAAGTTCTTCACAGTGAGGGTGGTGAGGCACTGGAACAGGTTGCTCAGGGAGGTTGTGGATGCTCCCTCCTGGAGGTGTTCAAGGCCAGATTGGATGAGGCCTTGAGTGATCTGTACTAGTGGGAAGTGTCCCTGCCTATGGCAGGGGGTTGGAACTAGCTGATCCTTGAGGTCCCTTCCAACCTTACCATTCTGTGATTCTATGATTCTATGTTTAGATCTATCCCTTTCCTCTTTCACTGACCACGGAGGATCAGCCATGTTCTCTACACTTTGTTAAGTGTATCTCTTGTGAAATAATCATACAATCCCTTGGAAGAAGATCACTTCAAGAAGCTGAATGCTATCACTTTGGCAAGAAGCTCTACACTGTCAAGCACAGCAGTGTCTGAAAAAGAAGTGGAAAATCTGATGTCCTGTAAGAATCCAAACACCCAGGCAGTAGTGAAAAATCTATGCATTAAGCTTTAACAGACTTAATTTGTTGGAAACTTCCACATTCAATTTTATTCTCAGACACTAAGATGGCACTCGGCACTGTCAAAGGTTGCGTTTTATGGCAGAGAGCACAGCAAGGACAGTGTGATAGACTACTGCAAGGCAGCAAGGGGTGTGCTAGCCCTCAGCATGCTTGTATACTGTTCTGCAGAGACCTAAGGCAGTGACTGAGAGCAGACTGTAACTGCAAATTGAAACAGATTTTAAGAAACAGACACAGGATGTATCATTTGGTCCCTAGAGTTCCTTGAGATGATCTGAAATTCAAGACAGCATTTCTGCAGAACTTTTCCCTATCTTTCTTTACAATTACCTATGCAAAGCACAGGTAAACCCAGAGATGCTTCCTTTCCTCATTTACAGATCAAATTTAATCTCCTCAGCTTCACCATAGACTGTCTGTGACTAATGCTACAGACTCCGTGGCATTACTCTTCTGAATGCCATCCTACCAAACTCACAGAAAAGAAAGCAAAGTTAGGCTGCTTTAAATGAATTACTATCTCTTATCTGGCAAAGACAACTCCAATGTTGGAGTTTTTGCTGCAGGTACCTACCAGCTCCTTTGAAGGATGCTCGCAGCCACCCTCGTCTGGGTAGGTGACAGGTTCTTTCTTGTCTCCTGGCTTCCCTGTCTTTGAAAGCCGGGCCGGGTATCCACCTCCGCTGATGGGAGGTGCCACAGGTCGGGGTGTGGGGGCTGATTCCCGCCTTTTGTCCACGGGTCGGTGGCCTCGAACCCCGGGCACAGGGATTTCATCCTGCAAAGCCAAGGGGAGAGGGAACTCTCTGAATCTGGGATTGTTGTTGTAAAATGTGATGCACGAGGTGGAGACATCTGTTTAGCTCCCTTCAGTATTTCAAACAGCAATGTAAACCATGGAATGGAATGAAAACAGCAATAATGGAAATGTTACACTGACATTCTGTAAAAAGTCATTGCTATGCCCCCCTTTGTAGGACTAGCTGCATGACATTCATCTAGATATAGACAAACTAAAAAGCCTTCAGACCAAAGCAAAACAATATTTCAGTAGTCCGTTCTGACCAAGGAGTACAGTTTATGTAGTTCAGAGTCACTAGGCAACATGAAAATTGAAGTAGTAGGATAGAAAAAAATTTTAAAAAGAACTAAACATCCTTTGAGATAAGAATAATATTCAGCATCATGTTATCAGTGTCACTGGTCTACAGGAACATGTCTAAGGTCTCTAGAAAAGGCTACAGTCAAATACATCATCAGGTCACAGACCACCCACCAGCTATTAATTGATGGAAGCAAGAAAAGCATTCAATAATATCTCTCTGGGTAGGCTGTCAGAGCTTCCTCTGATGCATATGTACCCCATGCCACAAATGGGAAGTCTAAGAGGCTGAGAAAGGAAAACTGTCCCATTCCCCAAGCACTTGTTGAAAATAAGTAATTCAAAACAATAGCTGTTTGAACTATTGAATTAAAATCTTTGAACACCTCCAATCCCACTCAGACTTAGCTACAAATAACAAATATTTGTAAGGATCTGGAATCAAAGAGTACAAATAGTTTCAAAAGTCAGCATACAAGTCACAATACTGCCAAAAATTACTTAGTGCAGTAGTGCTAATGGCAGTCAATGTACAGACACAAATGCTCAGGTTATGCAAGAGAAACTCATCTCATTTCTGATTATCCTGACCCATTTCATTTTTGCAGAGAGTTTCAGAATTGGAAAAAAGGACTGAGATTCTTAATTTTAATTCCGATAAAAATATTTTACTTAAACAAAACTAAATATAGGTCACATTGTTACTTTAGATCGATCCTCACTGCTTGCCTTTTTATTTAACAATTACTACCTCTCCTTTTCCAGTACAAAGCTATATGGATTGGCAGTTAATTGCAGCTTTTTTACCACCTACTGAATCCATAGAAAAGTTTTTACTGTCTTTGAGACAATTCATGATTAATTTCTACTCCTTTGCATGTGATATCAGTTGTCTATATCATATGTCAACATTGCTGGATTAATATCTTTAAGTAAATTCAGCTAAGTAACTAATCTTACCGTTAGACATTCTTCATTCTCTACAGAAAGAAAAAAAAAAAGAAAAAAAGGAAGAAAATATACCAAAACTCAGAAAATAACTACTGTGCATTTACATATACACAAAATTAAAAAGTTATTTCTTTGAACACTTCAAGCAGAAAAATATGCACTAGATCATTTTTCCTACAGCTTCTAACTTAGCTAACTTGCATAAGCTAAGTCATGCATGCAATTAAATGAAATTAACAACTTTTACGATTATTATTCTTATTAATTATGATCAGTATTACAACCTCATCATCATAGTCAGTAGAAGCCTGGGATTTAACAGAGGAAACACAGAGCAGGAACAACAGGAGCAGTTTCATGGTGCTGGCTTGCTTGAGCAGCTCAGTGACCTTCTCCCACCAACAGCTCTGACAGGGAGAAGTCCTCTCTGTTCCTATATATATCAGCAGCAATCTTCACTTCCAGCTTGATGGTGACAGAACCAACCCATCTAAGCAATCATTGTATCTCTGTTAATATTCAACCTTTCTCCTCTCTGTGTGCCTGAATACATATGTTGTTGAGTAATTTCTCTGGACAACTCTTATCTGAATGTCCCAGAGACCTCTGTTGATGCTGGCATCAAATATATGTTTAAATCCTTACAAGTATTTCCAGCTCAGATTTCACAAGGTTACCATTTTCTCAAAAATCACAAGTCTCTAAATGCATCTTAAAACATGTGCATCCAAAAAAAGAAACATCCTCTGATGTCACACTGCGATGTCTCCTTTTCTTCTCTCTGCTGAAAATATGAATGCTTCAGAAATAACACATGAAATTTGAATTAAACTCACACCACATAAATTGCTACCTTCTTAACAGTTCTGATTGTATCTGGATATGTATGCAAGACTCTGGGTCTCTTTAAGTTCAAAGGTTAAAAAAAGTAGATTATGTTCATTACATTAATAATTCTGAATGAAAATACCGTTTTGATCTAATTAAAGATCAGATTAATATTATATGTATACAAATTCTATTTCATTATTTTAGGGATATGACACTGCAAATGAATTAAAATAATTACATTTTACATATTATTTTGCTGTTTTCCTTTATCAATACAAAAAACATATCCATCCAACATTATTTTAATATTTTAAATAATATTTTTAAAGAAAACAATATGAAATAATTTGTAATCATAGTGGAATATTCAAATCTGCTTTCTAATGCTTTGTAAGAGTGTGGCCTATCATTGTTTTCACATTGGCAGAGTTTTAACATTTCAGTGTCACTATATCATGTGATTTTCTTTTGCATTATAAATGATCATAACATACTGAATTAAAATTTGCCAAGTGAAGGCCAGCACACTTTTCTGAAGTAACTCATACTAATGTCTGATGTGAAGAGAGACAAACCATGGACCAAGGTTCCATTTCAAAGACCAATACGAGGGAGTGGGAAATTTTATGGTAAGAAAAGATGAGAACAACTAAAATTCCTTGGTTTAGGCCTTTTTTCTGTTCATTCTGTTGTCAGAATTCTTGTAAACTATGGAGATTCCTGAAATATTGAAACTGTTTAAGCTGACCGGTTTAATTATTAAACAGGACCAAAATCAGCTATGGCTCAGGGAGTTCTAAATGCACTAAATTTCGTCCCTTGCCTGAGGACATCACCAACATTATTAGATTTGGAAGAACATAAAATTCTAGACATTAAAGAAATCTACTTAAGGCCAAAAATGACATAATTAACATGTTATTTTCACATAAAGAAGGTAGCCAAGACATTATCACTGATTCTGAGCACCTCCCAATCTTAAATAATTTTCCTGGCATCTGCCACTGTGGGAAGTTCAGTCATCCTCATTTTACATAAAAGGAAGCGACATAATGATGCTGAACCCTTGCCAAGGGCTTGCAGGTAACTTGTGATATAGCAGAACTAAAACAAGGTTTCACTAGTGCTGAGCTAGAAACTTACTCTTAAAGTGTCGGCTCATTCCGAACAAGTCTTAATTACATGTATATTTGTCCTAAATCCACTCTGAAACTGTCGCCATGATCTGCAACAACTCCTGGTTTCAGTAACATAACTTCAGACATCATGTGCTCTTCTGGAAAAGTGTGGCTGTGTCTGTGCAGAGGATGTTGCAGAATGGATGATGAGAGCTGGCACAGGATCCCACAAGCCTGGTGCAGAGTCCCAGCACAGGAAACACCCAGGTTTTGTCTACGTTCAGGTGGGATTTCCCCTTTGAAACTCAGCCTTTGACTCTCACATATTCAGTACTTTTCATTGGCTTCCCCAAGAGAGTAGAGTGGTTGTATCTCCCTGGGGATTTACCACAAACAACACATGTACATCACACTACAGCAGGTTTGCAGCTTCATGTTGAATGATCAGATGCCCCAGGATGGACTGACCACTCCACTGGTAAACAGAAGCCTTGTCTATGCTGCAAAGCTTTTACCTGGAGACTTTCACCTGCAAAACTCAGTTCAAATCTGGAACTGCATACAGAGCAATCTATATTAACAAAGGTGTGTGTATAGAAGAACGTGTTGGCAGCAGAACTTTCATCTACATTAACGAGCATGTTGGTTTATGAAATGCAATTTTTCTGTCATGCTTGCAGCTGTTACAGTTAGGCTGATGCTTTCTAAGGATTGAACAAAGCCTTATGAGCAACCAAAACTATAGCTTAAATTTCTTCTAAAAATTATATCAAAGAGGCTTTCTCTTCAAAACAGGACACTTTTTTTTTTTTTTACTTTTATTTTTTTTTCCCCTTCATATGCCCTCCTCCAACTCATATGTTTAAACAGAATCTCTTCCTGGAATAAACACGCTGGTGATACTGCACCACATCTGCTATTAGAACTATAATAATGCAACACAGACCTGATGGTGTTCCAGGACATCTCTCTGTGCAGTATTCTTGTACCAAAAAGGCATTTCCTGGCAGAGGCGTATGTGTGTGTTTTAAGGAACTGACTATTTGCTTGCTGTCCCTTTGTGTTTGTTGTGCCAACGTATCTGCAAATGGTGCAATTCTCTTTACACAAACTCCTCTCAGGCAAGTTACAGTCACTCTATCACAGCTCTTCAGAGCTGAATGTGTCCTCCAAAGTGGTTCTGGAGCAGAGGAACAGAACCTTGGACAATGATGAGCTATGGTGTTTACCTAAATTTTAAATCAGAAGTTGACTTAGAAATGCTCTTTAACTCATGGTGTAATAGTGTCTTGTCTTACTGTGAAAATAATACTGTAAACTTAAATGTTGTCTCTGGTGAAATGAGCACCCTCATAACTTGCTTGTACTGGTAACAACTATTACTTCAAAGGTTTATCGTAAATGACAAGTAATGTTTTCTTGATATTCTGAGAGCAAGCAAGATGTTAAATATTAAATGAGTGAAGCTGATCACTTTGGCCTTAATAATGGACTAAAAGCACATGCACCATACTAATTAGTAGTGGTTTATTAAAAAATTGCAGTTGGTTATTTCCAGAATTATAGCTGCAGATGGGATATAACAATGGATCAAGTAGTAACTTGAAATAAAAAACTAAAATTCACCTAGAACTAAATCCTTTAGAAAACATGAAATCACTAGACAGATTAATCTGTTGTCTGATTTTCTGAAGTATTATAAGGACACCAGGAAAATAAACTGAGATTATAAAGTTCTGAGTAAAATGTTTATTTGTAAATAAAAAAAAAAAAAAGAAGAGAACAACTATGGGGCCACAATGAACACTTATAATAATAATAATAATAAACACATATAAGTGAAGTTTCTTTAAAAATTTAAATGGAGACTTTTTTTTCCCTTGGACTTTTTATGAAGTTCCACTTTATTAAACAAACAAACAAACAAACAAACAAACAAGGGCAGTAAAATTAACCCTGATTTCTTTCAACAGAAAATAGAAAGAACTGTATCATGATACTTTATATGTTGCCAGACATTAGCCCTTAAACCATTTCCACACATCAAGTCCACCAATCAGTCAATCAACCAGTTACCAGGTAAACATTACCATGTGTACACTTCAAAAGAAAAACAACCAGGTTTAAATCCCTTGCCCCAAATATCTCCTTTTAAACCTTGTGTATCTTCAGTGTAACCTCACTAGCCTCGGAAAATGCAACAGATTTGCCCCACTTTGACACACTGCCCCATGGAATTTGCACTCTAGGCTGGAATTTAAGCTAGGGCAGACGATGCTCCCGCACCTCCAGGTGGTGTGTTGACCTTTGCCCAAGGTTGTGAAAACCAGTGGGTATCCCCAGCATCACCAGAAGGACTACTGAAAATAGGTCCTCATGTTAAACATGAAACCTAGCTGGTCATGCTCTTCATGGTTAGTGGCACAGCGTAATCCACACCTCTCTGACACTTCAACCGCAGCTGTCAAAGCCAATTGGAGTTAATTTCTAGCTGTCATCGTATCTAAACTAACTAAATATAAACCACCAGTGCAGCCACCAGAAATGACCCAACAAATCCAGAAAAGAGATGGTTATTTCAATGAAGCAATAAATGTGCCAGAAATAATCTGAGGCTAATGCCATCCTGTGGCTAATAAAGAGGACAGACTTGAAATAACTGATGTTGTACTGGATCGCTTTTAGCCCAGATCTGTTTGCAAACTGTTTACAGCTCTGACATGCACATGTACATTGGAAGCTGCTGGTGGAATGGTAAAGAAGAGCAACATGATGGTGGATCTACCAAGGATGTGCTTGCCAAACACCAGCTTTAGGCTTAGGAGGACAAGACTCCCTCAATTTAATATCAGATGATTGTATGCAAAGAACATGTGCATTTTGCACTTTGCGCATATATTTGGTTATCCTGTTCATGAAGGAACGAGAACACTCGGCTGGACTCTCGGGTATTTTTGGAAAAAAGCTACTATCTGCCCCACCATACCGTGAGGTGCAGGGATTGCCAGTGCATCCACGCACTTCAGCCTGTATTGAAAGGAGATCTTGTGGACCCAAACTAAGGATACTTTTCCCAAAAGACCAGGCAAAATGGCTAACATACCTTATCACACTATTTCCTCTCGTTTAAAGGTTACATTTCAGTCTGGGGACAATTTTAACATATCCCATCATTTTGTGTGCTCCTTGAACAGGCTTAATTAACCTTGAGAACTTCCGAAGAAAACAACATTCAGAAGTTGTTGCTGCACGAACCTGAGCAATTGCAAAAGCCAATGATTTCTACAAAACGAGGCTGACCGGAGCGTATTCCTCAGCGTGGGGAACCACTGCACAGATGCATCAACGCCCTTGTGGCCCTGCTGCAGGCTCAAGTCCATTTTACAAAGCTGAATACTGCTCTCTTCTGGTGGGTACTGGTCCCTGCAGCCCTCCTAGTCACTAGGGCCGGCGCTTGGGGAGGGACCAACCCCACAACCGCCGCTCGAACCCGAGACCGCAGATTCACCATGAGTGGGGCCTCGCCCCACTTCCTTTAGCTGATCCGCCCCTCGCGCGCGTACGCGGCGCGTCACTTCCGGTGCGGCGCGGGGTACTCTCGGGAAAAGCCCTCCATAGCGGTTTGCGGAGTGCTGTGGCGGTGGGATTTCACTGGCGTCATGGTGGAGGTGAGAGGCGTCCGGGGAGGGGTGGGCTTGTCGCTGAGTTCCCCGCATCGTCGTCCCTGCCTCGCCGTTGCGGCACCTCGGGCGACACCGGAGGTTGCTGCCGGGACATGGAGGCCACGACCGGCGGGGGCTAAGGGGAAGTCCGTGCGCAGACCACCAAGCGCTGTACCGCAGCCCTCACTCTTCCTTCCCCCTTAGTAACAAACCTCTACAGTGGGGATGGACCGTGACGGTCCTTATGCCTTCCTAGCCCCTGCCCTATCCGCCCCCTGGGACAGCGAGTTGCGGGGAGGAAGCGAGAGATGTTTCTTGTTGGTCTAAGGGCTGTGGCCTCTGCTTCGCGTAGGCCGCGGTGGGCTTTGTGGGAATTGGGCAGGAGTGAGCAGCAGGTAACAGTTTTATTTTGCTAAACTTAGGCCGAGTGCGAAATTGGTGCAGGGTCCTGGGGAAGTGATGCCGTGATACTCAACTTCAAGCGACTTACTGGCTTTGTCAGATATCCAAGGAAACGTTAGCTTTAGGGGGGTTGGGTGTGTTTGGTGGGTTGGTTTGTTTGTTTGTGACGGCTTGGAATTAAAGGTGGAGAGGTCACTTTTTATAGGCCATGTTATAGTTAGTGCAGATGAATAAAACCGTATCGTTACCAGGAGTAAGAAGATGCAAAGACTTCTGCCCCATGCAATAGTATTAGCGGTGCTTTTACAGAGAGCATCTGTCAAAAATGTAAATGCTTCTTCCTTCTTGTGAAGGCATTATATTACCTGCTATTCATGTGGTTATTTTAACAGCCACTCTCGTTGAATACTAAGTAGCTCCTGTAATTTTTATTTGCTTTTTTTAGATGTATGAAATTCTTAATCAAGTTCCAAATGCTGACAGGTTTTTTTCACTTAGTATCTGGAACTTGCATGAGCTCACTCAACCAGAGCAAAAATATTTATGTAGGTGCTACTGAGTTAGGAGGGTAACAGGTGCTGCACAATGGGCCAACAAGTGAACAAACAACTTCCAGAATAGGAACACAGAACCTAAAGTGAACTTAATAGGAAAACCACCTCTGTAATGTATCTTGAAAACTGAGCAGTTGAGTGATATCCAGTGTCAAAAGTTATTAACGTAGCTTCCAGTTTGTTGTTTGTGACACATTCATGCAGAGGGGTTTTGTACCTAAACAGACGGGCTCAGATTTCTAATGATACTTTTGTCCTTTGAGAGGAAAATACTCATTAAAAAATAATTGTGCTGTTGACAATCAAATATTCTATATAAGTTAATAGTTTTTCAGTTCTGGTTGTGAGTTCGTGAATGGGATTTTAAGTACATTTTGTTTGTAGTGACAAGCGAAAATAATAAAAAGAAGACCAGTTTTGTCAGGTTTGATCCCAAGTTTT
The DNA here is from genome assembly GCA_013396675.1 of Eubucco bourcierii. Taxonomy (NCBI): domain Eukaryota; kingdom Metazoa; phylum Chordata; class Aves; order Piciformes; family Ramphastidae; genus Eubucco; species Eubucco bourcierii. Next base: position 118,002 of record VWZE01012321.1, on the reverse strand, counting down.
GTTTTGGGAATCTGCAGCACCTACATAAGGCAGCACAGTACATATAGAAACTGATGATTGACCCTGTTCTTTTTTATGGTGGTAGTGAAACAAAATTTACAGGAGTGTTTTCAGAATTGTTTATTGTACACATACAAAAACAGAAGGGGAAAGGATGAAGGGCTGAAAGGCTTGCACACGCCTGCATTTGTCATGTAGATGGTAGTGCAGAAAGTTTAATCAAACTTTTTTGCTTGTTTTTTAAAGTCTTGGCGTTTACCAAGAAAGATTTATTGTTATTTTGAGTAAACACTCAGTTAAAACAATTAACAGATAAGCTCAATGTTTTTATTTCCAAGAAAAGAATATGTTTCCTGTGAACTAAATACTGCCATGTCATGTAACAGTACTGAAGTTTGAAATTGCTTCTCAGTTCAATTTAATTTCTATTTGCAACTTTTCGTTTAATGATGTCCAAATATATTTAAATATTCTTTATTTTAGGAAGTCCAGAAGCATTCTGTGCACACACTTGTGTTCAGATCTTTGAAGAGAACCCATGATATGTTTGTAGCTGATAATGCCAAGCCTATCCCATTAGATGAAGAAAGGTAAGTACTGTGGTGGCTATGCTTCAGATGTTTTCAGTTGTGTTAAGTCATTGCTCCATCCAAGTCAGAAATTTAGATGCTTCTGTAGAGTTGTGTAGTCTTGAGGGAAGGAAAAATAGTAAATTGTCAAGAAAGTTGTATAAAACCTTCTCTAAAGTACTTTGTAATAATAATTTGAAATAATAATTGAATTGTGTTTTACTCATCCAACAGTCACAAAGTGAAGATGGCAGTCAAGCTGCGTACAGAGTATGGCTCAGTGTTACACATGCCTACTCTTAAAGAAAACTTGAGAGAGAAAGGAGGCCCAAACACTGGAGATCCTTATGCACACAAGCAGTATCCTGGAAATCAAGGTTAGTTTGTTCTTAGTGGTGCATTTGTCCTTTATTTGGTAACAGTTTCACTGGTGTAAAATCTGAAGAATGCAGTTCAGTATTAATCTGTCAGAGATAAATACAGAAATCAAAAATACATTTTGGGGATTCTTTGATATTTTTCTTGCTAGGGTGCACAGGAGAAAAGTGATTCAAAACAAGGAAGAAGTTATTTTAACAAAGGGGTAGTAGGGTACTGTGAAACATTCACAGTAATCAATTAGTAAAGCAAATATTTTTAATGATAGCATTAGCGCGTGCCGTTCTTGGGTGTTAGAAAGATGAATGAACTTGATGGCTAAGGACATGCTCTTCTGTTCTTTTATTTTGTTTCATAGATGTTTTTTCCTTTAGCATTGCAGCTCTTGACGCAGAAGAACTTTTTTATTTTAAATCTACATGTTTTTTCAATATGTTTGGTTATACATAAAACATGTATGTATTAAGTAGATCCAACATAGGAAGTTCTCTTACAAGAAGTGCCTAATGCTGCTGTACCTTAGTTGAGATTTTGGTTTTTTCCAAAGGTACTTTACTTGGAAGTATCCTGAAAGTAAAGGATCATGAGACATAATGAAAAAATCTTTTTAAGAGAAAAAAAATTTATCTTTTTTGAAACCACAGGCAACCAGTTGTCTTGACTAGCTTACATTTCACATACCTGTGCAATTTATGTACTTGAATCCGTTTCCATAATATTTCCTCAAAAGGCATTTTTGACAGTACAGAGATTTTTCTCTTGAGAGTCCTTCTTGATAAAAGGTAGCTTCAGTATTTTTTAAATGTTGGTTTATTGTTGAAGTTTAGAAAACTTCAACAAAGTTGAGAAAACAAGAGCAAATGAAGTAAATAAAAAAAAAACAAACCTGCATTAGAAAGTGTTTGCTATGTGTTTTCTTCTGTTGTGTGTGACCTGCTCTGTTTTTCTCTTTCCTGTTTGTGTCATTTGGAGTTCACTATGAATTGTAATTATTAATAAGGTGTTGTGTTATGCTTTAGGACAAGAACTTGAGTATTTGATAACTGGCACGCATCCGTACCCACCTGGGCCTGGTAAGTAAATTCTGTGTTTGACAGGGTTTTTTGACTTCTATAGGAGATAGGCATCTTCCGTCTTAGCAGAAGCAGGCTTCCTCTTCCTTTGAATCCATACCTGATAGTAGTAGGAAGTGTCATTTAAGTCTTTCTTAGCCTTGATGTAGAGTGTTTCGTGGCTGATAAACATAGGAGGAGGATTTTAGGTACAGATGAGTGTTCTCTCATTCAGCCTTGGTTGGCTTACAGATGGTTGTTCATTTCTTCTCCCATGGTAACATCATCACAAAAATGTTACAGAAATTTTGTCTCTGGTATCATCCCTTTTCTTTTGGAGAGTTTGCTGAGACTCATACCCTGATGCTCCACTGTTGTTACAGAGATACTCTTAGAATTTTGTTGTGAACAAGAAGTGGGGGTATATCCAGATTAAAAATCAAGATTTCTTTTGGTGATGTTTCTCCCTTTAACCTGGGCATCTCAGCCATTGTTTTTGTTGTCAACTGTCAGAACTTTGGTTAGGAAAAGAAGTAGAGAAGGGGATAAATTCACCACTCTGCACTAAAACTAAACTTTGTAGTGAGATGATTTTGTTTTGTTTGTTTGTGAGGTTTTGCTTTGTTTTTCTAAAGTGATGTGCTGTTCTTAGAGTGAAATTACAGATCATAAGTTGTAATCTGAAATGCTCACTTCAGTAGGACTAAACTTTCTGCCACCGCTCCATAATGCTAACACAACGTAGGGATGACATAATGAAGTCCAGTGAAAGACCTAAATTAGCAAGTATTTCTCAAGATCATGCTTTTGTAAAATTTGTTTGTTTGTTTATTTATTTATTGTGATGTTTGGATTTCCATAACAGTTTAAGCTGGATAAAAAAGATGGACACTGTGCCTAGTTAAACTTTTTTTGTTGTTGTTGCTTCCGATGACAGAATCATACTTATTTTCTACTCTAGAAATTATGTACCTATTATGTAGTAGAATTGTGGAGGAAAGGATTTGTGCTAAAATAAAAATTTCAGGTGATGGGATTTAATATTACAGTTTGTGTGTGTGTGTATGTATATATGTATAATACATATTTCTGGATTTTCTTCTTAATACTTGTCTTTTACTTTTGCCTTGTTTATTTTGTTTTTCAAGGTGTGGCTCTGACAGCAGACACTAAGGTCCAGAGGATGCCTAGTGAGTCTGCAGCACAGTCCTTAGCTGTTGCACTTCCTGCTTCTCAGGCCAGGTACTGCTGTTTTACTTTGGTAACACTTTTGTTATCTATGACAATTTCAAGGCAAAACACAGAAGTCAGAATAAGAACTACTTTGAGTATTTTGAATGTTTTAATTCATAAAAACATCTATAAAAACATTTGTAAAAAAAAGTTTAACTTTAGTGTGGCAAGGCATAATTTTCCTATACATTTGTTTTTTGCTTGTTTTTTTGAGCTTGGATGTCCTGAGAAGCAACAAGCAGAAGTTAGAAGAAGGGAAGTTCTTTTTAGATAGAGAAGAAAAAGGTGTGGCTTGCTTTGTGGGTGTCTTTTTTTTTTTTTACCTTGAGGTAGTCAGGCACTGAAACAAGTTGTCCAGAGAGGGCGTGGAGTCTACATCCTTCAAGGTGTGCAACACTTGACTGGATAAAGTCCTGCAATGCCTTATCACTTACTTAGCGATCAACAGAAAGTTGATGGTAGTTCATCAGCCATTTTCATTCATCCTAGGATGGATGCAAATCGGACAGCTGCTGGTGTGGGTGATATTTACAGACATGCTGGAATATCTGAGCGTTCACAGCCTCCTGGGATGTCTGTGGTGAGTTTTTTCGTATATAATGTGAAAAGTTTGTGGCATTTGCTAGATCGCTTCTAGATTTGTGTGTTTTGTGGACATCTGACTATTTGAGATGTCAGACTGAGAATGCTTTCAGATTTAGGCAAAGAGGTGAGAGTAACCTTCCTCTTAACCTACAGGCTATGGTGGAAACTGGTGGAAACAAAAACTCTGCATTAATGGCAAAGAAGGCTCCAACTATGCCCAAACCTCAGTGGCATCCACCTTGGAAACTGTACAGAGTAAGTTACAGATGTTTGACATGAAGATGCATATAAACATAAATGAGTATTTAATGTTCTACGAAGACCTCAAAACATAATGAAATCAAATGAAAAGTATCACAACTAAGTTATATACACACACATTCTTTAACAAAAAGGTTAGATTATAAGCATTTATTTCATTCTATTTAGTAAATTGTTTTGTGAATGTTACTGATTTTTACCCTTCTGTTTTTGTTGGTGTCGTTCAATTAAGATAAATTCATTAGTTTGGTTTTTTTTTTCTTTTCTAGTCAGATTCTTTGGTAGAGGAACCCAATGACAAAGTGCAAAATTTGGATGTGATGTATGAAATAAATACTCTAGCAGTGTTAATGCTTAAAGGCAGTCAGTGCCTGAGTCAACCAGACTTCTATTTCGTATGAAAATGGGAAAAAAAAGATTAATACTTCAATCACAGATTATCTCTGCAGTTTAGATAGCTTGACTTCTATTGTTTTTTAATTGGTCTAGCTTGCCTTTTAATTTTCTTAGGGAGCATTAATATCCATTCCTCAAAAATCTCATACAATCTTTTAACATTGGTGATGAGTATGGCAGTGTAGCTGAGCTGAAGGCAAAAATCTCTAAGTATATTTACTGGAAATAGGAGCTAGAATGCCAAATGAGGGTTTCAATTTATCTTTTGCTTAAGATCTACATTTTAACTGGTATTCCTAAGCTTATTTTGACATCATTCATGAAAGATGGAAACTTAAAATAGGTCATACGAATTATTTCTTAGATTCCTTGCCTGAAAATTCCCATTTCTTTTACTTAGCTGTCTACATCTCTTCATAGTCTATCTCAAATGCACATAGTTATGGTCTCATTGTCAGAAGAATATTTAGCTTTCAAAAGTCAGTACCTTTGTTGGTTTTGGTCTTTTGAAATGAGCTGTGTGCCAGTACATAAAATAATGACATGCTGTGAAACTAAGTAGAGATTTTGATTTCAGCTGTCTGTCTTCAGACAAACTAGAGACAGGCTGCAGTAAGCAAGCCATGTATTGGTAAAGTTGCTCTTGCGAGATCTGTCTCCATTATTTTGTTATCAGAAGGCTTCTGACAAACTCATATCTCCCTTGTCATTTGGGGAAAAGGAGGTGGTGGTGTGCTTTAAGAAGTTATTGCTTGGCAGTGTGACTTAAGCACTATACAGCAGCACAGGGAACTTGTGTTTCAGTACAGTCTTTCTCTGCAAATCCTCAAGTGTTGAGTCACAGTGCTAAGGACTCAAAAGAGTTGAATAAGTTAGTTAGGGAAGCAAGGTCTTTCCATATTGCAAGTTCCCTGCATCTGGTCTATGATGTGTACATTTCTAGTAGTCTCTATATTGAACTAAAGTAGAAATCAAGAGCTCTTCAGATATAATTTCATTTCATATTTGACTTTTGGGGGAGTATATGTTTCTTAGTGAATACTAATTCTGCCAGCGTTGGAGAATAAAAATTATATTGACACATATATGTATGTGGTTTATGATAGAGAAATAATTTATTGTTTTTTCTGAAGGTTATCAGTGGTCACCTGGGCTGGGTAAGATGTATTGCAGTAGAACCAGGAAATCAGTGGTTTGTTACTGGCTCTGCAGACAGAACCATAAAGGTAAGGGGCTGGAAGAAATGACTAACAAAGTTTCAGAGAGTGTGGTTTGGGTTTTTTTTCTTCTCTTGTTACTTAAACATGTCTTCAGCCCTTAGAAATGATTTGTTGGTTACTGCTTGCAGAATAACGAACTGCAGAAAGTTTTTTCTTTCTTTACCTTGTCAGAAAGGATTTGTGGAATCTTACTACTTGGTTTCATTGGTATCATATGGTAATAGCTGGGCTGGATGGTAGAGCATGGTACTTTTGTTACTGTTATTTTTAAGTTAAAATGCATCAGGATCAGTTACATCTGGGCTGTTTACCCAGATTGTCACTGTGTAGCTCTTAACCCATCTACTTCAAAGTTTCTTTCTGACACAGATTTGGGACCTTGCTAGTGGCAAATTGAAATTGTCTTTGACGGGACACATCAGTACTGTACGAGGGGTGATAGTAAGTGCAAGAAGTCCATACCTCTTTTCTTGTGGAGAAGACAAACAAGTGAAATGCTGGGATCTCGAATACAATAAGGTAAGCTGTAATGTCTTCAGTTGGAATTAATTGATGATGGCAAATACATAAATCAAAAGCATTTAGAATATTCTTTCAAATGTCCAGTTAGTGTGTGTGTCTTTTGTTTGTCTAGGTTATCAGACATTACCATGGTCATCTAAGTGCTGTCTATGGTTTAGACTTGCATCCAACAATAGATGTACTGGTAACGTGTAGCAGAGATTCGACAGCACGAGTAAGTATGGCATTGTTAAAATTTAACACGTTTATGTCAATGTGTTTTAACACAACTTGTTAAACTTCTTGTAACAACTTGTAGAAGTTGACAGTTACCAAAAGTTAACATGAATCAAGATGTAAATAGTGAGATGATTTATGGTAGCTTATTGTTGGTAAAACTGAAACCCAAATACACAAAAATGCAGTGGCACATCAGGATGATGTTTTATTTATTAATTTAGTAGGTAGACTATGTAGTGTATATAAGATCAGTTAGTATGGAGAAGATCGTGTGGTTTTACGGTGACTTAGCTGCATGACCAGAAATTCAACAGGAGGCTCTCTGCGCCTCTTAAAATTTGCCAGCTGATGCAGTTGTGTGATGAGTTATTTGATTAAAAATACAGCCTAAATAACATTATTTGCAATCTGTAGCACTACAGTAAATAATTAATGTAGTCAATAGTGTCTAAAATACATTGAATATGACATCTGACTGACTTACTGTGCATTCATAGATCTGGGATGTAAGGACAAAAGCCAGTGTGCACACACTGTCAGGACACACGAATGCAGTAGCAACAGTGAAATGTCAAGCTGCAGAACCACAAATTATTACAGGTATAGTGAGCATGATTTCACAAGTCATATAATTGAAAAACATAATTACTGAACAAACATGTTCATGATTAGGTGAGGTTCATAATGCTATCTCTCCGGATTTACTCTTTCTTTTACTGGTTTTGTGTTGAAAATAAGCCATGCAATGGTTACTTCATGTATTAGTGGCATGTTTGAGCAAAGAGGACTATGCATTGTTTGAATATTTCCCTGCACTCTTTTGTTTCTGTGTTCGCTTTTTCTTTTTGTGATATGTAATATGTACTGTGTGTTTTCTGTGATATTTCATTTCTCTACCAATTCAGTTAAGAATTGTCCAGTACCATGGTTAAATAGAAAGTGAATCTTCTTTCCTGTTATGTCAAAAATCTTGGTGTTTCTGCCTTAATTACATAGTTCTTGAATTTCAAACTGCATAAAACTCTACTACAACCCAATATATTCTGTCTGAGATGGCATTCATATTCTGTTTTCACAACAAGCATAATATTTTTGTCTCTTTTCACATGCAGAGTTTTGGCTGCCTTATAAAAGTAGCAGTGGTGGTAGAATTGATACGTTGGTTTCTGCTATTTTTTATTTTCTTTTCCTTGTAGGCAGTCATGATACTACCATACGGCTCTGGGATTTAGTGGCAGGAAAAACTCGTGTTACCTTAACAAATCACAAGAAGTCTGTACGAGCAGTAGTTCTCCATCCAAGACAGTGAGTATTCCTCATTCTTTTATACTTGGGGTAGTGGCAAAGCCAATGTGAGTGATGATTCAGAATGGCAGGTGGAAAACAGTGAACTTAGAATGCAGTAAAAATGGACCTGTCAGTTCTCAAACACCTTTAACTGCACTAATTGTGCTCCTGAAGTATTGGCATTGGTGTACATTAGCAATACTGAGAATGTCTTATCTCACACATAACTTCTGATATGTGTGCCTTTGCAGTGCTTGAGAAATCAGCAACATGGTCTTGTAAGGCTAATAGTAAACATGTAACAATGCGGAGTAGCCAGTACTGGGGCCTTTGTGGAGTGGGGCTGCTGCTTTTTTACCTTTTTTTTTGTTTTGTTTTTTTTGATACCTTTGCTGCTGCTGTCCTCTTTCCTGAAAATCTGACAAGAACTTGATACCAATGTTTCATATTTATTTGCCTGTTAACTTCCTGTATAGCATAGGATTTGTCAAGTTTAGATTGTCTCTGAAACAGAAGAGAAACAGTAGAATTACTTTGACTTCATTAAATGGCTTCATTATATGTAAAAATGTTACAAAAGCAGTTTCAGTACTAAGTGTTATGAAAATGATTGCACAATAAATAATCTATGTGAATTTTGATATCCGGCAGAGATTGTTAATAACTATGAAATTGTTTATTAACATTACGTCTCACCAGAAAACTTATTTACAAGGTTCAAAATGCACAGTTTGGAAATTTATACATATCGGAAACAGGCAAAACTGGAACACTTTTAGGAGGTAACTAGCATAAGCAAACATTTTTACTGGAAGAGAAGGTTTTAGCGAGCACTTACACCACTTGTGGTTAATTATCCTGCTTATCCACTAGATGGACTCAGGGAAGCTCGTTTTTGCTTATGGCAGAAGGCAATTAGTGATTACAAGAGGCTTTAAGTATTTAGTCACAAAATAGTATGGGACAGTACCCAAAGCATGTGGCGGGGTTGCTGTCAGTGGTCTCAAAGCCGTTAGAGGCTTTGGAGTTTCCCCAGGCTTCTGGGTGCTAGAGAAAGGAGGCAGACAATCTCTGACCTGATCCTGACTCTCTGGATGATCTGTGTTATCAGCAGGACTTCCCGTCTTGGCAGGAGGCTTTCAGGTGCAGGCAGGATGTCTTGCGCTGTGCAGTCTTTGCACAATGCCATGCTGGCTGTGCAGGCCGATCACCTGGGAGCGTTTAGAGCCTGATCGTGGTTGCTGGAGTTCCACACAGCTCAGGATATAAGCAATAGGAACACGGATAGAGAGCAGATATATGTGGCACATATAATGGCAGAGCACACGTTGTGCTCTGTGCTCCTCTCTTTTTTATCAATACAGCCCAAGACTAATGGGCCTTTGGACACAGAATAGCCAATCAGAATGGCAGTTAGCCAAGCTTGACCATATTAGGTGAAGCCATAGGCTTGCTTTACCCAAATTTGGGCAGAGCACAGGCCTTGCATAAGGCAACCATGTGTACCTTGTTTACTGCAGGGCTCAAAACAAGTCTGGGCAGGCCAGTCCCCAGACTCAGTGGCTCCAGATTCTTTTGTCTTATTTCCCACGGATGCTTCTCCCCAAAACAGAAGGAGGGAGAGCAGAAAAACATGTCTGGTCAGGCCAGGACATGTATAAGCTTATTTTGGCCTGCTTAGGCCTACAACAACACTAAGTAACTTTGCAGATAGCATTTAACAGTGGTTTCAGTGATGGATGTTTACTATTCCCACAGCTGTTTGAACTTTAATATACTGTACTTCCATTTTTTTGTTTTTTTCAGTTACACATTTGCATCTGGTTCTCCAGATAACATTAAGCAGTGGAAATTCCCAGATGGAAACTTCATTCAGAACCTCTCTGGTCACAATGCTATTATCAATACACTGGCTGTCAATTCTGATGGTGTTCTGGTCTCAGGAGGTAAAAATGAGAAATTTGTGTTCATGTTTCACCTCTCCACTCTTCCATATGCTCACTGAGCTTTCCTTTATCTGGGCCTATATGCTTGCTACAGTGTGTAACTTCATTTCTTGGTGAGTAGGACCCCTGAGCTTCATGGGCAAAAATGTATTTGAAATAACTTTTACCATGCTGCAGGGAAGAGGTTTCCTTTTCTCTGGTGGCTATTACCATCTGAGATGGTGTAGTCACTGACCCTGGATGTGTTTAAGGGTCGTTTGTATGTGGTGCTTAGGGATATGGTTTAAGCTGAATCTTGTTGAGTAGGGTTATAGGTTGGATTTGGTGATCCTGAGGGTCTTTCCCAACCGGGATGTTTTTGTGATACTGTGATAAGGCTCCCGAGTCTATCCTGTATGATCTGTTGCGTCCCCCCAAGACTAATGTGGAAATGGGAAGCTCCCTGGAAGATGTCTGGCTCTTTGTTAGCTGCTCTGTTAGTAACACATTGATGCAGTGAGAAAACATGGAGGATATAGAAACAACTTGCTAAAGCTTGCTGTGCCATTTAAATGTGAGCTCTTCCCTGGGTTTTACACAGCACAAATGCATTGGTTCTACTGTCTGTGTTTCTTGTATGCTTTTTATGTTGCTATTTTGTGTTGTTTAAGAGTGATCGAAAAATATCCAAATTTTATTTGCCTCTGTAAATCAAATCCATGTTTACTCAGCAGCATTATACATTTGAGACTTATGAAATAAATTAGGCACTTGATTTCAGTGCCCAGGGAACGATTCTGTGTCTATTGTGACACATCATCTTAATTCTTTCACTCAAAAACATCCAGAAATTAATAATCTTCTGATACATGGAAGTAGTGTTAGTGGTCTGTGAGCCTGCAAAGTCTGATAACTATTAGCTTGTATTCATGCACCTGTGTTGTGGGGGTAGGAAGAAAATTCTGAATGCTTTGTGTATATGGTTGTGAGTAATTCTATGAAAGAATATTTATCTCCTATTTCAGATAGCATTTTTTTATATATTAGTTACCTGAGCACTGTAGTAAAAATACTTTGAGAGATTGTGTTACTAAAACCATAATCTGTGATGTTTCTGAGAGTTTTATGTTTGTAAAAGACAAATGACCTTTTTTAGTGACAAGCTTCTTTTTTTTCTGAAAGTGGCTTCTAGAAATCTCAACTACATTCTGATCTTTTTGTTAAGACATTATGTCTACCTAATGGGGAAATTAACTGTTTTTAACGTACATCCCATTATGAACAGGATATGAGTAAACAGTTTGGAAAGTGCTAATTTTACAGTTTGAGAGGTGAACTGTAGAGAAACAGTTTCAAGATAGCTTGGCAAAGCAGAGTTAAAACAGGAGGCTAAACCCAAATCTTTGAGGTCCTAGACCAGTTCCTTAATCATGAGATTGTCCTGGGGGAGCTCTAACAATCAGAGGAAAGTGAATGAAGGGTCTAGATTCTATTTCTCCATAAAACTCGCAGAGCTTGTCTAATCTTTTGCATAGTTGTGAACAAGGACAGGCCTAAATTCATAGCATCACCCACAAGACAGTTAAGTTTTGAGCTTGCAGAAGCAGATACTTACAAAAAACATTGCTGTATTTGTCACCAGTCCATAACAAAAAAAAAAAAAAAAACCAAACCCAAAACGTTTGCACATTGAAATACTGAAGTGTGTTTAGTGTGTTTGATATGTTCTGTCGTGAGTGGGTTAAAATGCTGTAGCTGATGGTACTAGCAGTGATACTGGCACTGGAAAACTACACTTGAAATAGAACTTCTGCAAACATTAAACTAATGTCCTGTTAGAGATTCCTTAATGTCTGTCATCTCTCTAACAGAATGATGCCTCTTTATTCAGTTTTAGTGGGGGGACTGTACAGGGAGCTTGATATTTGTAGTGCCAGTTCTTAACTGTGCTTCCAGAGCAGTTTGCTGCAATTGACTTGTGATGCAGTGTATCTTTCTCTAGTTATCTCATACAAAACGGTAAGATTCTGAGAAAACTTCCATCTGCTGCCTTATACAGTATCAACGTTTCTTAACCTCGTAGGATGTACTGAGATAGTCTACATGAATGTTGTAGCTGATATATTACTGATGTATTAATTAGTTATTCATGGTACTGTACTGATTTTAGAAAAAAAAAATGATAAAAAAGAACTTGTTTAAATGCTAAATATATTTATTGGTTTATTTTAGCTGATAATGGTACTATGCATCTTTGGGACTGGAGAACTGGGTACAACTTCCAGAGAGTACATGCAGCTGTACAGCCAGGTTCTTTGGACAGTGAATCGGGAATATTTGCCTGTGTTTTTGACCAGTCAGAAAGCAGATTGCTAACTGCTGAAGCTGATAAAACCATTAAAGTGTACAAAGAAGATGATACTGCGGTATGTCAAAGGGTCTCTTTAGTGTATTTTCACAAAATCAAAAAATTGCATAAATCTTAATACAGTCATGTACATTGTGTGTTGGAGCCAGTAGGGGACCATGGTTGTATTGATTTTAAATGTAATTGGCAAAAAGATTACGTTTTGAAGATGTATTTTACTTCTGTATGTAATCTACAGTAGTCATTTTCCATGACAGTTTTTTAGAATTCAGAGTAAATGTCTTGTTTTCAAACTACAGTTCTCAAATCTGTATCCTTTTACTAAGGGAGAAGACAGAGTATTGTATAGTTCAGCAGAGTGTTTCAATATAAAGAATATACATTTTTTTATTAAACCTTTGGGGCTTTGCATTGAATTAGACTTGGAGTGAGGCAGAATAAGGAATGCTTTATCCATTTTTCAGTTGGGCAAACTGTAGACTCCATGGCATCTGCCAAGACTGATGTAGATAGCTCTTGAAGGAGTGTCTCTAGAATTCCAGTTCCTGCATTTTGATTACTGCAGTGTTGTTTCTGAAATGCCATTAGCAACCTCATTTTTGTCTTTGTTGAAAAATCAACAACCAAAAAAAAAAACCCTCCAACAAAACAGAGTAAGTCTACTTCAGACAGTGGGATGACAACAAAAATGTTATTTGGATAAACTAATTACATAGTAGATTAGGTAATTAGGATGTTGCGTATGAAACAGTGTATATCTACTATGAGTAATATTTTAAACTAAACCCTAATGAGGGGTCAGTTTAAAGTTAAAAATAATCTTTGTGATCTTTCTTTTTTTTTCTCTCCAGACTGAAGAAACTCACCCTGTCAGCTGGAAACCAGAAATTATCAAGAGGAAGCGATTTTAGTGTGACAGCATATCTGTTCTGTAATTTTGTTTTAGTTTTCTTGAGAGCATTCAGTCAAATTTTGCTCTGCCTAGAGCAGCAGAGTAAGAAATTAGCTAAGTCATTGCCACTTCAACATGTTTTATAATAAATTTTATTTCTCTTTCCTTTTGTCTTTTTTTGGTGTGATCCCAGCTAAGCAGTTGCAGCTGTTAACTTTCTCATTGTGGAGCATGTATATAGTTCATGGAAAGGAAATCTGTGCAGGTGTTTACTTTTTTTATATAAATCTATTAAGTGTAAGTCTAAAGATACTGTGATGAGCCAGGTTTTCTGAAAGGCCCTTGGATGACTCCAAAAGTTAATTGCAAATCTATGCATAGAAGCCATCCACTGGAAATTTCTCGAGTAACACTTTCAGATTTTAGACAGTATTATTTACTGTGCATATGTTAAGTATATACTGTAATGGAACAGTATGTATACTAAACTAGAGTAATGAAGAAAGAAGCAGGGCAATATGATGATGATGATGATAATAATAATGGAGTTTGCTTTATAAACACAGCCAATGAGCATTGCGAGTGCTGTGTTATTGAGTGAATTGGATCTTCAAAGTGCTTATTTCCCTAGGAAAGCATTTGTATGCAACTACTCATCTTCACTCACTTTCAGATCCTTCTATAGCAAGGATCACTGTCAAATCATATTGTCTCCAGTCACTACAGGGTTAGGACTAGTTAACTTTTTTCTGAATCACCTGCTTTTTTCTCCCTAGTAATCCAAATCATATAATGACATTGGAGTACATTTTTTGACTGAGTTCTAAGAGGAAAAACTCTGATTCTAGCCTTTATTTTACATACTGCTATCTCCCCATGATATTCTAAAAGAATTTAAAAGAAATTAAATATTACAGAGAGATAATCTGTAGTCTTGAAGGGACAAATCTTTCATTGTGTTTTATAGTCACATAACAAGCAGTACACATGTAAACCTCCTTGCTACAGCTTACCTGTGGTGTCTGTGCTGCTCTAAAGCACTTTCTTTTCACAGAGGAGATTCAGCAAACCGTTCAGTTGTTGACAGCTTTGTTAGTGGTGCTAATTGCTATGTTTCACACTGGGTGGATGTGGAGAATTGTCCTGTGACCACAGCATTGATAGCAGGCAGTTCAAAATACTTACTTCTGTTCTCTGCTAGTCTGATTTCTTTCAAATCTGGGATTTATGTTAGAGATGACAGTTACTTGCAATGTAATTTTAAAAAGCTAGTAAAACTAGGTGGTGTTTCTATTAGGATATTTTTTGTCTTGTCTTTTGTGATGCACAGGAAGTCTTGTATTTGTAACTGTTTGACAGTGTCATTGTAAGGGAGTCCATGCTGCATAAATAACCGAATTTTGATTGGCAACTGTTGTCTGAAGTGTCTGCACAAAAAGAGGAGGAGAGACTTTGGTATTTATAAGTTGGATTAAGCATCTTTTATTCGGTTTATTTCAATGATAATTTGATTTTTTTCTAGATCTTCATTACAACTGTTTTGATTTTTAACTAAGAAAATACAGATATATGTGTTTTTTATACTGCTACTAATGCTTCATTTGAGGAATTTATGAAGTATTGGTGTTATACAGAATTTTCTTTTTCACAGTGAAATCCATTGGAGGAGACCATAATGGAGAGGAATAACTTATTTGAATAGGGGTGAGATTGTTGTGAGCTCTCTGATTTGGCTTGTTTGTGGGGTTTTTTCTTTTTTTTTCTTTTTTTTTTCCCCTTTTTTGGGGGGGGGATGTGTGTGTGTTTTGTTTCTGTTTCTTTTCATAATTTGAAATGAGGAAGCGCTGCATTTCTTCCCCTGTTTATCACTTGGAAGAGATACCAGAAAGTCTCCTGTGAAAAAACATGTTTCTTCCCTGGACTTCTGCAGGGATTGACCAGCATGGGGCAGTGATTGCCAGGGCATTCTTTCTGTGAACATTTGGCTTGCAAAGTAAAGGTTACACACTATTATTTGGAATAATACTTCATTTTGACTTTAATATTTTGTGCCAGTTCTATCTGATATTTTTGTTTATTAATTTTTTGTTTGTATTCATTAACATTTGTTCATTTCCTTCCTAGCAGTTTTTTACTCTGCTTTACAGTAATGTATCACCTATAAGTATTATTTCTGACACATCAAGATTATAAGGTTTCATTTAAGTGCTTCTTCAGTGCAGCAAAAATCCTAGGTAGTGAGTTATAACACACATCCAGTAGTATAGGACACACAGTGACATTAGATTTGTCTGTGTGAGTTGTAAGGTGAAACAACAGAGGAAGATTTGGTCTGTTGGATGTATTTTTCCATGCTTCTGAAGTCACACTGCTATGTCAGTTAAAATAATCAATGGAAGTCTAAACTCAGAAAACAATTCATGTCATTTATTTCATACAATTTGATGTCTTCTGTAGATGACCAAATCATACACATTTCTACCATGAACATGGGATTTTGTTTTATACTTTACATAGTTGCATAGAAATAAGAAAATGGGTTTGTTTGTAACATAATGCAAAAACGTGTAACTGGTAAAAGTGATAAATTTTAAGATCACTCTTTGCTGTATACTAAAGCATAAAATGTAAGCTATACAGCTACAACACTGTCATTTGCTGGCAGCGTGAAAGTTGTGCAGAGAAGTATGTCTTCAGCAACTGAAAGGCTTACAGAAGTAAATCTTTAACAGTCAATTTCTTTCTAGTCCTGTTAGATAAGAATTAAAAGTGCTATGCCTAATTTAAGTGACAGCAATTTACCCACCAATAAAACCTATACAATATAATTTTATGTCTCTCTTCTGTTTTGGGTTTTGTAGTAGGAGCAACAAAAAAATAAGCGTATACTGAAAATTGAAGTAATTTAGTGTGAAAATGGATGATTGTTTCCCATAGTACAGTAACAAAAGTGTAATGCTGTAATGGAGAGAATGTACTAATGGTTGTTTCATGAAGAGCTTCCTATTTGTCTGGAGGCATTATCAAAACAAGTGCAGAATTGTTCATGTGTTTGGGTTTTTTTTCCTAATGCTTAGAAGAACCACATTGAAACCTTAGTGGGATAAAGTCTGAGGTCTAGCACAGTTTCTGGGACCTGTGTGGATGAAAAATAAAGTGTAGAGTTCAACTAATTTTGGTATGTGTTAATAGAAGCAAATTAAAGGGGTATTTCTGTCTGTGGCACACAACAAAATTCAGTCACAGTGAGATCCATAGGAACTTTACCATTAAGATTTCACTGAGTGAGGTATTTGGGGATTGATGATTTTTTTTCTTTCTTTTTCTTTTATTTTTTTTTTTCTTCCCTCCTGAAGTGGGTTGGAAAATCTGTCAGTCTGGCATATCGTGTAAGTAGCCACACAAGCATTTTCTTTTGTGCACAAAGGTACATCATTCCTTTTTTTAGATGAAGCTTCAAAAATTGTATTTGTACACTGAAGGAAACTGTTGATCTAGAGATCATTGAGCCTAACCCCCTTGCCGAGGCAGGATCACCTAGGGCAGGTCATGCAGGAATGCATCCAGATGGCTCTTGAAAGTCTCCAGAGAAGGAGAACTGGGCAGCCTGTTCCAGTGTTCTGTCAGTCTTGTAGTAGAAGTTTTTCCTTATGTTGAGGTGGAATTTCCTGTGTTCTAGTTTGTATCCACTGTGCCTTGTCCCATCACAGGATACTGCTGAAAAGAGACTAGCATCTTCTTGGCCCCCAACCTTCAGATGTTTGTAAAATTGAATATGTCTTCTCAGTCTTCCATTTTCCAGACTAAGCAGCCTCAGGTCTCTCAGCCGTTCTTCATAAGACAGATATTCAAATCCCTTAATCCTCATAGCCTCTGCTGGACACTCTGGTATAGCCTTGTCTCTCTTGAACTGGGAAGCCCAGTATAGGACACAGTACTCCACATATGGTCTCACCAGGGCAGAGTAGAAGGGGAGGAGAGCCTCCTTTGACCTCCTGGTGGTCGCTTTCTTAGTGGCAACTTGTGAAATGATAGGTGAGTTTATAGCCTGAGTATCATGCTGACAAGGATGCATTGCTGGTAGGAGACTCCTGTGATCAATAAGGAATCGATGTGCAATCAGGAAAACGTTTTGTGCTGCATCCAAAAGCTTTGTTTTTCACTAGGAGAAGTCGCCACAAATGTTAACATGACCTAACTATTCCAAGTAAATTCCCTTAACAAGCAGGCTTCCTGCAATGACAACTAGAGATCTGCTCTCAATAAAGCAGCAATATAGAGTATTAATAGAAAAATTCCACACACTTGCACAAAAGTGAACAGGGCTTTAGCCACCAGATGAGTCAAATTTCAAGTTCTGTAAGTATACTAATTCACCCCTGCTCATTCAGTTTATTTTCTTCCCATGCCAAGTGGTAATGACCATGCTTTGTTCAAAGAAAGCTTGGCAATACAAACCTACTGAATTTGACCAATTCTGTTAATAACTTCATTCTATTTTGGAAATGAAAGTCCCAGTCAGTCAGTGAGTTGCCTTATTCCATGTTGCTTCAAATCAGTGTTTGACATGAAATTCAAAAGTAATTGGAACATCAAACTTGTCATGATAACCAAACAATTACAGATAAAGGTGCTTGTTGCTAATTGAAATGAATGTAGTAAAATGGAGTGCGTTTCTCTTCCTTCTTCGTTTGTGTGGTTGTAAATGCTCTTTAATTACCTAAAGGGAAAGAAAACTGCTCCTGGTGTTACCAGTTTCTTAGGGATATTGGTTCATGTGCTTGCCAGTTCAGTGATGCAGTTTTTTTCTTCAGCCATCAAAAGAGTCTGTGCTTAAAATGGCAGTGTACCTAAGACTCCAAAACCCTGAAGAAAATGTCCACATGCTTCCAGTAACATAGCCCTGTGCATTTATTTAAAGCAGTGTTCTCTAACACCGGTTTCAATTTCTTCTTGGGCATGTGTGGGTTTGGGGGTTTTGTTTGTTTGTTTGTTTTAGGTTTTTTGTTTATTTTTTGGGGTTTTTTTAAGGCAATTGTAGTCTTTAATGGGGAAAATACTGCTGAGAAGTTGGAAGCTATCTCTAGCCTGATTAATTATGACCTGGTAACTTCTTTCCTGCAAATATGTTCTGGCCTTCTTCCATCAACAAGCTTCTCCATGGAGCTTGTGAGATTCTCAGCTGTTCTGGAGAGCTTCACATTGCCCAGGTGCATTGTACAGTGCTATGGATTTCTCTTCCAGGTTCCTCCTTGTGGCTGTGCTTCCCTGCATCAAACAGTGGCAGAACTATGTGATAGGAGCATTTTGTGGTGGGAAGTTGTTCTTGCAGCCAGGAAAATACTGACTGAATAAAATGTTATTTTCTCCCCTGATAGCTAAGCTGATGTTGATAGATTGCTGTTCTCTCTCCATCCTCCAAGTTCTCACCCCACATGATTTTTCTTGATTAATCCTGTGGATACTACACACTGCATGTAAAATGCTCTGGTCCTTGCTTAAGTAATGTCACATTTCTCACAAGTGGTAAAGGTGCTGCCTGAATGAGAGATGAACCATGCAAATCTGAACCAAAGTCAGAAGAATGCTCAAGTAAATCATGCCTGTAGGCTTTTCCTCTTTAACCTCCTGTGCTGCTCAGCACCATGCTCAGTAACAGTTTATTAGCCTCAGCTTACTCTAGGATGAGATTGACCCAGTTAAAACTGTCCTGGCAATACTTTGTAATTGGTGGAGCTGTGTAGGGAAGATGAGGAATGCCAAACTCTATCTGGTAGTAAAAGGCTGTCTTCTTTGGATGGAGGCACTAGCTTCCAAGTGTTTAATGTAGTGCTCTTTACTATTCTTAATTTCTTAAACCCTGTAAATAGTTACAAATTAAAGTTGTGTCCTTGGGAATATGCCAGGACCCATGAGGCTTGCCATGGTATCTCTTACTATTGAAAGTAGCTATCAAAAAACCACTATCCTTAAGGGTCACAATGAGGAAATGGGAGAACTTTCTGCTGCTTGGACTATTGCATCTTCACTCATGCCTTTGAAGAAGAGTCGAAGCCTAAATATTGTTTTTCTGTTAAAAGAGGAAACAGAAGAGGGGATGGGATGGGTGGGTGTGTAGAAATTTAAGGACCAGAGCAAGTATGTGCCTTACATCCTGTTCTACAGAGGTGGTTCATTTGAAACTGCCATGATGATAACTGATACCTATAGAGAGACAGGTTGTGTGTGAAAAACAAAACTGGTGATTATCTATGGGAGATACCTTAGAATTAACCACCAGAAGACAGCACATGTTAAAACAACACAGCTGTTGTCATTCATAGCCCAGGGCAACACTGTGTTTTCACACTGCCCTTTTAAGATACATCACTTCACACATTTTTTAGCATGATGTATTTCTCTGGTGTAGAGAGGAATGAAGTAGTATGAGGTGGAATTTAGAAATCTTCCTCTGTGAATAACATGATTTGCCAAGAATAGGAAACTTCATACTCTTTCGTCTTCTTCCTCTCAGAGTTCTTGCTGAAAGGGTTTCCTGCCTCAGTAGAAGGGTAGCAAAATTGGTATTAAGCAAGAAAGCGTAAAAGTAACATTCCCACATTCCCTGAGACTTTGCATGGGGAATGTTAAAAAATTATTAGCTTCGCTTTTTGTTGGTAAGCAAATGTAGAATCATAGAATGGGTTTGGGTTCAAAGGGACCTTTAGTGCTTAGTGTGAGAAAGGAGAAGTAGAACACCTGCTGGAAACGCCTGTGTTTATAGGGCCATATCTTCTAAAATTCATTAAGGAGTTGCTAGAAATGTGAAATTTGGAGGTACTTTGCTGACAGCTTTGATGTTTTTCCTGAGTCAGAGTATTGCAATGATAGAAATAATGTTGGTGATTTATCATTTGCCACAATGAGCATTGAGTGTGGAGCTGCCATATGAAAATACACTTTCCTCCAAAGTGTCTGATGTAGTTTTTGCTTTTGAAAGTGGACTGAGCAGCACTCAGCATTGCAAATTCACTGCATTGTTTTTCCAAGTTGTTTGGTAAGATCAATTCAGGGAAATAGTGCTGGATATAAAATGTAGCTGGCTTGGCTCACTGCCTCCCTACAGCAATCACTGTCCGTAGCAAATGTACAGCATGAGCAGTAACTAAGCAGTGTGACAGCATCCTGCTCCTATAGCTATGGCTATAGGACTGTATGCCTGTAGTTATCTGCAGAGCTTTTTCCTTACAAATTGCAGTGTCTCTGGTGGTTGCTGGGATGATTTTGCATCCAGGGTGCTGGTCCAAGATGCTACTGTTGACATTTTTTTGCTCTTCAAAATTCTTTTTCCTATAGTGGTGAGGATAGGGTGCGTGTGCCAGTTTGGAGGTTTCCTCACAGGTACAGAAGTAGGTTTGCCTGTTTCATTCTATATGTGTTGCACCTCTTGTCTCATTTTTCTAAGGACATATGGCAGCAACAGCAGCTTTGGTGGTGCAGTGCAGTGTGAACTATTTGTTTGTGTGAAATGTGTCCATCTGTTCAGGCTGTTCACTGTTTCATCATCTGTTCCCTCTCCCCTCTGAGAAAGGGATAGTAGACCAAATGAAACACGTGCCAAATACAGACAGGCCACCACTTTAGTCTGTGCTGCCAAACTTGGCTGGGAAGCAGAGGTCCACCAGGCACTTGCAAGTGACAGTCTGTGGCTACCAAATTCCAAAAGTGCTGCTGCTGAGCACCACGTCAAATTTGCATTGCTGCTTCAGGAGCAGCAAATCTTCTGGATTCCATGACTGAAATCCTGGAGCCCTTGAATTCTCACAAGGTCAGTTCTGACTTCAGTGAAACAATTAGATAACTGGCTGTGGCTGGTGTCTGTGATAGCACAGCTTCCACTCTAAAAGCCCACCCCAATCTCCCTTTTCATTAAACATGTGAGATCTTTATGCCAAACTTAGTGTCCTCTACAACTACTTTGCACGATGGACATTGAGCTAGAAAATTAAAGTGTAAGAGCATACCTGAGAAAATAAATTTTGGGAAACTTTTTTGCCTTCTTTTTTCCTCATTTTAAATGAAGCCTCAGTACAGCAGTGCTCCGAGTTGGAGCATGTGTGGTGTTCCTTGCTGCTGCATCCCAGAAGGGGAGGAGAGGAAGCGGTGCTTGCATACGCTCTGCTCTGAAGTCCTCTTTGCCTTGCCAAAATCTCTTCATTGGCATATTCTCCATGAGTTGTTGGAGCCATGCATTTCTTTTACATTAGCTGCCTCAGTTAATATGATTCTTTCTTTCTTATTATAGTGAAATATTGCATTTTAAATGACAAAATAATGCACTTCTTCAAAGGTCTGATAAACTGTTGGAACATGATTTGTTCCTTTTGCCTCATATTCTTTGCTCATTTTCCTTCTTTTTTTTTTTTTCTCCTCTTTGAGACAGTCTTGCTGTCCTACACAGCAAATTTAATGTTTTAACATACACTGTGCTGCACACAAGGTGTGAGGAGAAAGGTTTGCTGCTTGCTCCCACTGTAAACCCTGTACTCTGTCAGAGAACCTAGCTGATCTATGTGCTGGGAACAAGGTACCAAGGACAAGAGGACAGTAAGTAAAACCAGCAAGGAGTGGTTAAGCAGCAGCATTTTGATAAATATCTGTCTCAACTGGTTACCTGACTCACCTATCTCTACTACATTCCATGTCTGTTGTAGGGTTTTCTCCATTAGCAAAAGGAAATTTAAATAACTAAATCAGCATGCACAAGAGAATGATAAATAATGCTAAAGTGGGACTTTTTTTGTGCTCTGTGTGTAGTATAAACCTGCCCACAGAAGTAGAACCGTAACATCAAGCCTTACAAATATCCTACTATAAAGTTTCATCTATCAATCTCTTAATTTTTCATCTTTTGTCCTTTGCAAAGATTTAAGCAAACAGATGTGCCTTGCCTTATAGCCCAACGTTCAATAAATCCACCCAACATACACCTGTGGGGAAATTAAAAAGATCTTTTCTCAGCCGGTACTTTTGGTCATAAACCCTTAGCAGCAGATTCTGCAGTCAGCTTTGTTCCTTGAAACTGTACTAGTAATAACAGGAGAGTTTGATTTCTTCCATATTGAGTAGTTTCATTTTTCAAGGTATATTCAGTTACACTCAGTTAATATTAATTGAGGCGAGGCAGACAGAGAGGGCTGGCTAGACGTGCTGGGGTGGGATGTTTTCATTCCTTTTAAAGTGTTCTAACAGTCTTAATGTTCTGTTCATCTTTTCATGTTTCCTCAGCTAAGAAAGTGATGAAACAAGGGATCAATATTTGTTCTGTCTAAACACCTGTTTAGAAATCCTGCTTGAACAATCTTCTCCGGTTTGTGCCTTTGCGTTTCTTTGAAGAGAGAAAAAATCCCAGGCTGAGATCTTAGCCAAGTGTTTTGTCTTTCTAACAGAGGAGTTAAGAACATGAACGGGCTCCTGAACTTTGATGTGGGGAATTTTTGTGTACCAAATGGCTGCAGTTCCTTGATGTAGGTTATGAAGAGGGAATTGCATCTCCCAGCACCATGGTTAGACATTTTAATAGCTGAATTGCTGCGCAGAGGCAAAGCCAGGCGTGACTTCACAGACAACCCATTTAGTAGGAAATCAAAGTCTCCCAAGAGAGAATCTTTAGACCTACTCTCCTTCCCCCAAAGATACTTATTTTTCTAAAGATTTCCCTGTCTTGGGGAACTGCTCACCTGCTATCTGCCACAGTCTGACATCCTCAGATATCCCACTTCATGGTCTGTGACATGGGTCCAGGGGAGTACGTGCCTTAATCCCTGGACCTTCACCCTCGCGCCTGCCTCGCCACAGTGGCCCTGGCCAGAAGCAGCTATTGGCAGGAGCTTGCCCACACATCCCAGCCTGTTGCAATTTACTGCCTGGTTTATTAATACAAATGGAGGCAGTTAAGGTTAACTTACAGGAACATGAACTGGAGCAGATGAAATGCTGGGCTGGGTCTTATCCTGCACCTGCAGAGCAGTGACACGTGCTAATGAGCAGCAGTGAGCGGGGAGAGGTAAGTCATGCACAGCTGCCACGATGGCTGGGCATAGAATCATAGAATGGTAAGGTTGGAAGAGACCTCAAGGATCATCTAGTTCCAACCCCCTGCCATAGGCAGGGACACCTCCCACTAGTACAGGTTACTCAAGGCCTCAAGGCATCCTCTCTGAATGTTTTTCTCTGACTCTGCTTACTCTCCCTGGTGCCCAGGTAATTGCCCTTGTAGTCACTGAGAGGAGTTTCAATACACTTCCCAGTTCTCAGCCTTTCCAGTTCAGTTTATTTCTTGTTTCATGATCGACTGTGTTTGAAATTGGACACAGAGACACATGTGAGTGGAAAACCGAAGGAGAGGTCCCAAACGGTGCTGTTACACACTATTAACAGCAGGGCTACCAGCCAGCGAGTTCACCTGGTTATGCCAAACCCAGATTGGACAATCCCTGACAATTTGGTATTATGTTCTGAAGAAACTATTCCAAGTCAATTTTCTAGCAGGGAGCAAAGACAGTGTTTTGGGGGAAAGGAATAACCTACTTGAGCTGCTGAGCAAATACAGAGCATCTGCCTAATATGTGCTATGCATATCCAAGGAAATGCAGGCAAAAACAAACTTAATGGATGAAGTCCCATTATTGTAAACAGGAGATTTGCCACTGACTTCAGTCAGGCCAACATTTCACCCAATACTTTTAACATATGTCTTTATATGTTGTTATGATCCATGACTGAACTAAACCAATGCCTTCAGAGAATACACGAGGATCATACTTCTCTACCATGTGGGAAGCAATCTTCATTTGTTCCTCGATATACTGAAGTCCTTGGAAAAAATATGGATGAGAGAGGCTTTATTGCACAAACAATACATACTTTATCTTGTATCTCTCTTCTGTATAATCCATCAGCAGCAGAATTACACAGAGGTTAGCTGAGAAAGTAGCAAAGATGGGAAGAAATTATCTGAAATTGTATCTGAAGAGGGTTGAAGTGATATTGTCTGGATGGGGGCTGTAACCAAAGGGGAAAGGAAAGAGAGTATCTGTCCCTTTGGACTTGTTTGTCTTAGGTTGTTCCAAGTCTACGATCCAAAGGCCTGGTTGGGTTTCCACTTTCATTCTGGCTAGATTTCTTAATGCTCAGGACAGAGTTAGTATCCAGGACAAACTTTTTTTGTTTGTTTCTGTTTGCTGCCTGGCCAGAAGATATTCTGATGAATTCTTCTGGAAACAGACCTTGTCATTTCATCCAAGCCTTTGCCTCCCAATAGAAGGTTTTCTCAACAAGTTCCTTATAAAGATTTTTCTTCCATCTGATCAGAAACTGATACTTGTGGAGATTATGAGCTGGTTTCATCCCCCTGTGAGCACATAATGCCTATGTTCCATAGTCTGTTTTGGCCACCTTGTGTCCTGATTTGAACATGTTAGTTTTGGCCTGGGAAGCTCCAGCAATATGAGGGAGCTTGTCCTTTCCTGGCCCAACCATGAGTTAGTGCTGGCCCTCAGCCTAGAAGGCTGTTAATGTGAGAGAGAAAAGAGGTAGCTGGAGAGCCATTTTCTGTTCAAGACCTTTGACTTGGAAACTTGTGGGGTTTGGTTTATTTTTGGGTTTTGGGTTTTTTTGGTCAGAATGCCTCGAGACTGGTGAATAAGTGGTTTGGAACTTAGGGAAGGAGAGAAAGAATGAAGCTAATGTCATGCTATTTTCTGTTGCAAGACTGTTCGTAGCAGGCAGTTGGAAGAATCCTCCATTATGGCAACTGCACTTCATTTAAATGTCAGGTAGAATAAGAAGTGGCTACCCAGTGAAAATAAAACCACAGCTAATATAAAGTGTATGTAAATCAGAGAGTGAGAAAATACTATGAACACCTAGTGGGAGAAAAATGTTGATGATGCTGTTGTTGATGTTGCTGTTCCCAAGCCTTTGCTGGCAAATCTGCATTGCCCAGTTCAGGAAGTGGAACCAGTAAAACTGTTTAGGGGGTATTGTGTGCAAGTAAATGAGCTTGTTTTTTCACATCAATTTGGATGCCCCTCACAACTGTGGTATGACTAATTCGCAGTCATGATGCTTTACTTGCATGTAATTGAGAACTATCTATATTTCCAAGTGAATTCTATGGTTACGAGTACATGACTGCTATTTATGCAATTAAAAAGGTGTATTTAAAATTCATAAGAAGATTTAATCACTCATTGCAGAAGACTTGCACCTCTTTAATAGCCTAACAGTGTGCAATTCTGAATGGTCCAGATTTTTCATTTCCCTGGTACACTATTGAGTCTTGACTTCTAGTTGGTACTTCTGCTATGGCTCGTTAGGTGATTAATCTAGGTAATAACAACATAGAATCACAGAATGGTAAGGTTGGAAGGGACCTCAAGGATCAGCTAGTTCCAACCCCCTGCCATAGGCAGGGACACCTCCCACTAGTACAGCTCACTCAAGGCCTCATCCAATCTGGCCTTGAACACATCCAGGGAGGGAGCAGCCACAACCTCCCTGGGCAACCTGTTCCAGTGCCTCACCACCCTTCCTCCTAACATCCAGTCTAAATCTCCCCTCTGCCAGTTTAAGCCCATTGCCCCTTGTCCTGTCATTGCAGGACCTTGTAAATAATCCTTCCCCAGCCTTCCAGTAAGTAAAGCATTTCAGATAAGTTTTTAGTGCTCAAGCAAATAAGCCCATGAGGATATTTCAGCTTATTTTTATTTCCTTTAAGGATCATCATGGCTACCAAGCATTATTAGTTGTCTCTGCACTATGAAATTTTGCTGGAAAGCTTTAACACAAGTTCCCTTTTATCATACTGTCTTACAATAAATCACCATGGTTTGGCTGATGTTCTAGTTTAAGACAGCTCTAAAACAGAAGGAAGGAAAGTAGCCTAAAATAGCAATTAGAAGACAGGTTTGAGGGTCATGAGTTATTTTCTATTTTTGCCACTAGCTTATGTCTCAGCTCAGAACATCTTGAAGCTACAGGAAATCTTTTGCTGATTTCAGTAGATGGTAGATCAGGTGCATTCAGTCTGACACTGGACAAGTCAGATGCCTTCTCTAGTTGACAATGAAATGTGCATGTAACCCTCTGACAGAACCGTTGTAAAGCTTCAAATGCCACTTTTTAAAGTAAAAACTGTTAGTTAAGTGTAGATTAATTCATTTTACCATCCCACTGTCTGCCAACAATCTGTTTAGTGCAGTGAAAACCTGACAGCCTGTGTCAACAACTGAAAGCAGCTCTTTCATGATAGAGAAGAAAAAGAGAAAACACAGACCTGAATTCTTTGTCTTACAAAGAATGTCTTTGAGTATGAAAATAAAAATTGTGTCTGTCATTTCAAAAGGCCTCTCGTAAAAGGAATGCACATTAAATTAAACTGTTGTTATTTTTTCATTCCATCGCAATACAGGCCCCTCCTGGTCCTTGATGAAGAGTGAGGTGAAATATCACACGACTGAGCTACAGAAAAAAGAGCAGGCAGTTCCAAGTGTGTAAACCAAAATGAGCACTCAGAGAGAGATCACTATGCCATGAGCTCATGCTAGCAGTATGTTTTTTTCTGTGGGTGTAAACTGAGATTTGAGCCTCGGAGAGACCCTATATTTGAGCCTCTCAGGAGCACTTTCATGTGTTGTTTTCTTTATCATAAGCAAGAAAGTTGTGAACTGCTTCCAGACATAGAAAAGTACCTACAGCCCCCAGCAAGTCCTGCTGCCCTGTAGTCTCCTCCCCTTCCCTCTGCACTACACAGCCATAAACTGAAGATGGATCCAAATTTTACTGAAGGGACAGTGTCATTTTGCCCTGTGTAGCTATTTGGGTTTGTGTAGTGGTCCGAGAATCTTCCTAGTTTTCACTTAAGATGTACTGAAGAGATGTAGGGATGTGGTGGGAGGGACTGGGAAGCCAAAAGGCAAAGTGAGGTTCCATGTGAGGTAGGTATGGTGAAGCCTCTGGTCTTCTGCCCCTCTATGGCAGTAGGGAGCACATGTGTGTTGTCAGAGCAGCAACTCTTCCCGTAAAGAACGGAGGCCCCAGGGTGGCTGTGGCATTCTTGAGGTTCCCCTCTTAGGGACCAGCACAGAAACCAGACATAGAAATGGCTTTTTTCTTATTCCTGTAAAGAGAAGATGATGGGCTGGGTGCAGCTCAAAGTCAGCAGAACACCCAGTTGCTCTGTATTCTGAATTTTTCAGACAAGTAACTACTGTGCTGTACAGGAATGAGGGCATTTGAATTCCCTAGGATATTTTATGCCCTTTCCAGTGCTGGCTTGTCTCTGCTGGATATAAGAAATGGTGGTATTGATGTTTCAATGTATTTTATTATCATTATTTTATTTAATGTAGTTTCAATTTTATTTTCTAAGTTTCTCTCCCTTTTTCCCCTTTCTTTTCCCCTTTGGGAAGGGTGAGTGGCTAGTAGCACGCCACTCATTTAGTGGCTAGCCCAGCCCTAACTCTTGACAAGACTGTCATGTCTTTCTTCTTGATGAGGTCCAAAAAGCATAGCAGTAATTCCTTTCCTTGGAGTTAGAAAAAAATAAATGCACTTCTCTAATACATGAAATTCTGGCACCTGGCTTTAGACTGAGGCCGGAAGGATCCCAAAAGGTTGAGAGGGGCCATCCCCAGCTGTGCTGATCCTGAGACACCTACTCTGAGAAGCAGGCTTAGGAATCTGGTTTCATTTCCCTGATGGCATTGTTCAGCACAGTCTAGCAAAAAGGATATATTTTGTGTTATTTTGAAAGAAGTGGCCATAATGCCTTTGATGTATGAATTCAGAAGCAATGTGGTCAAGCCAGGCATGAATACAGTTGAGTACCGTTGAGGCCTTCAGACAGTTCTTACCTAGAATTAACTGTATGAATTTAGACTTCCCACAATATTTTCCTGATCCTGCAGCCATATTCTAGGGCATTTATGTTTATGGGTTTACAAGTACTGCTTTCCTTTCACAGATGCCTAGCAGTTTTCCTTTCTCCTCTCCATGTATTACAAAAATTTTTCTGGAACCTTAAAGGCTCGGGAAGCTTCTCTTTCCTATCCATTTCGGCTTAGTTCATTCTGAAGTACAAACACCGATTTCTGTATTTACTGCTGAATGATATAAGAAAGCATTACAGCCCATAAGCAGTTAAAAGTAGATAGTCAGAGGCAAATACTGAGGAATAAGACTAGAAGTGCTAAAAAGATATTAAAATTGATATTTCATTGGCAATTCTATGTTGGGGAACAATCTGGTTTGGGTAACAGTTCAATCCCCGGTGTTTGAAACTTTAAAAATACTACTGTGAAGCTGTGATCTCAAGGGTCTTGTAACTGACATTCCAACTAACAGAACAGAAGATACATAGCTGAAATTGGTAAAAGCCTGCATTATTTTATTCTTGGCACACCAGAACAAAAAGGTCGACGGTCAAGTATATCTAGAACAGGCTGATAAAATCAAGTACAGAAAAACACACCCAAAGGCAAACTGCAAAAAAAGGATGAGGACTTTGGATAATTCAGTGAGAGCACCATAAGGTTTCCTCCTGCAGATGCAGACTGGCTGGAGGAAGCTGGCAGAACTGCTCTTCTGTCACCAGCACTTGGTTTGGCTTACTTTCAAACAAACAGGATCCTTTAATTATGACTAGCACAAATGTGTTTTCACTCATAGTAAAAATGGTTGCCTGTCCAAAACCTGCTAGGTACTCCAGTACCACTTATTGGAATGAAATGAGCAGAATTAGCAAGCAGCAGTTTACTGCCAGCTGTCAAAAAAACCCAAGCCTGCTACAGGAGGTAATGCAAACATCTGCTTACCCATGGCTTCTGGGGGGGTTCATCTTGTTCAGCCACACCTCCAGCTGTCACCTTCCCAAAGAAACACATAATGGTGCATAATACCGAGTGCCCCACATTCAGCAGGTCAGAGCACTATCATACTGGGGCAAGGAGCACTGCTTTGTTCTTGTGTAGCTATAGACTTGTCTTAACAGACTCTTTAAAAAAATAGGCAAACCTTTTAATTGCAGTTGTGGTAGTATCAGTTGGACTACAGCAGCCAAGACTCGGGGCATCCAAACTCCTTATGAAATTATCATCAGGAAAAGGAGTGCAAAGGCTCAAAAACTTATGGTGAATTACCTTATTCTGGTGTTCGTGTGCACGTTTGAGAGAGAAGATAGCCAGGGCCCTTAATTCACATGTGGATTATAGTATATTTTACTTTTAGAAGCAAACCTCTTTTCTGATTTACAGCTATTTTAAATAATTCCTTAGCTCAGAAGAGTAAAGGAATCAGCTGGCATAGTGGCTTAGCGTATTAAGATACAGCTTTATGTGTCAACCCTCACCCCTCCTAGTGGCACAAGCTTGAGCCCTCGGCAGGGACTGCAGCTGATGAAGTGATAGCAGCAGGTTTCCAGATCTCAAGCATGCTGTGTGGGCTGCTTTTCTGTGATGAGGGCAGCTGCCCTGGGAAACCAGATTTTCATAGATGTGAAAAACAGAAGGAACAGCCTAATCATTTACCCTGACTTAATTTTACTTGGTAATTCCTGCCTGAAGCCCTGTTATTTGTGGCTGAAATAGAACATGTCTGCTAGCTGTCTGATCTTGATTTAAAGACTGCAAATGACAGAAAATGCATCCTATACAGTGGCATGCCCTTGCAATCATTCTTGCTGTTTGCATCTTGTTTGCAGTTTGAACTCTGTTAACAGATTGTTAACTTCTAACTACTTTATTTTGGCCTGCTGGCACCAGTGGTGCTCTGTGTAGCTCTAGCCAATGTTAACATTGGCTATCTGACATCCCTGAAGGGAAATCTGGGCAGAACATCCTTGACCTGATGATTTCTATGTCTTCAGATATGGTTGCAATGGCTTTTTTCGTTTCTCTGAGCCAAGTCTTGCTTTTTGAATCTTCAAAGTTTAGAGAGAGAGAGATATTTTGGAAATGTAGGAAATGCTAGCATATCATATCTTGTAGATGCAGAATAACTTCCTAATGCTGCATTCCAGTTCCTGAGTTAAGATGCTGCATCCAGATGAAGATTACCTGTGTATTTAGAGTTCCTGCAACTATGTTTGGTCACTGCATACTTCCAGTGTTATCTGCAGTTCAGACAAATGCATCAGATGACAGGATTTAGTCCTGATTTGTTTATGTGCCTTTTTCTCTTTTGCTCTTCTACACAGACAGTTTGATCTGATTGCAGACTATGATCTATTATTGTGTGAAAAAAGTTTATAATTGCGATAACCTCATTGATTTTATGTGAAAATTTAACACAGTAGTCAAGGGTGGTATTGTAT
This sequence comes from Eubucco bourcierii, assembly GCA_013396675.1. Lineage (NCBI taxonomy): Eukaryota > Metazoa > Chordata > Aves > Piciformes > Ramphastidae > Eubucco > Eubucco bourcierii. Next base: position 87,742 of record VWZE01012321.1, on the reverse strand, counting down.
CAAGGGAATACTAAATATTTTATCAAGCTTTCTGGAGCTCACCTCCAAGTTTTAGGAGGACCACTAAATTCTGGATTTAGCAGCAGCAAGCAAATGGCAAAAGACAGTTTTATGTAAAATATAACTCATGTAGTAAGAAGTTCTGGTGTGCTCATTCCCAGCCCAAAAGGATTTCTTCAAATCTGCATCAGCTTCTTGCAGTAACAGGCAGCAAAAGAAAGACACTTTCCTTCTGTTTTAAAGATAAGTTGATGATATGCTGGATCACATGTGAGGATGTGAACAGCAACAAAAAATAGGGTATTTTATTTTTTGATAAATACCATTGCTAGAGTAATCAAACCTATTGCTAAGTTTATAAACTAAATGAAGTTATATACATTTAAAAATGGTTAGGATGTTAATATCTGAATGAAGACCTATCTAGCAGGATCTAATTTAATTGCTAATGTTTATTTTCATATTGTATTCAATTTCGTATTTTCTAGAAACTTTGTTAATTTAAAAAGACGAGTTCTCTATTAGGCATAACAAGAAATGTCTTCATCACGCAGGAGATAGTGGAATTAATACAATATGAATAGAAGAACACGTTAAAAATTTTCCAGGCACATCCAAATATATTTGAGCAATCATCTTGACAAGTGATGTGACACCTGGGTTTGCAGCTGGGAGGATGTGGAATAGAAACAGAATGGGATTGAAAGCAGAGACACCAATGAAGATCCATAAGACAGAAACACAGCGTCACCACAGATGATTAGGCCTAGATGATTGCATATGAGATAAGTGAACTAGAAATAAAGCTAACATGAAAATATTGATCTGGGTAATCCTACTTAGATGGCTCTGACTGACAAATTCAGAAATAATTTGCCACAGGAGGCAGCAGCACCGTCCACCACAGACAGGAGTGAAAGCATCACAGTACACATATAATGAAAGGAAAAAACCCAACTCACTAGTGCTACTCTAGGGATGCCATCCAGAGGGACCTTGACAGGCTGGAGAGGTGGGCCCAGGCCAACCTCATGAAATTCAACATGGCCAAGTGTAAGGTCCTGCACCTGGGTAGGCACAATCCCAAGCATGAATCCAGGCTGGGTGGTGAATGGCTGGAGAGCAGCCCTGAGGAAAGGGACCTTGGAGTCTGGGGTGATGAAAAGCTCAACATGAGCCTGCAGTGTGCACATGCAGCCCAGACAGCAACTGAGTCCTGGGTTGCATCAAAAGAAGCGTAGCCAGCAAGGCAAGGGAGGGGATTCTACCACTTTACTCTGCTCTCCTCAGACCCCTCCTGAAGTACTGTGTGCAGTTCTGGAACCCTCAGCACAGGAAGGACATGGAAGTGTTGGAGCGGGTCCAGAGGAGGGCCACAAAGATGATCAGAGGGCTGGAGCAGCTCTCCTATGAGGACAGGCTGAGAGAGTTGGGGCTCTTCAGCCTGGAGAAGAGAAGGCTTCGAGGGGACCTGATAGTAGCCTTCCAGTATCTGAAGGGGGCCTACAGGAAGGCTGGGGAAGGATTATTTACAAGGTCTTGCAATGACAGGACAAGGGGCAATGGGTTTAAACTGGCAGAGGGGAGATTTAGACTGGATATTAGGAGGAAGTTCTTTCCAGTGAGGGTGGTGAGCCACTGGAAGAGGTTGCCCAGGGAGGTTGTGGCTGCTCCCTCCCTGGATGTGTTCAAGGCCAGATTGGATGAGGCCTTGAGTAACCTGTACTAGTGGGAGGTGTCCCTGCCTATGGCAGGGGGTTGGAACTAGATGATCCTTGAGGTCCCTTCCAAACTTACCATTCTATGATTCTATGATTCCATTCGTACTACAGCCCCTTAGCTCTCAAACCAGCACAAAAACCTGCTCTACCTTGAAGACTGACTCAGGTACACTACTTCCAATCGGATTCTGTCAACAAACACAATTCTTCTTCACTGAAAGCAAAGCACCTGTTCCACAGCAAAGTGAATTCTGCAAATTAATTCACGATCAAGAGCAAAGGGGTGGTTACCAGTAGAACAAAAATCACTCTTAAACATATTTCACTTCATTTATAAGGAAACCAGTCCTACACATAACTTTCTATTGCCGTAACTGTGACCAGTCTTCATTTGGTCACCAGCAAATCTTTTGTGCAGCTGACATTCCTTCAAAGAGGCGCTGCTGAAATCAATATACGTATTCCTGGGGAATTGTAAATAATGAAACACCTGATGCTCAGCAAAGTTAGAGCTTTCTCCATACATTGTGTATTCTAGGCTGAATATTTGTAGTAATCCCAGCCCGTAAGGCTGTAGACAGACATCCTTTCTTAGATCCAGCTGCAACAGATGAAGATATTAGTGCTTCTTCACACCACAATTTAGCCAGAAAGCTGATTTATATGGGATCTCTGTAATCCAGCACAGGGAAAAAAAAATCAATGGGATTAATGGAAACCATTGTTTCATCATTGCTTAAACTAATGTCTTTATTTAAAGTAAACCCATAGAGGATCATGGAATACCACCTGGTAGGCAGAAACAGAAGTGTATCGCCCGCTGACTGAAAGGCAGTAACAAGCAGCTGAGACCATACTGCCTTCAAAGAGTACAGGAAATAACTCCATGGAAAGATTTTTTTAAAAATTTATTTGCTTCAGCTCCGTCTGGAGCAGTTCAGCCACTCTCTGACCTCAGCTGGCTGCTACCATCCATCTGAGGAGTGCTGGAATGGATCCTGTAGCACTCCCATCCTGTGTCAGCCCCAATTCAGCTGGTTTGGCTTAAGCTGCTGCTGCTGAAGATGGCTTGCAGTAAGCCACTGAGCTACAGAAAAGGAAGCAGCCGTGCTGCTTTACTATCTCAGCTGCTGCGTGGGCAAAGTAATGTTTGTAGGTAGAATTAACTCTAATAACGATGGACCTTCATGGTTGTAACAACACTATCTCCATTTCAATGACCTTTTGTGCTCTAGTATTGTACCACGGCTTTACTTCGTTACAGTTTCATTCTCCTTGGAGGAAAAAGAATTTCCAATTAATCTGAGGATTAATCTACAGCAAACACTGATTTACAAATATGGGGTGGTTAATTTTGAGCAGCTGATACAGTTATCACCTTCCACTTTCCTTCCTTTCCTGGAGGTTGGGCCTCTGCCACAAGGACAGTTGAATTGGCATATGAAGCTGCTCAAGAAGTACCAGAATTCTCTGCCTTGCATAGTGGAGAGCAGGGATGTCCATGCAGGTTGCCTGAAGAAGCAAGGCTGGAAACTTCAGTGGTTTGAAAGTGGATTCACTTACTCTTCACTTACCTAGGAAACCAAAGGTGGTCTCCTCCAGGAAAGACATAGGACAGCTGGAGAACTGTAGTTAGCACTATCTGACCAAGCATGCTGACTCACAAACAGATTACCCTTTCTAAACTGGAAACTACAGGCATTTAGCATGCTCTAATCAACATCCCTTGCCTTCAAACTTTTTGCCTGCCCATTTTTTAAATGAGAAGACTTGGTAGATCTGAGGAGCAGGCAAGTGTCTTCACTATGAGAGTGACTTGTTGAGGATGTAGGAGATAGCTAATGCACTAAAACTTTGCACCCTTGGTTTCTTAGGGATGACGACACAGTGACAGCTTCCCTACGTTATGTGACGCCACTTCTGGTTTGTTTGGTTTTTTGTGCAGGTCTGAATGTCACTGAGACCACAAGGAACAGCAGGGGTAGATAAATACACCCAGAAGATGGCAAACATCTCAAGATTTACAAACTTCTGTTTGTGGTTTGTGGAAGGACTGAGGTCATGAACATAGCAAAAGCAAGAGGGGGAAAAAAAAAAAAGCTTGAGAAGTGAATGGAGGAAAGAAAAAAAGGCTCAGAGAAGGCAGAAAACCAAAGAAGGTGGAGAAACACAAGGTAAGGCTCACAGTAAAGAGGACATCTGTGGTGTCACAAAGATGTGGTGTGTCTGGAAACACGCTGTAGTTGGGCAGTGCTTTGTTATAAAATTGTTCAAGTGTCCTGGCCTCACAAAACATATGAATGCCACCATAACAACAAAAAACTATGTCCACTGTAGGTTTTTCCCCGCTGTCTTAATGTGTGCTGTATCCTAAACACAGAGCTTTGCTCTCTAGGCACTGCCTGACCTTGGCAACACAAGGTTCTGTTTAATTTTTCAATGCATGTGCCTGATTGAACATGATTCACATGTTTTCTTAGTGACTGCATGGGCTGCATGGGACATGGCTGTTTTTCCAAACTTGCTGTGATTCAATGGAATTCAGGCATTTTCATACTGAACATCTGTGACTTGGGGAGGATCCATGTGTTTTCTCAATGAATATGAATGAAACTGGCAAGGGCCTCAGTGTTTCCTTCTTGCTTCTATGCTTGTAATTATCGCTGTATATAAATATACAGGCTGTCTCAGAATGTGCCTAAGAAGATCTAATAAAATCTAACTTTTGCTCAGCTCTCTCTGTAAGGAGGCAAATCAGATACAGTGGATACAATCTTGTGTGTTTCCCCTCCTGTGTATGCAGATGCACACATGCACTAAGATTTCTAGACTTACTTCAGAACCTAATTCTCCTTACCTGGATATGTGGAATGGTTAGGTCACAACAGTGTCGGAAAACTCACTTCTCTTCCCCTTCCTCTCCCCTGCATGGAAATATCAAGGGCTGTTACTGTGGCTCTGTGCGCTCCTTGGAGAATGGGTGCTCTGGAAGTGGTACTTTGGTTAGTTCTGTGACAGGGGAAAGCACCAAAGAGCAAAATGTCTGCCTTCCCAAGTGCCCCTTCATAAGAGAGGGTTGAGCTACTGCCACACTATTGACTTTTTCCTGATTTTACTTGTCCATTCTGTACTTTTCTCTGACCAACGGCTAGGCTCTTGCCAGAAAGGTGAAATTAAGTTTGGTAAAGGACCAGTGCGAGTAGCAAGAAACTGGCAACTCTAAGTATTGCACATAGCTTTTATGGAAAGATGGTACTCAGTGTTTACATAATGCTGTGCATTCTCAGTATCACTGAGGAAACACTAATTCAGCCTTTTCCAGTTAGGTACAGGCATCAGAAGTGATGAAAAAAGAAGGCAATTCTGGTCTTGGTGAAGCTGATGGAAGTTTCTACTTCAAATGCATTTCTGGTAAGTGCTTCCCTGCTATGCTGAGCAATGCTACAACAGCGAGCAAGCCTTTCCGTGAGGAACAACGACCAGATTATTAAGGCGAGAAAACTCCTGGCTAAATTAAGCAAGCCCATTTATCCTCGCAGATCCCGGTCTCATTTAAACTCTCCTTCTCCGTGAGCTATGCCTTACCGGTTTCTCCCCAGCAGCAGCTAAGCCAGCCGATTCTCCCATAAATCAATTTCGACTCAAGAGCTCTCCGACCCCAGGGCGGCCCCAGAGCAGCGTCGTACCATACAAACCATACGCCACTGTCTGCGGGTGGGTGGACGTCAACTCCCGAGTGCGGGGTGGGCGGGCGGCGGCCCGGCAGCCCGACGGGGGACAGCGCCCCCGGCGGGGCGGGGGCTGTGCGGGGCGGCAGCTGAGGAGAGCCGCCTTCCCCGCCCCCTCGCTCAGGCTTGTCCTTCCCAGTACCGACGGGGCCGCGTACGCGATTTCCTCCGGCGGCAGCAGGGTGAAGGCACCTGCCCGGCGGCGGTGGGGACCGGCACGAGGCCGGCTGCCCTCGATGCTCGCGTAGCGGCGGAGTATGGCGCAGCGGCCACAGGGCAGCAGGTGCCGGGGCGGGCGAGGTGGCGGTCCCCCGACGGGGAGGGCGCTGGCGCTTCTGCTGCCGCTGTGGCTATGCATGGTGGCCGGAGGCTCGGCGCCGGTGTATAACCTTAGTTTGTCAGTGGACGAGGGGCTTCCTCCCGAGACGCTGGTCGGGGACATTCGCGCGGGGCTGCCAGCCGGCGCGGGGCCGCCGGGGGGCTTTCTGCTGTCGGAAGGGAGCGGCGAATCGGCGGTGCTGGCGGACTTCCACGTCCAGCCGGAGACGGGCATCATCCGCACAGCGCGGCGGCTGGACCGGGAGCGGCGAGCCCGTTACAGTTTCGCAGCGGCTACGCTGCGCGGTGAAGTGGTGCAGGTGGAGATCGCGGTCACCGACGTGAACGACCACCCGCCGCGCTTCCCTTGGGATTTCCTGCAGCTCAACGTTTCCGAGCTCAGTCCGCCCGGCACCGCCTTCCGCCTCCCGGCCGCCCGGGACCCAGACGCTGGCCGCTTCGGCACACAGGGCTACGCGCTGCTGGAGGAAGGCGGCGTGGCGGGTGAGCCACCGCTCTTCCAGTTGCGCTACGGGCACACGGAGCCGCTGGAGCTGGTGCTGTTGCGGCGGCTGGACCGCGAGCGCGCGGAAGCGCACCGAATGGTAGTGGAGGCGTGGGACGGCGGCAGTCCCCGGCGCCGCGGGCGTCTGCAGGTGTTAGTGCGGGTGCTGGACGAGAACGACAACGCGCCCGCTTTTAGTCGCGCCGAGTACCGGGCTTGGCTGCGGGAGGACGCGCCGCCGGGCACCGTCGTCTGCCGCCTGCGGGCTACTGACCCCGACCTGGGCGCCAACGGCGAAGTACGCTACGCCATCAACCGCCGTCAAAGCGACCCCGACGGCTACTTTGCAGTGGAGGAGCGCAGCGGCGTGCTGCGCCTCCGCCGCCCGCTGGACCGCGAGGCGCGAGCCTTGCACCGTCTGGTCGTGGAGGCGCGGGACGGCGGCGATGAGCCCGAGGTCTCCAGCGCCCTGGTCTCCGTGGCCGTGCTGGACGTGAATGACAACCGCCCCACCATCCGCCTGCTCTACCTCACCGAGAGCGGCGACCCACGGGTCTCCGAAGGGGCGCGGCCCGGTGACTACGTGGCCCGCGTCTCCGTCTCGGACGCCGACGAGGGCAGCCGGGAGGAGAGCGGAGGCATCGGACTAACCCTGCTGGGCGGCGACGGCGCCTTCAGGCTGCGGCTGGCCGGCGCTGGCATCTTCTTTATCTGCGTGGCGGGGCCGCTGGACCGCGAGAACCGCGATCTTTATGAGCTGCGGCTGGTGGCTACGGATGGCGGCGTGCCGCCGCTCTCCTCCGAGGAGTCGCTGCTGTTGCGAATCGCCGACCTCAACGACGAGGCTCCCGTCTTCCCGCAGTCCCATTACCGCGCCTCTGTCTCCGAGGCTGCCTCCCCCGGCACCGCCGTGCTCCGCCTCAGCGCCTTCGATGCCGACGAGCCGGGCTCGCCCAACGCCGAGGTGCGGTACGCGCTGGAGGGTGAGCCGGCCGCCCTGGCAATGCTGCGCATCGACGCGCGGAGTGGCGCCGTCAGCACCCGAGCCCACCTGGACCGGGAGCGGCAGGCGGCGCTGGAGTTGCGCGTCGTGGCGCGGGACGGCGGCCGCCCGACGCTTTCCGCCACCTGCCGCCTCAGCGTCCTCGTGGAGGACGCCAACGACAACGAGCCACGGTTCGAGCGGCAGCTTTACCGCGGCCGCCTGCCCGAGCACGCCGCGCCCGGCCGCTGTCTCCTCCAGGTGAGCCGCCGCCTCGCCGCGGGAGGGGGCTCGGCCGCAGGTGCAGCATGAAGTAGTCCTGTTGCGGGGAGCGGTTTCAGTCGCGCTCCAGTAACCAGCATATTCATAATACTGTAATCCTCACCAGTGCCCTTAGAAATACATTCCTTGCCCCGTGACACTAGCAGCACGGATACTGAGCACAGACGCTCATCTTCAGAGAGGATCCGGTGTCGACTCCCGTTAAATCCAAGGGGGAGCTGAGCTTCAGCAATACTTTCGAGGCCTTGAGGTCATCCTAAATCAGAGTAAAATTAGTTAAGACCCATCTCTGAGGATGAGTGTGAGTGTGACCTGCACAAAAGCAGAGAAAGCCAGACGATGTAACGGAATTAAAAAGCACTCCTGGGACTTAGTAATATTTCCAGAGCGCTCTGCCAAGGAAGAGGCAGTTCATTCAGCCTCCACATAAACTGGCTAACGTTAGTAGTCAAGTGAGGTTGGGTAGAGGCTTTGCAGGGCCAGGAGTTGTCGAGTAGTCCTTTTACCTTTATCTTGCAAGAACATCTCAGATTTTATACCTTTGAATATTCACTGCAGTTGATCCTAGAAGCGGGTACGAATATTTCAGCCTTTGTGCAGAAACATGAATTTCAGGAAAGCGTGCTCAAAGGGGGAGCTCTAGTGTGTTTTTGCTGTAGTTTTGAAGAAAAATCATTTTACCTTTGTCTCCAGGTAGCTTACCTTCTTTTTTTTTTTTTTTTTTTTTTTTTTNAGCTTACCTTCTTTTTTTTTTTTTTTTTTAATCAGGAATTACTGATGGTGTTCTAACAATCATACAATTTTTATTTCAGCAAAAGTGTATATTTTTTAATTACACCAAAACTCATAAAGTACACAGTTCACACAGCACTAATAAGAAGTCAACCAATCTACACTTTAGGAAGGCTGAACTCATTGAGCTTTTTATTTCATATCTCAACTGTATCTCAACATATTTATTGTTTCATATCTCAAACTGTAAAGAAAATCCCATAACTGCTCTTTCTTTTCCCACCATCTGTGGGGGAAAAAAAAAGACATACTGCAGTATATCCTCCCATGAGGAGCGAGGGACCTCATGGCAGCCCTGGACACTGCAGGTGCACATGGGAGAGGGAGCAGGATCAGGTGTGGGTATCCACAGTGTTGAAAGGCAGTGGAGCAGAAGTCTCTGCCACCACCAGACACTGTGGCTAGAGATGATGAATAGTGGTTTTTTGCTTTTGATTTAATCAGGTGGAAGCATTGTGTTTTGTTTTTTCTTGTACATTTTGATAAACTAATAGTGCAATTTTGTAACAGGTCAAAGGTGTCAACACTCCACTGATGATCATCTGTGGTCTATGTAATTTTGAAAGTATCACCACACTGTCATAATCATCTTTAAAGAGTGGGAAGAAGTCTTTATGTCTTGGTGGCTGAATGATTAAACCTGGGATACTAAACAAAATGAGGCTTGTGTTGGAGGAATAGCAGATAAGCATCCCATGGACTGCCAGCTGGTGTCTCTGCTTGCGGGTTAAACCTAGACCATCATAGGGATGTCCAGATTTCATACTAGACTGTATAGTAGGCTTAAGCTTTAAACATACTCACCTTTTAATCTTTAAGCATACCTGCTTTTAAAAATAATCCTATTTTCCTTCTACTCAACCATTATGAGCGGGAAAAGCTATCATGAAGCAGGCAGCTTCATTTGTGTTGCTCCAGGAGGGGCAGCTAGTGGTAGGAATGAGAAAAATAGTTTTTAGGTTGGCCAAGCTGTTTTTCAGGGTCTATGGGACGTGTCCTGTATTTAACTGGGCTCTTGAATTTAAAAACTAGCAGCAAAAGGAGGTAACCATGTTACTACAGTGTCTAGAGAACTGGAAATGAACAAGACACCTAAGGAGATGACTCTTGTCAATTTCTCCTACTCCACAACCAGTGGAGCACCAGAAGAGGCCTAGGATTGTTTAGGACGCATTGGAGATTAACATTCCTGCTCTGTTTTTTATTTGGATCACAGTCATAGTAGCTGGATGTCTTCTGAACTTTCCCTGTCTTTCCCCTCTGCAAGCAGAGGTGGCTCTTGCAGTAGTGCATCACTGAAGTCTAAATCAGTAACCTTTGTTTGGGAACCAACTAATGATGAACCATCACTTTATAGATACTGTGTCTAGGGCTTTCAGTGCTACTTCTTTGCTGTAACTCTGCAGAGCCACTAAATATTGGACAGTTTATGCCCTTGTGTTCTTTACTGTGATGGTAACAGGAGATTTCTTTCCTTCTGGAAAATCTGTTACTCCCGTTGTTATTATTACTTAGGTTATCATTTCCTTTTCTTCACATATCTAGCCCATAATGTGGACTAGCTTTAAGAGGTGGATCTTAAGAACTTGGATCTCAGTCTGTCTGTTACTGGTGTCTCCTACTCTGCAGGAGTTCACTGGTTAGAAGAACCAACAGTGCACTTTGAAGACATAATTTGCAGTCACTTCTGAAAATACTGCTTTATTCCAGGACCTGCGTGGGCTTTTCTGTGTTGACAAAAGGTTCTCCCTCTAGTGCTGATTGATCAGTTAGGAAGAGTCTGTGTCCTGAAAAACAAGTGGAATTTGTTTGCATCAGCTAATACAAGAAAGAAAAATTGTCAATGTAATGATTGTATCATTGGGGGGAACAACGTGGGTGGAGATCAGAAATCTGAGCAGACAAATGTGAGAAAATCTAAATGACAAAAGTGAAAACGGGAAAGTAATGGGATGTTGGACATTGGAAAGTTGATCAAAGGTATACTGCAAAATCAGTAAGTAGGTTTTTTGAGATGTTAATGGCATTTACCACATTATTGTGCATTTTTTGATACTGAACTTTTGGCTTATTACCAATTGTTATTGACACAGTTTTGTTAAAAATCAAGCTGTGCTGGTGGGATGATTAAAAATAAGCAAACAAACAACAACAACAACAAAAATAGGCACAGTGAGGAAAAGGTGAACACAATTGTAGACCAAAGCAATTTGCAGTAATAAAAGTGGAAACAGAAACAGCACTCCTTTTCTGATGTAACATTGCAGTAACACTTTGGATTCTGCAGATATAGCATATAGCAATATCCCTGTTTTTTCTTGTAGAGGCACTGTATTGTGTGTTATTTTTGTGTAGTCACTTGCCTTATAGATGACATTTCTTAATCAGTGTGATGAACTTTAAGCATGATGCAAATCTGTTTCCTGGAAATCTTTAGCATGACCTAGAAACAGGATAAGAACACAGGATAAAATGGAGGAATGAGTGAGAGAGCATGTTGGGCTTTCTGCTGTTTTTCTTACTATACCTTTCATCCCGTCCTCAAGAAACGACCTGATCACAAGTGTCTGTGGACTATTGAGTGATGGTGATGATTGTGTCCTATTTCTGCTTTCCTTGGTGCCAGCTTGGCAGTTTTAGGTGGATTTAACATCTGGTGATGTATACCTCTGTGATGATTTTACCTTTGTGTCCTAAGAATGAGGAGCACGACAAGGTATTTTTCTTCTAAGCCATTCTGTTAATCCTATGAATAAATTAAGGAATTTTCCATAGACCTGCCTTGCTAACGTAGGTTTAATTCTCATGGCATACTTTATTTTCAAGCTTTTTTTAGGTGATTATGGTGCTTCTCAATACTCATCGTTATTGTTTTCTTTAGCACAGTGTCTCCAGATTAAAGTACCGCGTTGCCAGGTTTGTCAGGATTCTCAGTCTATAAGTCAAAGTGACAATACATTATATTTCTCTTTATCTCCCTCACAGAGCAGACTAAAACTTGATCTAAAGGGAAATAATTCAGCATATCAGGCTGGCACTACTTTTTCTTACATTACACCTTTTACCTTGATGAAATGCAAACACCCCATTCTGTTTTGTATCCTTCAAGGACTCCTGTATAAAAGAATATTTCTTCCTTATTGGGCTGTGCAGAACTTTTAGCTGGACAGAGATTTGGTGATCATGGCAGCTTTCAGCTGAACTCAGTTTTAACTTAACAAAGGTGTTCATTTTGTGTTATGCAGTATACAGTATACAACATTCTGTATGTTTGGGGCTTGTGGGTTAAACTTCCTTCCACTGCCAGAGTATCCTGTGGCTTGTAAGGTACAGCTCTGTGACAGAAATGTCACTCACTTTGTACTGCACATGTGTTCTTAAGAAAAATGTAATGAGTTGTGTACCTGCAATTGCATCTAAAAGATAATTTATTTGTCATAAATGAGTGACAGTCATATCACTAAGTTTTTACTAAATTTCTTTTCTTTTACAGGGTTTTTAGAAGACACATTTGTTTGCTTTAGAACTGTCCCTGACAGATCAAAGGAAGAGAAAAGACTTATGTTATCTGTCAGATGATAAAGACCTGTATGCATTCCACTGTTATGACAACTTGCACTTTTTTGGCCTGTTAAGGAGGCTGTTTTAACTCACTGGCTAGAGGTCCTTAGTTCCTTTTATTTGAAAACCAGGCACTTTCTGATCCTGAGATTGTAGGGGGTTTGTAAATAAAATGACAGCAAGGAAAGAATTTGTTTAAAGCTCTTAAAACTAGTCTGGGTATACCAGAAATTATGGAATAATGAACCTGTGAGGTTTTAGAAAATAACATTTACAGCATATGTAAGAAGGATGGATGAGTTCTGAGAGTTTTTAAAAAGTGCTTAGTATATTTGAGAGAAGTTGTTCTGTCTTGAAGTACACATTTCCAAGAGGTACTTGCAGAATGAAAGAGGTCTTAAAAAAATCCATTTTAGTATTAATCTTCCAGTTTGTCTTCTGCAAAAGAAAAAAAAAGAAAACTAAGAGAACAAAAAGAGATGGAGGATACATCCTTGCTGTGAAGGATGGAGACTTGGAGACTGTAATCAGTTGTTGAACTACTAGCCGCATCTGCTGAAGATTTATTTCCTTCTCTTTCCCTGAGCATTGAAGCAAGGAGCTAAATAGATAGTCCATTCTCTGATGGCTTTGGTTCTGGATCATTTAGTCTACATTGGAATTACTGAAACCAGAAATGAAGCCAGGAAACTAAGTTCACACAAGTTATAAGCTATAAACCCAACTCATCCTAGTTAGACAATTTACTTACCTAGTTAGGTAAGACAAAAAAGATAGAAGAGATCAGGCCAGGCATTCCTTTGTTGACTTCTTGAGCTTTCCAGATCTAATTTTCACTACATCAAATTTAAAGAAGCCAGCAGCAGACAGATTTTTGCTCATTGACTTAAAATGCTACTGTGCCTTAAAATTGATACAACTGACAAGATAACCAAACCTCAGACTGAACTACAGTTGTAGGAAAGAATTTTATCATCTGAAAGCAGTTACCATGTCATCATATATGTTAGGCATATGATTTTTTTAGTAATTATTTCTTTCCAAATTTGCAACTAACATTCCTTTACACTTCAGAAGCCATTCATTAGAGTCTCAGTAGATACCTTTGTGTCTGTAAAACCACTTTTCAAGACTATGCACAACTTTTTCTAGTCTCTTGATTACTTTAGAAGTATAGGTGGTCTGGACTCAGAGATTGATAGATGTCTCTTTGAATCCAAGCAGTAGTAAGATTGTAGTACTGAACTGATTTCATGAAGGAAGAAAATAAAAAAACCTCAGAAAACTGTATATTATTTTAATGATTTTCAAAGTAACTCTAAATGAATAGGATTTCTACATATTCTTTTACATAGGAATTCTACTTATGGTGCCCTTCTGTTGTTTGGTTTTTATTTAACAATAGGAAAACCATTCCATTTATTAATGTTTCTGTTTATAAGAATGAGAGTCTGTTCCTTGGTGCTGTCCACTTGAAAGTGCCAGCATCCACCATGAAATGGGTGCTTTGTACATGTAAGAAGGTCTGATCCTAAGAATGCAAGGATGTGAGAAGGGGGAGGTAGAAGGCTTTTACTTTTGCTGATCTTAGTTTGTAGTTACTCAGCAATATGGCACGTGTTAAATTTTTAGTGTCCAACACCTGCAAAAATCAGATCTGTGGAGGTGAGTAATTTTCCCCACCACTGCCCTGTAATGCATCTACAGCTGTATACTATCTAAACCTACCACTTAGAGAACATATGAAGTACTGAAACATCAAAAACATTGTCATGGAAACATTTGGCTTTTATTTGAGAGTTAAAAATTATATGGAAGTTCAAGAACAGAAACATTTTTTAAATTATTGCAGAAAAATGGCCTGTTTTTCCAATTCTCAGGGAAGTCTAATTGATGTCAGCAAGCTGGATCTGAGAAGAGGGAAAGTTGAAGGCTTGTGCATGGCTAAGACTGACATTGTCTGCACACCTTGGTCTATAGCCATAAGAAGAAAAGCGATATATGATAAAGATACTGTTAAATAAATTCAGTGTATCCCTAGCTTTGAGGTAGTTGAAGAGGAATAATGATACTAAACAGTCTTAATCATGTACTTTATATTACAGAAGTCTCTGTATTAAAATATTAGCTGAAAGACCACTCAGAACCCCAGTAGCAAATGCAGAGTCCTTGAATGCTTCTGGGTACAAAGTTTGTAGATTTTAATGCATCGTAATGAATAAACATTGAATTGTGCATCCTGCAAATGTTCATTCATAGCCACTGACCTTCTGGAGTAAGGATTGTGAACTAGTTTTTTAGATGGAAGGCATTCTGATTCAGAAATGTAGTGGGGTTGATGGTGTTCACCTTTATACAAAGAGCTGACTTCAGCAGTTGCATTGTAATACACCTGAGCAAATTATTAATAAGCCGTAAATGGCTGGGTACAGCCTATCTGATAATTTATGAGATATTAATGTCAGTTTATCATCTGTATAGGTTTTCATAAAGTGCTAGATCAGCAGAAGGGTTAGTGCTTCCTGGAAGGTTTCAAAGCATTGGGAAACAGATGAGTAAGGAATCTCTTCAGTTTCAGCTTACTATGCAATCAGATTGACATACTGCAGAATGGACCTTTTTATTTAGTTTACTACTCAGTTCATTCTTGCAAACAAACATCTATTTGTGTGCTGAATAAACACAAATGATTTACAGAAAGTGATTTTTAAAATGGGTGAATTAGATTTAGAACCTATCTGGAAGTTTTATGGGCTTCAGAGTAGATAGCTTGGAGAGGCTTGTTCTACAGTGCATTAGTGATAATGTGTCAGAGCAATTCTTACTCCACGTTCAGTGTAAAATGATAAGTAATAGGAACACAGCTGTAGGGAGGAGTGGGGGTCTCTGTCCAACTGATTATCCATATTCTGCTGCAGGTGTCAACTGTACAGAGGCACAGATATCAGCTAACTAAATACTTGCAGATCAGCTAGCTATTCTGTGAGAAATAGTCTCTTTTAAGCTGGAGCTAGAGAAAATGAGTGGTCCAGACTACTCCTATTTCACACATCTGTTATATCATTGCTTCATCTTAGTTCCAGTCTTCATTAGCTGGGAAAAATAAAACCAACCCAGATTAGCATTTGGCCAGCAGCTGCCCTTGAACACTGAATGTTGAGTTATGCCGCTGGTGAAAATAAGAAATTAAACCTTTGTCTACAAAGATAATATGGTAGAAGAAAGTTCATGTTTTATAGAATTTGATAGAATGTGGTGTCCTTGCTCACAGTCTGTGAAGAAAGTTTACTGATCTGTGTAAAAAGGCATTTTGGGAGTAATAGATTTTTAAAATAGTACTTAAAACTCACAGTTTATTCAGTCAGTTCTAAGAGCTTTGAGACTCTTCTGCAAAAGAAGCTGTAAAATCTCATGACTTTTTAATTTCATTGGCACTTAGGTGAAATAATTTTTCTGGTGAATGTTAACTTGCAAGGGATTTATATCATGCCTGGAGAACATGTCCAGTGGTAGCGTATTTAGCATTACAACAGATGTGCAGATACTTCTCACCTTTTCATACTGAACTGCTTCCCTATATATATTTGTATATATTATAATATTTATGTATGCATACAAATGTGCAGCACATTAAACAGTTGTATCCTAACACGTACATGGCTAAATGTAGTAACTGTCAGCATTTACAGTAACTGCTACTGCATGCTAATTCAGAAGTGACAGTTGTAAGGGCCTGAGTGCTGGTCTGGTTATACTTGGATGTAAAATGCCTGCCAGTTCCTCTTGATAATTACTTGATTAGGGTTTTCAGAGTAGAGGCAGGATCTATGTACCAAAGCAGACAGACTACTGATGAAATTGGGCTGCATGTAAAGTCAGTTTGTATTCCTTATTCAGTCCCATTTAAATCAAGTAAAGAAATTTTTGACTCGGGTTTCTGTTTGTGGTAGCAGTTAATTTTTGAAGGACAGCATTTACATTGCAGCAATTTTTATGCCTATGCCCTTACTTCCACAAGCTACCCATTGATATGTGGGTTAGTCTAGACAGATCAATCTATGGACTTTGAAATAGCACTTTGTTTAGAAGTGGAGTTTTGTTCTGCAACTGAAAGCACAGCATTAGAGATGCAGCTCTAGGTTCTGTCTTTTCCTTTCCTTTGCACTAAATGAAAACAAGCATTACATTTATGCCAGATTGTAATAGCTCTGTTTCCTGCTGGATATGACTTCAAATAAAAATCATGCCTATTTACTTGTGCTCACAAGCTGTACTGCTTTAAGCATAAAACTGTTGCAGTACCAACAATATTTGCTATAATAAAAGCAAATGTACAGCCTTGACAGATGTCTCAGTCTCCGGTACTGACCTTGTGTAAATTGTTTTTGTCTCCCCTGCCCCCTCCCTGTCCCCAGCTACTTCCCTCATGCAGAGAATTAGGTTGTCATGCCTATGTCTGCTCCACTTCCACTGGCTTATGCCTGCATCTGGTACTGGAAAAGGGGTAACAGGAAGGGCAGTTTTTAAACTAATGTCTGACTAAACATATGCAAGGTAAACAACTTGTATATGCTCTGTTTTTTTTTAACATTTATAAACAAACACATATGCTTTCATACAATGTCCAAGGAACTGGATGTATCTTACCAGCCAGAGAAACTGCTGCAGACAACTCTATTTAGCCTCTCGTACATTAGCTTATATGTGACCTATTGTTTTTGAAGGTGTACAATCCCACTAAATACAATTTTATGCTACATATTCAGTTTTTCTGGCTGTTTTGTAGTTCCCTTGAATTCTGAGCTCATGTCCAGACATGCTAGAGCAACGATTTAACAAATCCTTTTCTCGCAAGCATCTGTTTGTGGTGTGGCTGCGCTGACAATAGACATGTCATTTCGGCAAAACTGTGTTTCCTCATAGACCAGTATTGGCCACAGAAACATTGATATCTTTATCTTCCATACACAAATGAGGTTACGTATTAAACATTCTCCACAGATACATAGGTACCTAATTATGTTCACTTAGAAATACAATATTAATCTTCTAACGTATATCCAGATCGATTCTGGTAGACATTTGGAATGTTTTCATTAACTAACTTCATGGATGCATTTCGGTTTCGTACTTGATCACTGTGATGCTTAGTGACATTTCTGTGAGCTTGATATGCACTTATGTGTGCCTAGGCTCAATAAAACATGTCTGTCATTCTCTTCTGAAAAAGATCTTCAGTTGTCTTAAGACACGTTCAGGTGGAGGAGAATAAGCTCTTTGAGAGCTCTCTGTTAGTGCCTATGCTGTATGTTGTACCTTAAGCACATGTTGTACAGACAGTGTTTTTTTTAGTGTACCATTAGAAGATAAGGGCATGTCAAGAATGTATCAACATAGAATTTAAACCTAAGCATTTGCAGTTAAATCTGGGAGAAGGGGAGCGGTAACCTGAATGTAGGTTGCTCAGTTTTCAACAGGCTGGTGCCACTTGGAGTGTTTTGTGTACTGTGCTGTTACTCTTGCTCCTGAAGGCATCAAACAGAATTTGATTTTTACAGCTTTTTGAGAAATGAAATCACTGAAAGAGTACAGAACTACTTCTTAATGTAACATGTTTTAGAACAAGATGTGCTTCCATCACTAGTAATGGTAGAACAGTTGTTTTCTGCAAAAGTTTGATTTGGACACAAAGTCAGAGCTTAGAAAATTATTCCTCCTTTAGATTTATGTCTGTATAATTTCCAAAGGATCTAAGGGAGAACATTTCAAAAAGAAAGAAGAAAGGCAGCGTCCTATATATTTGGCCTCTCTTATTTGTTTGTTTGTTTGCTCCCCTTTGTTACTACTAAAGTAAAATTCCATATCCTGGAATTTCTTTCTTCTTTTCTTTTTTTAACTGTCTTTAGAAATAATTTTGGCAGTGCTGCAGTCTTGTAATGATTTACTCAGATACCACACTGCTTTTATGTTTTCTTTCCATTGAGAAAAACCAACCCCCAAATCTGTCATGTTTGTAATTTGCAGTTAAAGAAACAAGGTTTAAATTTTCATGGAACTAATCAGTAATTGGATTTTTTAAAAAAATATTTTAATCTCCTTTCTTGCCTCTTTCTGAAGAGTGGGAAAAGACCTGACAGTTGAGACACACTTTTTATAAAGCTGACTGCTTTTAATTTTCGGATACGTTTGTCTGAAGGGAGGACCTGAGCCAATATTTGGGAGTTAGACCGGAACTTGGGTTACATTTCCAGAACCCTGTGGTTATGTGGCACAGGTTATTGCATGGTTTCAAAAACCGTTGTTGAAAAACATATATGTTTCCTGGGAGGTTTTTAATGCCTGTTGTATTTTATTTGAGGCCACTTAAAGCATACTTTTTGAGACTTTGATTTTATGCTGTGGCATTATTGTTATTAAATGCTTGGGAAATATGTTTTAGGCCTATGAACATGGACTAAATTGCGACTATTTCCTACAAGGAGTGGATGAAAGTTAGGACATCACTGGGGATTATCAGGGGCAAATCTCAGTACCCACCATCCCCAAGGGCTCCCAGTGATTACACCTCCCCCTCCCCACCCCATGTTTCTGGGCAGCAAAGCACAACTGCTGTGCCTTCTGAATTGAATGGGGAGGCAGGTGTTTTTGTTAAGTCTGTGGTGCTAGCTGGACCACCAAGCCTCTGCCCCATCCTCTCTGCTCAGTATTTTCCAAACAGGAACTGGCAAGTTATTTGCACAGGAATGTTAACACTTCACCTAAATCAGTTTACATTTGTCTTTTTTTTTTTAAGGCTGGATCACTTTGACTCATAATCATCGATGTTTTGGTTTGTTGTTGGTTTTTTTTTTCCCTCTTTGGTTTTCATTGAATAAATTCCCTTTGTACAGCAAAAAAACAAAACAACAAAACCAAAACAAAGCCAGCAGTTTGTTGGTATGTAATTTCAGATTTTGTCATTCTATTTTTGTTACTTTGGTCTACTAGTTCTATATAAAGATTGTCTTGATCTTCGACATTGACAACACTTCTAGTTTCAAGAATTGGTGTTACTGAAGTACTTGTGTTTTGGTTTTGGTTTTTTTGTGTTTGGGTTTGTTTGGGTTTTTTTTCTGGTTAATGAATAGCATAGAATAATGAATAGGATAGAATAATGAATAACGAATAGAATAGCTGGCTGTCAATACAACCAACACATTTGCTACTTCCATTTTTCAAGACATTTTGTTTTTATTTATTCCTTACCTCATTTCTTGCCCTATGGTTTTTTTTTTTTTTTGGCTAATAGTTATATCATATTGTGCTGATTTGAGGCAAATTGGAATATTTTAATAGAGAAAATTATACTATAGGCTGTGAAAGGAAAACATGGTGATGTCTACTTCACCCATAGGCTTGCTGAGATGTTTAAGAATAAGTACTCAAAACATAGATAAGTCAGTCTCTGGGTCACAGCATCTCGGTCTAGCAGCTTCTGACTTTTTCCTCTCTCTGCTGAGTAATCTCACTAACCACTTTTCTTCTAATCCTCTGGCTGATCCTCCAAACTCACCTTGCATGTAAGGCAAACCTTGGGGTAAGGTATAGGGGTGGGGAAAAGGTGGAAGGGTGGTTGGGAGCCCCTCCTGGGGTCTCTGATTTCTGGGAGGGGTATTGTGATTCTGTGTTACCTTTAACTTGTATATTGCTGTAAATATTCTGTCTATAGTGTATACATCTGCTTGTACATTGTGCTGAGCTGTAAATAGAGCTTCAGTCCTTAACTTCCAGCCGGCTGAGTTCTAGTCTGGGTCATTTTACAAAGTGTGGGGGTTGGGAAACTCCCAAACCATCACACATCTGTACTACATAAAATGTAGAGAAATGTGATTTCCTTAATTGCTTTACTAAATCCAGGTCAACTTACTGGTGTGTCCAGAAAAATGATTTATCAAAAGGATACTGAGGTACTTGGCAAAAATGTTTCATTTTTCTTCTCTGTTTTCTGTTTATTCTTTGAAACTTGTTCTAAAGTGTGTATCTGTTTAGGTCAGGCTGATGGGCTTGTAGTGCCTACATTCAAATGTTTTTCAATAAAAGCAGTCCCTCGTTTTGATATTTTCAAGAGAGATGTTTTTGTTAAGACCTAGAGTGATTGTGGCCACAAGCTCATAGTTTTATTTGTCAGTTCTTTAATAGTTCTAGGTTAGGTCCTCCCAATTTGAATGATGTTTGCATTTTAACTTTGAGATGCATAGCTTGCGTTCTTGCATTCTCGCTCAAGTGATGATGGCCATGATATTTATCACTGAAAAACTTTGAGATACAGACTAATTGTTGTTTATTCATCCATTTAATTTAAACCCAAGATAAAAGTACATGATCTGAAGTATTCATGTCCAATGGCTTTATTATTTTCTTGGATTTGTGTGTCTCTGAGAAGTTAAACCTCCTCGTAAAGAAGTGACTACTAGTGATAGTCTTTCTTCAAGAGCATTCTAATAGTCTCTCTGTATCTTCAAATCTAACCCTGGGGCTGAGGAGGCCTGTAGCAGATGCTCAGCTTTGTTCCATGGGATGCTGGGGAAAAAATCTACTGAACAGCATACCCTCTGAGCATTAGCTCAACAATTTACATCTGTTAAAATCTCATCTTCTTGCTCTGAGGACCAGCCATCTATGTTTCTTTTGGCTCATAGACTTGGATGTGAATTCATTCTGGTTTTGTTTTGTTTTGTTGTTTTTTTCCCCCCTTTTTTCTCCCTTTAAATGATACACAGATTATCTGTGTTCACTCGTAGAGTTCCTCCTCAGGTTGGGCGTTTCGCTTGTTGATGTGCTAGGGATTTATTTTTTTAGGCCATTCATTTTTTAAGCTTCTGAAATCTGAAACTCTGGGGGGTCTCTGAGCACCTCCTGGAGATGTCATAAATCTTTCAAGAGACCATTGGGATTCAGCCCAGCTCCTCTTGGCTTCTGCCCTTTCTGATTTTTCTTAATAACAAAGCTCTCTCACATGAATCTTGCATGTCTCCATTTTAATACATTTTCTTTCTCCTCTCTGAAAATTACTAAGATTGCCCACTACTTAAGCTCTTCTTTCAGATCTTTTAAAACTTACTGTTGTTAGTGAGTTTTAATTCCTTGGGTTGTGGAAAAGCAGGAGAGAACTATTTTCCTACTTTGATCAGCCTCATCCCATGAAACAATTATTATTCTCATGGCCAGCCATCCCATCTGGTTGGGGTGGTATGGTTGAGAATGGTATGCCAAAAAAACAGTATTTGTAAAACAATCTCCAAATATCAGTTGAAGTTCGTGAGTCATTTACAGGGAAGGTTCCTGGACTGCCACTGTGAGTGTGGTTCTCACTGTGCTTTTCTTGAGTAGAATTGTAATGAATCCTTCAGAGACTCTCAAGAAGTCAGACAGTCACCTGTCATTCCACTTCTAAAAAGTGTATCGTATATGATATTGGTATTAGTTTGGCCAATACCATTAAATCTGTTTCATTAAATCTGTTTTAATTTAATCTCCTTTTCCTGATTCCATTTCTTTGCTGGGGAGTGGTCACAGAGCAACTGCTACAGTTGAGCCCTAGATATGGTCTAAATGTTGATATTTTCCCTCTTTATGTATCTGTGTGCTTTTTACCAAATAGACAGTAATCTGTCCATTCAAGATTCTTTTCATATTCTGTTGCGAGGTGGCAGCGTTACTTCTCTTTTGGAAGATAATGAAAATGAGATTCAGTACCCTAAGAAAGTGTCAGTTGAACTCTCATTGGATGCTTTTCTTTAAAATGTGAATTTTGAGAGCACTCTTGCACGTGTAACTCCTTTAGAATTATTCAGCTTGCTGGAACAGTGCAGTTATTGTAGACCTTCTTGTAAATATAAGGCAGTACACAGATTTAGATACTAAGAACATGTGTATTTGTGACCATTTTAGAAAGACTGTGTCTTCAGAAAGTTGGTAGGCTGTAAGCACATTAATCTCTTTCAGCTGTGGCATCAATAACATGGATAATACTTACACGAGAAATTATTCAAAAACTTTAAAGATACTTCAACCATATCTCTTGTATTTGTTTTTCTTCTTTCTGTCTGTGTGGTTTGGAGTGATTTAGCAGTTTGCACTAACTCCAGCACTATCGGTCAGAAATCCTAGTAGGTATAGGTGAATTTTTTTATATAATCAATATTGTTTTGACATTTAGACCAGCAGCACAGAGTAAGTAGCAGTAGGATTAGGCTGTTAGTGATATATTCTGTGGTTCTCATCTCCAGAGCTGTGGAGCTCTGTTAGCGCTTTCATCACAGTTATTCAGGTTCAGTACTTAAGATCTTATCCTGCTTTGTCTGAGCTGAAAAACTAATATAGGCTTTCAGTTTGTTTGTTTTTAATTTATATTTTCAAGTTAAATATGAAATGAACATAGTGTTGTGGGCTGGTGTTGGGGGTTTTTTGTGTTTTGGGTTTTTTTTGTTTGTTTGTTTGGTGGGTGTTGGTTTTTGGTTTTTTTTTCGTTGGCTTTTGATCATTTGTTTGTTTTTTTTAACCTTCAAGGAAAGCAAAAAAAATGAAGTAAATGATGTTTCTTTTTCTGTCAGCTTAGTTGCTGTTTATCTCATACAGGCACAAAGGCAGAGATCAAGCTTCCATTTTCTGGAAGGAGGTGTGTGATATCTGTAAGAGAAGGCTCTTCCTGATCATTAAAACCAGACTCAATTCAGACTGTATTCTGCACAATCACAGTTCTAGCTTTGTGCTTGGGAAACAGTTTTGAGTCTTGAAGGTTGTGCTGGTTTGAGGTTAGTTAGAATATTTTAATAGAGAAAATTACACTATAGGCTGTGAAAGGAAAACATCATGATGTCTACTTCACTCATACGCTTGCTGGAGAATTATCTGGGAATACTAACCAAAACAATAGGTAAGTCAGTCTCTCTCTGTCGCTTGCTGGCACAGGAGCTACTGGGGCGATCTAGCAGTTTCTGGGCTCTGGCTCCTCTGCTGATTAATCCTCACTAACCACTTTTCTTCTAACTCCCCTGGCCCATCTTCCTAATTTACCTTGCACGTAAGGCAAACCTTGGGGTAAGGTACAGGGGTGGGGAGAAGGTGGAAGGGTGGTTGGGAGCCCCTCCTGGGGTCTCTGATTTCTGGGAGGGGTGTTGTGTTGTTGTATTACCTTCTACTTGTATATTTCTGTAAATATTCTGTATATAGTGTAAATATCTGCTGTACATTGTGCAAAGCTGTAAATAGAGCTTCATCATTTAACTTCCAGCCTACTGAGTTCTAGTCTGGGTCATTTTACAAAGTGTGGGGGGGTGGGGAACTCCCAAACCTTCACAAAGGTGTTAATCACTGTGATGTTACCCTGGCTGAGGCACTGTAACATGTCAGGATGGTCCCCAGGGAACTGATGATAAGAAAACCAAATCATGGAATTCATCTTGCAGAAAAAGGAAAGGAAAGAGAAAAGTCCTAGACAGGAAAGCAAGGTTGCCTTTCATAAAGAAGTTGCTGTGAAATTCCAGTATTCCTTGTTCGTTCTCCCACGCTGTCACTTCTGTTGGTTTATTTCCCACAGAGGACTCTTTAATACTGAAATCCTGACTTTATTGTCCTGAATTAAATAGCTCAATATGAAGTGGAGGAGACTGAGTGGTTGTCTTGGGAGGGACCTGTAGTGAAGTTGTAGAAATGACATGAAAATGTGAAACCTTTCAAGAACTCCTCTGCAGGAGCCCTGGAAATGGTAAGGAGTTACTTTGGAGCCTAATTGCTTTGTGCAGATGCTGGCAGTCTCAAATGGGACAGTCTTGGCAGCATGCACATAGTGGGATGTAATACTTTGGGCAATGAATTGCTTAATAGGTTTAATTTCTGCAGGAGAGATTATTAATTGATTCTTTCCCATTCCCTTAACATGTCGCCTGTGGAGTGTCTATGTGTAGCCCATACTTTACTTGCTAGTGGCATATTTAATCACTGTGTTGTCTGTTAGTCTTTGTTTAGCTAGTGTGTGTTTCTGAGCAGGATAAAGGGATTATTGGAAATGTAAATCTGAATGTCTGCTGATCACAAAGCTTGCATTTGGGTAGTTGCGGAGAAAGGCTCTGGTAATTTCAGGTATTTGCAAGTCTCTCAGATAGTGTTTTGCTTCAGTGAGGATTACATTTTAGTGAACTATGCCTTGTCTGTCTGATATATTCTGTATATTATCTATAATATGTAGTATTTCCACCCTTTGACTGTGACTAATTTGTTTTTCTTATTTGATTTACAAGAAGCTGTTTTGGCTTCTCACATCTGTCTTGTATGCTGTGTCTGAGGCGGCACCTTCCTCCCGGAATTGCTCATACAAAATGCACCTATTGCTGCATTGTGCTGTAATCCGTGAAACTTCATATTGTAAGCAATAGCACAGTGAACTGACAGATACATGAACTGTGATGACTGATTTTGATAGGTTTCCAGATATATAAAGACATTACTTACATGGGGTTTATTTCTAGTTGTTCATATTCAACTTTTGCATTGTAGTTATTATCAGCTCAATAGAATTGTTAGAATTTTTCATAGATGTGCCAGGATGGTGACTTGCTGTATGTGCTGCTAAAAAAACCCTTTTTTATATGAAAAATATTTCTGATAATATAGATGGCAGTAGATTATTGAAGAAGTTCTTTGCGTTTGTCAGCAACATTCACAATGCTATGCTGTAACAGTCAGGACCACTTAGCTACATCAATGTGACAAATGCAAAACATTTAGTCCCATTACGATGTATTTTTGGCATGGTGGGATTTCTCTCTTTTTAATTAAGGCACCCAAAGACTTTATTCTGTCTTCTTGTCTTTATGTAGTATGGTTAGTTAAGTCTGAAACAGTCTTAACCAAGATAGTGGTCAGTCTGTTTCATTCCTTCAGAGAATTGCTGGCATGCATTGCAGAGTCCTCTGAACATCAAAGCTTTGTCTAGTAACTGTCATACTTCCGTGGTTCTGTCAATGTTGTTACAGTTTTGTATCAAAAGGTTCGTTTTTCTCCTGTATTCCTGCCATGATGCATCTTTACTTCTAGTTCAATAATTGTGGAGGTTAGTGTGTAGTCCTGTTACTTCATTCTTTGTCCACTCAAGCAGAGAGTTTTAATTGGGAAAAAATGGGATGAAACTAAAGACCCAGGGATGGTTTCTCAGCCATTTGTTCCTCTTCCTGCCATTGTTCATTTTCCCTTTTAGTACTGTCTGAGTTGAGGAGGAAAGAGAACAAATCTCTTCCCTCAAAGCTGTTGAGTACTCTCATTGGGCAATGGTGTGCGAAGTTTTACAGTGAAAGTAAAATCTGTGTTCCAGTCTAGTCCTAACTCTAATTTATAAAGCTTGTCAGTGTATTGGGGTTTCGTTGGTGTAAGAAAAAACTGTTTCTTAAGTGCTTATGTTGAATAATAATACTGTATAAATACTATTTTCTTAATGCATCCTTGTGAGATTTTCATATAGTAGTTACATAAATTCTTAGCTTTTTGAAATAGCCATATTGAAAGCATGCTGTATATATTAATTTGCCCATAGTGTGTGATATCTTAATAAGCATTAATATCTCATCAACTATGTCAGTGTGGGTTTGAAAATCAAGGAGTTTTTTAATGTCTGTCAGTAGATACTTGAACCACATTGTTAGATAGGGTAGGGTAAATACTGTTAAAATGTGAGAATTTGCCTCCACCTCCTCAACATTGTATCAGATCTCATTCTTCCTATAACAGATGTCAGCAACACCTTTTCTTTAAGCCACAAATAGCTGATTTTTTCTTTGGCTGTAAGTCTTCACTGTCTCTGTTTTTTCCATCATCTTGTTGACGTATGTGTTTTTCCTGAGTGTCCCTTGGGAATCTCCTGGTACTTATAGAAGCCTCCACCTGACTGATTCTGTAGATTCTTCCTGATGAATGGCTACTTCAATGTCTGTTGCTTTATTGAGAAATTCTGTAATCATCTGAAAGGAATTTTATTTTGTTCAAGGAAAGGGATTAGACATCTCTTTCAGAAAATAGTGGTGCCCTTGGCTAAGGTGCTGGTTTGCCTAAGGGAACACAAGTATGTATGCTTCTACATTCTTTAGGGAGTGCTGACCTGCTTACTTGGAGAGGAAGGAGATTGTTTCAGCTGTTACTGTTAGAAGAGTAGTTCAGAGAAATTAGTTTTGCCTTCTGTTTTGATACAGCTGAGGTTTGTTTCTTGAAACTGATGATTATGTCACTTCAGAAAAGCACTTTGTCCCGTAGGTGAGCCATTTCCAATGACGAGAACTGAAGATAAAGATGGGAGATTTGAATTTGACCTGTTATTTAATGGAAAGTTAGTCAAAGGAGAACAAACTTTGAGATGCATTCAGTGATTGTAGCCCACTGCCTTTATATTCAGTGGGAGTCTTTCCAGGATTTGAAGCCATGTGCAGTTATCTGCTCTGTGACAGAAGAGTTGAGACCTAAAGGTGAAAAAAAGTGGGATCGTTGTGATTAAGTCAACTGTTTGGTAATGGGATCCTCAGAGCTGCTCATTTGCAACCACTCAGAAGGTTAAATTCAAATTAATACCAGAACAGGTAGCCTAGTGTTCTGTAGGGAGTTTAGATTGGACACGGGTGGGACCTGAAAGATGATAGGGCTTTCTAACAACTCTTCTTTTTCATCTGCACTACCTTAGGATTGCTTGGGTTCAGACATCTATCTAATATCCAGACATCTATATAATATCCACATGCAAATTCTACTCTTCTCCAAGGGAATAGTGCCCTTCTGTTTGATAGCAAGAGGGATGTTAGCAGTACATAAGCATAAATAACTTTTAAAAACATAATGATGTTTAAGTTTTCCCTCTTTTTTTTGTTTGTTTGTTTGTTTGTTTTTTGGAGAGGAAGAGCAAGGTTGGTTTATGATTTTCTGAAAAGAGCTCTGAAATGAGCTCAGTGTAAGCCCTGTAATCCTTTCAAAGTGTTTATGGCAGTAACACCCGCAGGCGGGAGAAATCTTGCTGCTTAGCCGTTTCTGCATTGACTTGAAAGCAATTCTTGTCTCTTCTTTGGCTTCCTCAGGAATTGGGGCTTATGTTGCAGACAAGAAGTAAACAGAGGAGTTGAATAAATGTAGGGCCAAATACAGTGTGCTTCAAAGAAGAGCCTTCTTAAAGGAGTCTTAATGGGAAAAAGAAGGAAGAATTAAATTTTGTCCTTATCCTGCAAACCCAGATTCTTGGGAACAGCTTTATATCATGTTACTGATGAATATTCTTACTTCTCCTTAGCCTTCAGGAATGGGACTGCATGTCTTGGGCTGATTACTGCTGCTTCATTTGTCTGTGTCAGAGATTACTGTGGAAGAATTTTGTCAGCCAAGCAACAAGGTCCAAAAGTGTACAGATAGTGAAATCTCTGTACTAAGGACAGTGAAACCTCTCTACTAAGTGCAACAGGAATTTGTCCCATCAGAGGAAAGAAAGGGTTTCACGATGTCAGTGCTGTTAATTTGGAGTTTTTCTGGGAACCAAATGTATGCTAAGGAGATTACTGAGTGTTCCCCGCAAAATTAATGAAGTCTCATTACACTTATTTACATTAAGAGGTCCACATGACATTATTTGGTCACATACAAAATGACTGCTCTGTGATCTTTCAAGTTTGATAGAAATAGTTTGCAGCTGTGGGCAGGTTAACTCAATAGACAAAATAATAACTGTTACTTTACTGAGTGATTAAAGCCCCCCAAAACAGAGGGAAATAGGCCCATTTAGATACTAGTCATGAAAAAAAAAAAAAAAGACCTCAACAGTCAACAGTAGCTGTGATTTACAGGATTCTTGATGCTCACTGAAGAAAAGGGTCACGTCAACATTTGTAGCCTTACATCTATACTGTAACTGTGTTATGTATTAAAGCATGCTAATGTGGGCCAGCTGCTATAGCTTTGTAGAGATGAAGCCCACATGAAAGGCATTTTCACATGCAATAGAGAGAGGATCTAGTAATAGTCATACTTCAAAGTTTTGCAGAAAAATACTCTTTCTCTGCAGAACTTTTACTAAGCAAGCAATAACTTGCATCTTGCTGCAAGTTTTTCTGGTTTCCACTGATTTAAAGTTCAAAACTGTAAATACTTTTTACCTGGAAACCACCAGAAACGGCTTAATTTTCTAACTATGGTTGGTTACACATGTGAAGATGAGAAGCTTTTAAAGGTGATTTAAGGGGCTATCAATGACCAGTATGACCATGGATGGAGTCAAATGATCTTTAGAATAATTGGTGATGCTAATTCCTTAAAGAATGCAGAAGGGCTGCACGCTGCATGCTGCAAACTCAGTCACAGCAGGATTTGTTCACTGTGTTTTTCTACAGTTCATCTTTTGACCTATGTCATTTGCTGTCATGTAATTCTTGATTTTTTAATTAATGACTTTGTTTTCAATGTGAGATAACTCTAAAAGTAATGCTTATATGATGAGTGGGTATTCATTAAGGGTTTATTTCTTCTACTCAGTTCTGTGCTAATTTGAGTCACTTGAAGAGGCTTTGAAGTGCTGTAATTTGCAATGAGAGACATTTCTCACTTGGTCATGAAATTGTCCTATCCAGTATTGGCATACTCTCTTTGCTGGAAGTCCAGAAATAACCATAGCACTGAGCTTTAGCAGGGAAGTTTTTACACTTAATGCATGAATCCTCCAGTTCATTGAATTACTGGAAGACATTATTTTTCACTGTTGCATTCAATATTTGGGCATTGATGGCTTGAGCTGTGTTCAGAGCTCTTTACTGTAGTATTACCATTAATAGCAGCCGTCTGCAGTTGCCTGGAAGCTGAGTACTCTCACGAAGTTGTAGTCCAAAACACCTGATTGTTTCAGACTTATCACCACTTGTGTTCATGCTTTTATTCTGGAGAACCTTGGCAATATTCAGTAGCATTTTGCTTTCATTGTCTTTGGCAAAGTTATCTGAATGTGACTGATTCAGGCACAGGTACCAAACAAATAAACAAAGTCATGCTGGCACATGTTTTAGCACTAATACTATTGCCATGGAGTGATGTTGTTTCCTATACTAGGTGTGAAACAAGCCTTGATAAGGCATGGAGTCAATGTTCCTTTCCCTTTAAATGCCAAAGCGATAATAGCCTAAAGCTAATGATAATTTTTCTGAGCATTCTCAGTCTGTTGCTAGCATGTTAAAAAATAGTGGAGTTCTTTACGAGGGGAAAGATTATACAAAGAAAGTAGAGGAGGGTAAATATACCATGGCACAGTTTGCTTTGAATTCAATATTATTTTTTTACTAATTCCATAATAAACAAGAACTTGTATGAATGTTTATTGGTGGGAAAGTTGTAGTTTAAGTATTTCAGAACACCGAGGAAGTAATTCCCCTGAAATTGGAGTCACTGACTCTGGAGGGAAGCTAGAGCAACTAGTATTTATTTTTTTTTTTCCATTATGCTGTAAACTTTAGGTGGTGGGACAGAAAGGAGACACTTGCAGGGAGGAAAATAATGCTGAGAGAGACCTTTGCTGCATGCCAGCCTGCATAAAGGGCTGTTCTTTTGTCTGGAGCCCACAGGTGGTGACAGTGGGGTTAATTTCAAAATGTGTTGGAGTGTAGTCATGGTCAGTTCAAATCAGTCTCTTGGGATTTCATGCTGTAATAGAGAACACTGCCTACGCTGGGAAATGGATTTTCACATACATTTTGCAAATGCCTTTGAGTGCTACCGTAGTAGTGTTATTAGAATCCTGAATTCCTTGTGCTGTAGAACAGTAGGAGTTTACAGCAACCTTTCAATTTTTCCCCCCTCTTTGGCACGGAAACATGTTTTCAGCATTTTATCTCCTAGTACAGTTTTCTGTTACTTTTATAGTAGAATGTTGTGGGTTTTATCCTGTCTTGTCTTAGTGGGTGAAAAAACGGTTAGCTGTACTTTTTCTGTACTGTCTCATGGCTTTAGAAAGCTTGGTTGGTTGTTTTTTTTTTTTTTTTTTCTTTAGACTTTCTATGGTTTTCTCCCTGTCCTTGCTTTGGTCTCAGCCTATGCTTTTGCCATCTTGTTTATTATGTACTTTTAAAAGTATTGGCACGTGGCCATACATTTACAAAACAAATTAAATTGAATTTGCTCTTCAGGTTTTGAATTTGCTGTGTGTGCAGAGCTGCACATTTTCCTGGAGACATTGTGTCAAGCAAGAACAGGTCATAATGCTGAAATCAGCATCTTTACATGAAAGTTTGCTCTGCCCTTCAGTGGTTTGGTGTTTGCTTTTTGTTTGTTATGGGGCTTTTTGTTTGGTTTG
The DNA here is from genome assembly GCA_013396675.1 of Eubucco bourcierii. Classification (NCBI taxonomy): domain Eukaryota; kingdom Metazoa; phylum Chordata; class Aves; order Piciformes; family Ramphastidae; genus Eubucco; species Eubucco bourcierii. The sequence continues at coordinate 57,519 of VWZE01012321.1, read as the reverse complement.
GGTTGGGTTTTTTGGGGGTTTTTTGTTTGTTTTGATTCTTTACACATCAGGAAGACTTAAATGCAGTTTGCCCTTTTAACATGTTCGATTTATTCTATTGTTTTAAAATTGTCTTTCTAGTGTAATTTCATAGAATCATAGAATGGTAAGGTTGGAAGGGACCTCAAGGATCAGCTAGTTCCAACCCCCTGCTATAGGCAGGGACACCTCCCACTAGTACCGGTTACTCAAGGCCTCATCCAACCTGCCCTTGAACACCTCCAGAGAGGGAGCATCCACAACCTCCCTGGGCAACCTGTTCCAGTGCCTCACTACCATCACTGTAAAGAACCTCCTCCTAACATCCAGTCTAAATCTCCCCTCTGCCAGTTTAAACCCATTGCCCCTTGTCCTGTCATTGCAAGACCTTGTAAATAGTCCATCCCCAGCCTTCCTGTAGGCCCCCTTCAGATACTGGAAGGCTACTATCAGGTCCCCTCGAAGCCTTCTCTTCTCCAGGCTGAAGAGACCCAACTCTCTCAGCCTGTCCTCATAGCAGAGCTGCTCCAGCCCTCTGATTGTGGCCCTCCTCTGGACCTGCTCCTATGCTTCCATGTCCTTCCTGTGCCGGGGACTCCAGAACTGTACACAGAAAATTTAGGTTACTAAATTCTTTCTCTGAACTGAAGAAGCCTTTTTTCTCCTACTAGAAGACTGAGATGGGGGAACCATAATGACTCGAGTATTTNTTTTTTTTTTTTTTTTTTTTTGTCTATGAAATGCTCCTTGAATTACATGAGTTTTTTTTAATGACTGCGTAAATTATTCTAATTGGTAGAAATGGATCTTTACAGGATCAGAAAAGAAAGACCTTTGTACTGTGGGCTGTGAAAAGCTTGACACCGTAGCCAATACAATGGTAGTATTGAGAGCAACTTTAGTATGGAGGACTGTACCAGTTGGTGCCTATCATGTGTATCCATTGCTTTCTCTGAAGGCTGAAGGTGTGGATTTCTCTGATCATCTTGTTTTCCTGGGGTTCTGTGTTGAGTTTCCCCTTTGCTCCTATTCTGATTTTGTAGTGAAATTGTGCAGCATTGTGTTTCAGAGTCCTCAGTCCATGAGTTGATGTTCTCATCATTTGTATTCATTATTACTATCCATAGTAATCCAAGTCTTGGTCTGTTCCACAAAGTATGACTAAACAGCTCCTGATTTTGATGTATTCCTTAGCTTCTTAAGCAGTGCCTACGGATGGCTATAGAATTTTGTAGAAATAAAGTACTTCTTTACAGAAAACAAGGTAAAACACACCACAGGATTTAACAGGGGATCAGTTTGCAGTTCCAGCTTTTTGAACTGGCATAAGAAGAGCTTTTCATAATTGTATAGGAAATTTATTTAAGAGATTAGAAAATAACTTGGAGGGGGAAAAAAAAAGTTTTTTGTTGGATTCTTTGGTTTTCTTATTCTAGATTTTCTTCTGAAAATTAAAGGAAACCTTTTTTTGCTTGTTCTTTAGTCATGTCTTTCCAGGCCAGGTGTAGTACATATGTGTGCTGTGATCCTGCTATGATACAGGAGGGGTGGAAACTATTGATGAACCAAAAATTCTGCTGTTATTCTTAGGACAAGACAACTGAACCATCTCACCATTATTTCTAATTAGAAGAAAATTTCTAATTAGAAGAAAAGTCAACTGAATTTGATAGAGGTGAGCTGACTCTCAGTACTTGCCTGCATCTGCATCATTGTCCACTTTACCTGCAGTAACATGTGGCACATGGTGCAGTGTCAGATTTAAACCTGACAGACAGTTCACAAGTGGCTGTGTACAGCACAATAGTGTTGTCTGCACAACTAGAGTTGCTCAGCCAGCGTTATGGACCTCACTATTAGTGAAGTGGCTAAACACAGAAGTAAACTGAGTCCTGCAGAGGAGTGGATGAAAGGGAGGAGGCTGCAGAAAATGAGAGCATATTGACATTGGATGAGTCTCAGAAGGATCAGATAATGATGTGAAGGCTCTAGTTATGTTTAACTAATGAATCTGTTTTCTCTGACTTTACTGGAGGCCTCTTATAGAGTTTGCAGGACTTGATACAGTCAGCTTCTGTTAGTTATTATAGTGTGTTCATAGCACAATTAGGCAAAACCTAGGCACTTGGATTTTATGAAGTATACTACTGCTTGTGCATGTATGAAATAGTGTATTTACTTGCTTGATATTTTCTCCTGATATTAGCAATCTTTTGTGAATAAAGAATACTCCAGTTCCTAATGACAGTTTTCAGATACAGGAACCATTTAAAATGGTCACTAGCGAGAGAAAATAAATGAAAATCTTACTGGTCTCCAGAGGCAGATGAAGAATGCATTACAATGTCAAAGAAAATTTTGCCCCTCAATGAGAATACAAAGTATATTTTTTCCCCCTATAAATCTTTATCTTGCATATTGCACAGCCCAGCAGATATTTTTTATAATCAATATTTGGCAAACATCCTCTGCAGTGCAGCATTCCTGTCTAGCTCAGCTGCTCTCAAGAAGGAGCATTTTCTTTGTTATGTGTAGGCTGTTTATGAGTGTGTATTAATGGTAAAGTGGCTCTGCTAAGACTTACTGAGACGGCTCACTGTTCATGAGCTCTGCCTGCTACGAACATAGTCACTGCTTGATTATTTCTAGATGTGTTTCTAATTCTTTCTGCCTTTGCTTCGAAACACACTCATTTTATGTCATCCCACCTGTGCTCCTGGTGCATGTAACATGCACGGTGTTACCAGATGTACATTCAGACTGGGCTGCTGGAGCAGTAAATTTCAGATGTGAAAGCAGCTCAAATGACAGAGTTGTGAATCTTAATGGAGCGCAGAGCATGGTGGCTGTGGGGATCATATTTCTATTTCCTGTCACAAAAATCTGTATCTGCAAAATACAGCAGTTAACTACTGCAGTGTGCAGGCTTCTCTAATTCTCTGAAGTGTGTTTGTGTAGAGCTGAATGGCCAGATGGACTAGACTGACCTTGTGGTAAAGCAAGTTGCTTTCCCACCAAACCCTATCACTCTTAGCATAATAAACTCTTTCATAAAGTTCTGAAATGTATTAACAGCTTATAAAAAGAAACACATTTTAAAATGCAGTTTTCCTACCTCTTTCTTATTAAGATTTTTCCTCTCTTTTCAGTCTTAGTTTTCACTTCTTTGAAAAGTAATTCTTAAGTGGTAGCACACATGTATATTCATGGTGGGTTTTTTTCCCCCTGTCCTGGGTTTAAAGAGCTGACAGAGTGAAGCTCTCAAATGAATTGGAGAAAAAA
>VWZE01012321.1:33781-53933 GCA_013396675.1 Eubucco bourcierii | reverse complement strand
CTAGTGGGAGGTGTCCCTGCCTATGGCAGGGGGTTGGAACTGGATGATCCTTGAGGTCCCTTCCAACCTTACCATTCTATGATTCTATGACAGAAATTACAAAGCAGATACAGAATCCATAAGCAAACCCCCTGAATTTTCCCCCAACCCAAAACTAAGTCTATCATCCTCAGTGCTCCAATCCTCCCCCTCCCCATGCTTCTGCCATCCAAGAGGCCTAAGCACAGTCCCTGGAGGCCCCAAACCAGGCCTATCCTTACGTGTTTGTCCCGATAACACAGCTCCTGCCTGGCACAAGGCTGGAGGGGGAGGAAAGGAGCACAAACTGGCCTTGCTGTGAGTTTATGGAGAGATATCAGAATAATGAATAACAGTCTTCCAGTCCCCAGAGGACTCTTTTTAACCTTATAGTTCCCAACCTGGGACACTCCCTTAGAACAGACTTTTAAAAAATGTAAAATTTTAATTTTAACTTCTGTAGTTAAGAGATTTTGTTTCCTCTAACTCCAAGCCACACCCATCCTGCAGTTAATCTGAGCTGCACAGGTGCCAATGCTTGCTTTATACCACATGTTCTTTCCTTGCTCCCTGATGTCAATTTGCACTCTTTAGCCTTTCTACCAGCTGATTTCAGTCCTGCTCCATGCACCATTGTTTCATCTTGCCTTTAAATGTACAAACTGAATGCTTTTAGGGTTGTGATAAATGGTGCGTTTTCAAATTTAAAGCATCTGCCCGTTGGACAAGACCCATACTTTATAATGTAGTGATTCTAAATGTCAGACAAGTTGTGCAGGTGTATGCCACATTGGTGTCCCATGATAAGATGTGAAGAAAGCAGACCAACCAGCTCTTCTTCGCCAATGGCTCTGGCAGATTGAGGTATGTCCTTTAAGAGATCTCATCATGTCTTTTCAACTTTTCATAAGTATATGATTAGTTAGCCATTACCAGTGCTCTGACAGGCTGAAGAGACATTACTGTAATCCCTGTGGACAGATGGATGGGTGGATAGCAAGGTTTAGTAGGCTGTCATCAGTGGAAAAAGAGATTGCACTGCACCTCTGTTTTCTAGGACACTGTCAGAGGCTGAGGCTTCCCTTTTCTACAGGGCTGACCAATGCCGGCTTCATAATCTGTTAAGGGGTTGGGGTTTTTTTAATGCTGAGTGATGGGATTCTGCAGATCCATTAGCCCAGCTTCTCAATGCAAATCGAGACTGATGTCAACTATTTCCCACTTGAGAAATGGTTAATAGGGAAAAAAAAGACTGATACATGACTTATCTTGGCCAGAAAATTAACAAAGGGGCACAGTAGAAAAAATATGAAATAATAGTTTATAATAGATATTAGGAACTTTCACTCTTTGTCTAAAAACATAACATACTCAGTTTGGAAAGACATGAATTTAAAAAAAAAGAGAGAGGTAAAATTCTTCCTGAAATTCTAGCTGTTACTTGTGTTGGCAAGTGGTTTAACATGTTTGGAGAAAGCCTGAAGACTTAAGTATATAATGAGTAAAGGTAATTCATTCAGATAAAAATTTGGGAAAGAGTAAAACTCTGGCCTGGGATTATTAGCCTATATAACTACTATGTTGAATACTTTGTGGGGAAGAGATGGAAGGGGATGAGGGCAGTTTTTATTGACTATGGGTTCTTGTACCTTACTTTTCAAACTTTGACACTGACTGACTGTTGTTCAGGAACGAGACCCTGTGCTAAAGACTCATGTCATTCTGCTTGTCTGGAAGTTTTCTATCTTTATAATGTTCCTTCAAAAGCTATAATTTCATTTGGAAAAGAAGGGAGGAGAAAAGATGATGGTGTGGGAGGAGAAACTAGGAAAGGAGCTGTGATTCTGTGCAGTAGAATAAAATCTTGAGAATATGCTGAAATATGCTGATGTATTTACAAGCCAGTGGTGCAAAATGGAAATAGCACACACTGTAGCTCAGATATTCCCATTTCTCTGCTGTATGGTCTCCAGTGTCTCTTGTGTGGCTGAAATACTGTAGCTTTGTTGTGAAATTTCAGCTGCTGTGAGTCCCATTTGTGTAGTTTAACAGGAGCCAGCTCACTGTAGGAAACTGTTTAAAAAGTTAAGTGAAAGGATTGTTGCTGGGTGTCTGTTACATAGCTGCTGGGGAGGAGGAGCTGTCATTCCTTGTGGAGGTGCTGGAAATGATGGGACAAAAGCTAGGGATGAAAACAGCATGGCAGATGTTGGGGAAAAAAAAAAATGTATTTTTTGGCCAGATGGTGAAAAGGCAGCTGAGATGAACTAGCATCATGAAACAGGTACCAGTATGAGAGATGGAAGCAATTGAGAGCATAATCTCATTACTGAGCAGTTCTCTATTCTAGCATATCTTCTTGGTTCCTCCATGTTCTGGAGAAACTTAATAATGAAAATTGAAGAGCTAAAAATTTAGCATATAGATGTGACAAACCTACAGGGATCCTTCTGGTTTAAGAATAGTCTGTTTATAGTTCGAATACCATGCTACAAGTGGTCTCACCCACTGGTTTGCAGAGGATGTAGTAAGGAAATGGGTTGTCTAAAAGCAGCACATGTGATAAAGTGATTTATTGTTACAGGCATACTGTCTTAATATTCAGAGAGGCCTCAATCGTCCCTAAATGTGTGGGTGTACAAATAGTTGGACATAAACTTCTTTTTGTAGTTGCTGTGTTTTTATTTATAGTTTCTGCAGAGCAGGTGCTGACACTGCTGAAGAGCATCATCATACTCTTGTATTGACCACCGAAGGGACTACATCCAAAATATTCAGAAGCAGTGCCCAGAGCAAAGTATTTCCTTTTCTTAAGAGAAAAGAAAAAACCTCAGAGAATCCTGGAGCTGGGCAAATGGACCTAGTTATCTGTTTGTCATCATCTCCCACTTCAAACCAACCCTGACTTCCGCTGTGCAGGAAATACAGGAACATTGTAGGACTCCAGTGTCCTGTTTGTGGGAGAATTTCTTATCAGAAAAAAAAAAGGATGCTTCCATCTGTATCACTGATGTGGCCAATTTATACCCTGTCAGCCCTTCTTGTTTCCTTCCTAGAATTTAATCCATCTGCTGCTTTTGCTAATTTGAAATTTGCTGCTAGAACACAATGTGCTTTTCTTAGATGTTATACTATAAAACATAGCCACATTCTGTGCTGTAGATGCACTTGAGCTATTCCCACATATGATGTTCATTTTGTTACATGGTGTATTTTGCAAAGGCTTAAGGTTCTCAGGTCATGCTCTTTAAAAGCTCTTTTGCTGCATAAGTTGAGATATTGATGAATGAAATAAATGGAGTTGGTAATGCATGGGATGGCATCTACTTGTGCTTCAGGTTCATGACTGCGATACTGGTTATACTCTTCCTCTTCTCTTTGCTCTGACCCTGTTAGTTGGCTCTGGGTTGTTCTGACCTGGACACTTTTGTGAGCTGGTGTTTCTCAGCTTCTCAGCTGTGTCATTGTTATGGCCCACATTGTATTTCTGGGACCCCATCTGATGAAAGGGCCTCTGTCATGTTGCCAGATGAAACATGTACGTAATGCACCATCTGGCTGTGTATCCTGACATGCCTGCTGTAGTTAGCAATCCTGGTGGTTCTGCATTCACTTGAAGATCTGTAGCTTGTGAAAAGGTGTGCACACAACAATTATTTTAATTACTGATATGTATGACTTAGTTGGCATGATAATGTATGTTAGGTAAATTTTACTAGCTCTTTATTGAACAGGGGTTTTGCTGTATACATCAGTGTAATTCTCATAATACTAGTTGGGAATGCTAATTTGGATTTGTAGTTTGGAAGCAGGAAATAATTCATGGTAAGCACTGCTTTAGATATTGGAAGCATTTAAAAGCTCTGTCTTTAGAAAAAGTTGTGTTAGCTTTAGAGTGATGGTGACTTTGGTGCTTCTGTATGTTGTTGCTTAAACATCATGGATCACAGGTGATGTCCTTTTAACTTTTTGCCATCTATGTATACTCAAAGCTGAGACAACTGAAGCATATTTGTAAAATATATAGCTAATTTAAAGTGAAGAAATTGGTTTAGTTACAAACATACTATGCACTCTGTGTGTTGTATTTCAGACCAAATGAAGTACTAAAGGCTTTTTTTTGGTTAATATCCCAGGTTTTGCTTTGTGTCATGTGACCGAAGTTAAGATTTTTGCATGTTCTGTGCCTTTGATTTTTCTGGTGGTTGTTTATTGTTGCACATTCTAGTCTGCTGGCCTCTAAATTGCATGAGACTTGTATAGAGCAAAAATAGCTAGAAAGATAGATGTACAGTGTTGGAGAGTTAGAAAATAAAATTTATGCGTGTATGAAAAGTTGATTTAGAAGGAGGAAGGGGAAAACTGTTTCTATACTTTGTCAGGCTTCATTTCTGCACCAATCATTAGAAAATGTATAGATTTTTTTTTTTTGTCTAAAATGAGCAAAATGGAACAAAATTTTTTTTCAACTACTAAGAATACATTATTCAAGCTGTGAGTTTGGCCATGCTTTAAATTTTCCATAAAAACAGAAATGAACTAAGTTCTCATCTTATTTCCAAATATAAATTTGCTGTGATTTATGAGGCTTCAGTTACATAAAATATGTGCTTTCTTTAGGGGAGAGTTTATTCTTTCTCGATGCTTAGGGACACAACTTCTATAGGAAATAACTGAAAGTGGTGCAGGCCATATTTCTGAAAGCCAAGCTAAGGGGCTCATTGATGATTAGATGTTATTAATAGTGTAATTCTGCACATAAGCACATTAACAGATATTCATATGGGGGACAGGGCAGCAGGGACTAGCTTTCTGAAGAGATTCAGATGCCACAACCCTCAGATGCCTGTGAAATTTGCAACATTCTGTGACTTCTCTGGCCATAAAGGGCCACTCCCTTATCAAGGAAACACACATCCCACCCCACCCCATCCCAAATAAATCAAAACCCAACAAAAAAACCCAAAACACAAACAAAAAAAACCCCACCAAAACAAAACACAAAACCCCAAAAAAAAAACCAACAAAAAAAACCCCCAAACCCCCAAAAAACAACAAAAAACCCCCCAAAGCGCATTTTCTTCCCCTACCCTCCAAAAAACCACCAACCCAAACCCAATCAGCCCCACAAACCACATAAACCAACAATAAAACCCACAAACCAAAAAATGTGAATCCGTGGAGTTTGGGGGTTTAACTGACAGAGTTTGGGGAGTTAATTGATGTTAAACTCATCTGCAAAATGGAAGAGCAAGGAGCTGAACATTGTTAAACTCCAGAACACTCAATGATTTATTTTTAAATTAATGTTTTCCCACCTGTTGGGATAATTTAAGGTCATCTTTTATGTCATCCTAACTGCCAGAGGACCCAGGAGGATAATCAGGCTTCAGCATGTTAATGAGAAGTGTCTGATTACTGGAAGGCCTTTCATATTAGTTAATATTTGGCAGACTGTTTTATGAGCATTCTGATTCAGAGCTTTAGGGATACAAAGTGATAGAAACCTTTGCCTGCCTATGCCAATATGTTGAAAAATCAACATGCAGATCCAAAACAAATTGACACAAACCAGGGTGATAATGACACTGTTATTATCTGATCTCTATTAGTACCATTTGCTATGATTGTCATAAAGCCTGAATTTCAATGGATGTAATAAAAATAAAACTATTTGAAAAGTGTGTGGATGAAAGAAGGTAAATTTGAACAAATCCATTCTCACAACTCATTGATGCAGAGGACAAAAGGGTAAATACTTGTAAAAGAAGAATGGCTAGAAGAAAGCTTCCCATTAATTGAAGAAATAAACAGAAATTGCAGGGCAAAGGTGATGCCATGAAGGATGCAAAAACGCCCATGTAGCTTAGAATAACATGCTTGATTTCGTTTTTGAGGACAACATCCTGATTTATGGGAAAGGTGGTTGCTTCAGCAAGCATCTATGTGCAATGCATAGAGTAGCTGCAGCTGTGATACAGGTGTGGGAAGGACTGAGCTCTAGGTGAAACCTCTGAGCTTGAGTACAGAGGTCTTTGGGTTTTTCTAAGACAACCTTCTTCTAGGGCACTTTGGTATATGTAATGGTATTTCAAAGGTTGCTTCTCTAGTGACAGCAGACCTCCAATTAGCCTGCCATTATGTTTACCCTCCCAGAGCAGCAATTTACAAGTGTATTTGTGACTATTCAGACAGCCCATGTATGGTTTTTGTTTACTATAAAGATGCAATCCTTTATCAGAAAAATCAATTTAAGAGATTTCTACCTTGGCTACTCTGATCATGGCTGGTGTTACTCTAAAGTGAACCAGGAAAATAATTTTTTGAATAATCTGACTAAATACAAACAAATCTTCCTGAGTTCAAAATGTTTTCTGCTTTGTTAAAGAATTAAAATGTGATACAAGTGATCTCGTTCACAGTATAGCTCCATAAATAGTTGCAGCAGTCTACCTAGGAGTATTGGTTGGAGCACTGTGGTTTGTGGTGTGGCTCAGACTGCTTTAGAGGCTTGGAAAATGTATGGATGAATTTTTAAGTGTGAGTTTCAGCCTAAGCTCATGCCATTTCTGAAAGGGCTTTTAGGTTCCACCTGGAATCTCCTTGATCTTACTAAAAGTCCAGTTGCACACATCTGTGTGTCAGAAGGAAAGGGCAGCTGGGTGTGAGATTGCCTACCCACTTGGCAGTTTCTTTCTCTGTTTGGTGGCATCCTCCTTTAATGTCTCTGTTAGAGGCACTAGCGTAGTCAAAAGATCTTTTTACCAGTAGTGTTCTGTTTTGAGTAACATACTCAGCATTCAGGAAATGTATTTTGATTGTTCAGGCTCAGTCAGATATGGCATTACAGTTTTCTTAATTGTATTACTTATGTTGATCTAAGCAAAAAATGGAATATTATAATTAAAATTTATTTTATATATTCTGCCAATAAATTTGCCATTCATAGTAAGGCATTCTAGGGAAAAAACATCTGCAGCACCAGGATAGCCAGTACCTTGGGCTGTCCTTTCTAAACCATTTTCTGTACAAAATATGTCTTTCTGTGAAATATAGCCTAGATTATTAAACCCATGACTCCTTGCTTTGTGCAATTAACATGGAATAGGGAAAATTTTGTGCTCTTCTGTTGCTTGGCAGAGATACTGAGTGAGAGCTCAGTAGCTAACTCAAGTTAATGAATAAAAAAGGATTTGCACTTAAAGCCTTAACAGTGCATAGCAAGGTTTTAGCATGTTATAAAATGTAAAATTGAGGCAGAGTATATGAGCAGGATTAATAAATGGATGGAGCTGCTTTCGCTGAAAAGCAGGCATCCTGACTTTAAGGCTTTAAGCCTGCAAATATTTGCTAGTCACTGTGAAAATGAGTTTTCCTTCCTCTTTCCATTTTTATTCTTTCAGTTTACACAAGCAATAAAAATAATGTTCTACTTGTTTATATTTGTACCATAAGAAAGAGGGCAAGGTAGACCAAATAGACCGACAGAGTAGATGATCCTTTTACACACATTTTTTGGTGCTGGAACTTGAGCTTAAAAAATGCATTTTATAACCACCGCTTGATGATGAAATTGTAGGAATTAGGAGCACCTCTGCATGCTGTGAATTCATGCTTAGGTTCCGGCACTGAACTGAGGATATCTGATGTGTGCTTCTGGCAGCTTGTACACAAGTCTCACAGATACACTTCTTGAAGAATATAAACCACCAGTCATTTCACTGCTGATATTTCTACAGCCTCATCTTACTGACAGCTATAGGCTGCTTTTCTCATTCCCTGTGGTCATAGACCTGGCCCAAAAAATCTGATAACAGCAGCTGTGTCCACAGTACTGGTGTTCAGCCTTTCTGGTGTGTTGGGTTGCCTGCATTTGGAAGTGCAGCACTTGCTTTGCAGGAGTCTGCCATTAGACATCGCTGTACTGCCACAAACAGGCCTGCTGTTCTTCAGTTGGGAGGATGCTGGATTTTGTGTTGGTGATATCTGCAGGACGGGAATATGCTTACATATTCATCAACAGTGTGACTGTTGTTAAACCATTTCTTTTCACTTCCCATTTAGTTTCCCTGTGTTGGTCTCTTTTGTTCTGTCTTACATGTTGATGCTGAATATTTTGCAATAGTAAAGTATATTTTTATTTCCCCCAAATTCTGATTTTCTCTAACTGTTGGCAGTTAGCTTGTTTTTACCCATATCAGTACAACTGAAAGCAGTAAACACGTTTTTTATGCACAAAATAAAAGTCTGTCTTATGCTCTGACATTGAGTCCCCCAAACAGATTTTTATGAACTCTGAAAGCTGTATCTTGGTTAGCAGATATTTAATTGAGTAAAGTTGACAAAATATGTGATATGGGAGCAATTCTTAAGCCATGAACAATTGATTTAATTTTATTTTTTTTTTAAAGACTGATTTAACTGCTATCAGATGATCACTGTCATGAGTTACTTGGCCAAACCGCCTGCTCTTTCCCATAGCAGTCTACTTTTGTTCTGTCAGTCTGAAACCCATAAAATTAATTCTGGTCATCCACATGTGAAATTCAGCATTGCAAAGCAGTCAGCTTTGTAAAGGTCCTGACTCTTTGATCCACATAGTTAATGAGATTGTACTTTCTGATACAACTTTTTATGTGTAAGTAATTTCTCCCATTTTGCATATAATATTGACTCTTCAAAATATTTTCTGTTTTTTTTCTGAAAAACAAGAAAGTAATCAAAATGTGTAGACAGGAACTTTAATCTTTTGAAATGGTAGAGTGACTTGGTTAAATGTATGCTTGAGGACATTAAAGCTTTGGAAATAAAAGTTAAAATAAAGGGAGAAGCTTTTCTCTTCAGATTGTTTTTAAACATTAAGCTATCTGGGCTTTAGGAACTGATAATTCTCTATAATGTTGTTTACTATTAATTTATTGGTAATGCTGTTTCATGCTTGTGAAATATGGGGGCATACTCCTTGTTGCTGTGAGTTGTCATCATTCCACAGAGGATTTGCCAAACATTTGCTTTTTTATAAGCAATAAGGCCTCTCCTTTCTCAGTGTAGCACTGAAAACTCTTTCCATTCCCTCCAATTAAAGTGTATTGCCAGCATTTGTTTTGGTTTTTTCTCCAATCAAACCTGCCCAGGTGTTACAGGGTCGGGGTGTACCTTTAGGTGAGGTTAGGATCGTTAAAACACAGTGGTTTCCACTATTTTCTTTTGAGATCATCTTTCTGTATGTGAATAGATGTTTATTCCAACACTGTTTATCTTCTTACATCCTTTGTCTAGCACTTTCTAACAAGTATTCTTCTCATGTGCTAGTCTGTTTGAGCATTATATAGATGAAGCAGGTTTTTAAAGTTACTCTCCTTGATGTTTCTCTAGGTCTCACTTTTTCAGTTTTCTGAGAGGATGTCTATGTTCTGACCATTTATTGCTTTCTTCTTTCCCATTGACATTTGTAATAAAAAAAAAATGGTTTTTTACCTGCTGGATTTACAGTCTAGACAGCATACAGAGGGGCTAAAGGATGTAGGCTACGGGGAACATGAATGGCAGAAGTCCAGCCAGTAGCTACCCATACTAAGACTTTTGTTCAATCTCTTTTAAAAATGTTTGTTGGGGAAATACTTTGTCCTGCAGTTACATATTCCCAAGTTTACACTCCTTAACATGTGTCTTACAACTTAGCATATTGAAAACAGTGAATGATGAAAAAAGGCTCTGTGATTCCTTTTACCCTCTTTATTTTCTCCTGGACCTCAATCTTGTATTCGGTCTGTCAGAAGTGTTACAGATTTGGTACTCTTGCCTCCCACATATCCAAGACATAGAAGTCCTTTCAACTCTGTCACCTCACTGGTATTACTGACATACAATACTCTTGATCAGTCCACTGTGAAAATTCCTACTGCTGCCTTCATTTCCTCCTATTTGAACTGCTATAATTCATAGCTATCAGGCACTTAACTGCTGTAATATTCCATAGGAGTGGTACTAGCACAGTATAGTATCATAACAATGTTTTTGGCTTGTAATTACTGTGTGCTTTAATTTTAAAATCTGTGATAACTTGGTCTCTGAACTGTAGCAGAAAACCTGGAATTGTTAGTGTGTTTTCACTAGATTCCTCCTAAATCAGCTTGCAACATCTCACTGATAGTAAGGATCTTTTCTAACGTAAATGATTCTATGATAATAGTCAATTACTCCCCTGATTTCAGGTGTAGTCAGCTTCAGTGGTCTGCAAATTTTTCATTCACGTTTAATTCCAGATTCTTACTTCTTTACATCAAAGATTCTGTGTTGAATGATGAAAAAGAAAGGGGGAAAAAAAAAAAAAAAGGGTGTGGGTGGAAATTGAATAGATGTGAGTAACTTGAACAGGGAGAAAGATTGTGCTTTTCTAAATGCAAAAATTGATGCCACTTAGTTCTGCTCCCTGACATGATTAAAGTAATTGAATTTGATTACAGTTAGACCTTCAAATTTATACTGCTTTGAACTGAAGCATTTTTATGTAAGTGTGACTTGTTCTGCCTTTGCCTGTACTGTTCAAAGTCTGAGAATTGCATAATTTACAAGAACAAGCAAGTCGCTGAACATAGTGGGCTCAGTTTCTAACAATACCCTTGAATTTCACACCCGAGATTAATTGCCCATGCTGACTGCAGACAAACGTTAGCATTTACACATACAGGCACAGGGAAACAGAACCTTTCAATACCTTTCAGTATTGCACCTGTGTTAGATTTCAGGCAGAAGATAGAAATTTAAATTCTTTTCATAAGAGAACCAAGTGAGTTACTGTTCCATAGCATCAGGGTGGCAGAGTAACAGAATACAAGGTTTGTGAAATACGTATCACAGTATCACCAAGGTGGGAAGAGACCTCAAAGATCATCAAGTCCAACCCGATACCACAGACCTCAAGACTAGACCATGGCACCAAGTGCCACATCCAAACCCGCCTTGAACACCTCCAGGGACGGTGACTCCACCACCTCCCTGGGCAGCCCATTCCAGTAGCCAATGACTCTCTCAGTGAAGAACTTTCTCCTCACCTCCAGCCTAAACTTCCCCTGGCACAGCTTGAGACTGTGTCCTCTTGTTCTGGTGCTGCTTGCCTGAGAGAAGAAAGTAACCTCCTCCTGGCTACAACCACCCTTCAGGTAGTTGTAGACAGCAAGAAGGTCTCCCCTGAGCCTCCTCTTCTCCAGGCTAAACAATCCCAGCTCCCTCAGCCTCACTTCATGGGGCTTGTGCTCGAGGCCTCTCACCATCCTCGTTGCCCTTCTCTGGACATACTCAAGTACCTCAATGTCCTTCTTAAATTGAGGGGCCCAGAACTGGACACAGTATGTTGCAGGCTTGATCTCTATGCAGCTGTAAAGTGTTTTTAGGAGACAGATCTTTATTCAACTGAATCTGAGTGTGATATTTTCCTCTAGTTTACCCAGAATGAGTGGTAGGACTGGAGTCAGGAGTGGCCATGCATTGCACCCTTGCTGCAAACTGCAAGGGCGGGAACAGGAGTGTGGAAGGCTTTATGCATGTAGGACTCTGGTGGAGGGACTTTCTCTTTACAACACCAGAAGCTCTGGTGTAACTGCCTTCAGTGCTCTGAGAAGTTGTTTGGCAGGGGGAGAATGCACTGGAGTCGATGTTGCAATTACAATTGAAGTGATACCTCATCGGAAATACAGCAAAAATAAATGCGGTAACACACGTGCATTTTGGGTCATTTTAAATTTCACGTGAAAGTAACTGATCTAGAGTAACTTTTCACCTGTTACATGGTTTCTTTTTTGCTCACTTCTGTTTTTCAACCTTCCCAAGCCATGTTTTTGTTCACTTGGTTTTAATTCTGTCCCAGTTCATTATCTTAATGCTAGAACAATTCCTCTGTGAGTAAAGAAGTGATTGTGTTATAAAGGCACCGGCTGGTCTTTAAGGCCATGTTTGTACTAGTAGGAGAAGCAAAGTAGATGATGAGCTGAGGAGGAGAAATCCTTAACTACGATACAAATTAGAAAACTAAAAATACTGGTGTTCTTAATGTATACATACTTTACAAACTAATTTCTTTAGGTATTTGTAAAGTTGAGGGGAAACTTTCACAATGGAACATGCCAGAGAAGAGCTTTTGTAATTGGACATCTTAGGGCAATAAAAGGAACCATGTACATAACTATTCTGTTTATTAAATATGTATTTAATCAATCTGCCTCTGCTCCAAAGAACAAGCGTTGCATACTTGAGCGTCCATTTGACTTGTGGTAGCTGGTAAAGCACTACAGCTGCGTCACAATACAAATGCAACCAGGCAGCTTTTATTCTGTGGCCCTACTGGGGATGGAGAATGTGGTGGGAGTTGTGTTGGTAGAACACTATCTTCTTGGACAGAAGACTGGAGATTAAACCTCTTCCTGTGCTTTACTTGTATGGATCATTGTGCCACCATGCCTTCTTTCAAGTGAAAACTAAATTTAGATCTCAGAAGTCTTTTTGAAATTGTATTAGGTATGAATGTCTCGCAGCACTTTCTGATCTGTGTGTCACATGGGATTTATTAGACCTACCTCCACTTTTAAAAAATAATGTGAAGGGAAAGTAGCTTAAGGTATGGCCTATTGACATGGCTTAATGTGTATAGCTTTTCCAGTCATGGAAAGTCCACTTAATTGAGACAACTGACAGATAAACAAGGAATGGTACGGACAGATCTAATCTATCTCACATGCTTGTTGCAGTAATTACACTATCAGTAGCAGAGTTACTATTTTATAAACTGCACACCACTTAGGTAGCAGTGTGTGTTTGTATTTACCACGTTTGCACATTTGCTTTTACAGCACAAACAAGTAAACTTCAAAAAAAGGGTCTGATTTTTTGAATGAGTAATGGTTTCANGGGTTTTTTTTTTTTTTTTTTTTTTTATCTCTTGTTTTTCTGTAGGTCAAGGCAACAGATGCAGATGCTGACCAGTTTGGTGAAATTGAATATTCTCTTTATGAGGGATTTCATTATGAAAAATCCAAAGCCTTCCAGATTGACCCACATAGTGGTCAGATTTGTGTATCTCAAGATATTGACAGAGAAGAAAATCCAACCACTTATGATCTCTTAGTAAAAGCTATAGATGGGGTAAGTTTCTAATTTACATACTGCCAGATTTGCGAATGCATTTGCAAACTTGGCTGTGCTGTATAGTTTTAAATGAGAATGTAATGTGTGTAAAAAAAAAAAGTTGGAATTTGAGTAAATTTTTATGCCTTTAGAGGGGAGAAAGTGTTACCTCATGAACCATAGATTTTGACCCAAATTGATAGAATGGCCTGTGAAATTCTTAATTATTCCTAATATTCTTGAAAACAGCTTCTAGGATGTGTTGGTCTTTGCTGATTTTCTCGTTCTCTGGGAACATATGGTTTCTAGGTTACCTCTGCTCTCTGCTTTCTGAGATGACTACAGGAGTAATAAACCAGTATCTTGTGCTAGAGCTGTGTGGCTGAATAAATTCTGTGTCCATTCTTGCCTACTGATGCCATTGCTGCTGCTGTGGCTGGGTACAACCTCACTGGAGGAGTACATCTGAATGTTTTCCCACTTTACGAGATCTGTTGCTTGGAACTTTGTATTCACAGAACATCAAGTACAGGGTAGTTGTATGTGCCTGAAGTAGTGCATTTCAGATCTACTTGGCAAGGAGGATGAGATGTTCACTCTGTGGAAGCATGTCAAGATGTCTGGTGTACTCACTTGGCCTACCCAGTGACACAACAGAAAATTTTGGTAGTGCAACTTCTGAAAAAGACTAGAAGAAAATAATTCCTGGATTCATTTGGTTATGAAAGTGAGAGGCTCAGATGGAGACCAGGTGATGCATTTCTTAACTTTCTTTTGCTGTAATAGTGAGCTGAAGAGGCCAAAGAAAAAAGTTACTGGTTGGCTGCAAATTTTAAAATTAATATGAGGACACCTGATGTTGTTATTCAAGCCACATTTTGTAGGATAATTTGAGCTTGAAAAATTAAATTATTTCAGGCTATACAATCTTTATGTAATATTTTGAAAATCAAACTTGCATTTAAGGTATTGTCCTAAACATATCTAAAACCTGTTTGGAATGTAGTTGTGCTAGAATTTTTAATTTTTAATTTTTTTTTAGTTGATACCTGTTTTTTATTATGCTACTATGAAGTAGTGTAGTGAACTATGATTTCCATACTCATTAGTAGATTAACTTAAATAGCTGCAACTGGTACACGGTATTTACTGTTGCATTTTGAGAATATAGTAGTAAAGGGTATATCTGTATGCTGTTGAATTTGGATATCTGTGTAATACTTAATCTCCATTTTGTGTTAGCAATCACTATTCAGTGTGGTTTAGAGGATACAGAAGTATTCTCTTGTATTAATAGTACCTTTAGCAATGTGTCTCTTCTTCCCCATGGACTTCAAGGAAAAATAATTACATAAGAATACTTTTTTCTCTCGTGTTTGTTTTCTGCTTATTACTTGAAGGTCTAATTAAAGAATGTGAGTTAAGGATCCACCTCAACACAAGTTGAGGAGGTTTAGGTTTCACTTCAACTTCCAGGGGGAGTTTCTTTGCTGTAAGGGTCACAGAGCACTGGAAAAGGCTTCCCAGAGAGGTTGTGGAGCCTCCTTCTCTGGAGACATTCAGGGCCCACCTGGATGCATTCCTCTGTGACCTGAGCTACATTATGGTACTGCTCTGGCAGGTGGATTGGACTCAATAATCTCTTTCCAACCCCTGACATCCTGTGATCCTTTTTGTTAGGACAGCATCTATTATCTTTACAGAAGTAAGTCTATGAGTCACAAATTTCTCCAATTTTGTGATTTCTGTTGTAAATTCCTTCCTAAGCAAAACTTTGTAGCATACATATGACTACAGATCTCCAAACCTTGAAATCAGTCAATATTACAATACAGCAGAAAATTATGTATTCTGCTCTGTTTGATCACTTAATTCTTCCTCTTATTCACATGTTTTGAAGCTGTATAAATGCAAAGAACACATGTATGTATCAAAGGTATCTAATCCACTCCTCTTAATACATACTACAGAAGAACTGGGCAATAGCAGTAAAAATCTGTCAAGTTTCTAAGATATCCAGTCCAATCCTGACAATTATTTTTAGAGTGTGGAGGGGAAAAAAAAAGTTTACATGAAAAAAAACTTGATGCTTTGTTCTGTTGTTAAATTGTTGCTTTAATAATTAATATTACATCAAAAGTTAAGTAGTCAGTGCATTAAAATTATAGACTTTCAATGACAGACCAATTTGAAAATTATCTTCATTTTCAGGGATGTTGTGTTTTCTGAAGTTCAGCAATTGCAAGAGTGCTTCAATTTTTGATTGCCTTGTCTGTGACAGAAAGGATTTCATCCTTTTACTGAAAGTTAGCACCTCTTTGATCCCATGGATTTCTCTTGTAAAAATGTGCACATCTGATACCTAAACACTAGAGCACCTAAATTCAATACTGGCTTTTCTAAATTTTCAGTATACTTGAACTCTCCACCTTTAGAGCAGAATTGCAGCAGGATGTTTTGTGTCCTGGCATTCCGCTGCTGTTTTTGATGAATTAAAGACATTAGGCATAAAGTTCAAAGATCTGGTGGCTATGGTCAGGGGAGAAAAGATAGAGAGGAAGAGTAAAGGGTCACTGTTGACAAAGCAGGGTGAGAGAGATGAAAAGGAAAGAAAATAACACTTAATTAGAATCAAGGAGGAAAAGAAAGTATTTTCCAGGTGGTGTTCAGTTTATCTTACAGCAAAAGTATCAGTTTCCTCCACCTGTTCATGCCTATTCCATTACATGGTTGTGGATCTTGTCAGTCCTGTCTTATGCGTTATGTGGAGAGCTTAATGGGTGAACTGAAATTGCACTCAAGAGCCCATATAGAGGCAAGTGGAAAACTGGTGTAAACAAACATTCCATGTGAGCTTGTGGGAGCACTCTCGCTAATTGAGACAAGACTGATCATGTTAGCATTAGCCCTTTCAGTTGGCAGCACCAATTGTGGTCCCAGAGTCACTGACTTCACACATATTTTTGGTACTCGTTTGTGAAATATTTCTATATTAAAAGACATCGTGTAGCTAGGTTTATAGAAGGATGTTTGCCCTGAGTCCCACGTGATCTGCATCTAACTCCCTCTCCTGAGCTGTGGAAGAGTAGAGAAGATGACCCTCCTGTGATTCACACACGCCAGCTCTTCATGAAGCACTGCCTGTTCAGACTGCAGCCTTAGTCATGACACCTGTATTTATGGATTTATGATAGATCAGGAACAGTTGCAGTGGGCATTTGGGGAGTCTTTGAATTTAAAGTCAGGTGAAATTTTCTTGTAATGGTGTTAAGATAGTACTCTTTTTTTTTTTTCTTGAAAAAAAAAGAAGATGCAGCTATGTTGTTTGGGGAACCTCTCTCTCCACTAGCACTTGAGAGAGATTTAGATCATGCACACTGTGAAATCTGACAATACTGTCAATTCTGACTTTTCGTTGCATCGAATGACAGAATAGAGGCTAAAAATTGAACATTTGAGGAAAGGAATTTAAAAATTAACTGTGACTTTCTGTTGCTCCTAACATGTTTTTACAAATGTTATTTTTTCAGTCAGCAACATATTTGTTTAGATCAATATTTGTGTTTTTTCAAAATATGCTATGTCATGCTTACTTCTGAGTATGTCCATGTGGTTGAAAGTAGAAGCTTTTTATTTTTTCTCCTCACTTGAGGTTATACTTAAAAGATTTTCATAGCCGAAGCAAGAACTGGGTCATAACTGGTGAATATTGTAAGTTAATACTGTACTTGACTTCTGTGATGGGAATACACTGCTGCTTCAGGAAAAGAAGGATCTGTCTCCAGCATAAAATTTGATCTGTCTCCTGAGAGACTGATTCATTCCAAAGTAAATGGGGGAACCTAATTTCCAGAAATTTCAGTCTTTATGTAGCTCCATAGGATAAATGCAAATTGACTGAAGAGTGGCTTGGGGTTTTATGTCTATTTAGGAATAATGAAACTTGGAAAAAGCAGTTTAATACAAGCTCTCATGAGCTTTTGCAGTCTGGTTTCATGCTGTTCCAACCATGTTTTTAGATGCTTTTAATCCTGATTGCACATCTTCCTTGGCCCTCTTCCCTTGATGGTTCTGATTTCTGTTCTAAAGTACATGAATGTTGTGGAACTGCAGAGCATCTTCTGACAGAGGACACGGGCCTTCTCTTTTAGCTCCTGCACAGGGATTTCCTTCCTGTGGAAATCAAGGTATTGGGAGAAGGGACTCCCCTTCAAGTGGGGCTGGAGTTTTGGCAATGAGCCAAATAGGTCTGCATGTCTCCACTTCTCCATATTTGCACAGGATTTCATGGCTATTTCAGTAGTTTGGAGGCTAATGGAAGCCCAGTACTCATCACAGTGAAGGAATGAGTGTGTATAGGTGATTGCAGTAAAACCAGGTGAGCTTAGACTATCAAGGATTTGACATACATAATACTTGGTAGTAGTAATAAAAATAACTGTGTTCAGACTTCTCTGTCGCAAGAAGCTGAACTTCTTTGTGGGCTCAGTCAGCCCACCAGAGTTGCTCTGAGTGCAGTTTGCCTAAATTTGGTATTTCAGGATAATTTTAAGTGTTGGTTTTTTCCAACATATATTTTTCATTATTCAGTGTTGTTGCAACATGTTCTATTGAAGGAAACTAGGGCTGTTTAGCTTGCAAAAGAGAAAGATGAGGGGACACCTCATCACTTTCTACTATTACCTGAAAGGACATTGTGGAGAGGTTGGTGCTGGTCTCTTCTCCCAGGTGATAGAACAAGAGTTACAAGCTGTAACACTGTAGATTTAGTCTGGACATTAGGGAAAAAAAAATGCACAGAAAGAGTAGTGAAGCATTGCAATGGGCTGTCCTGGGAAGTCACCAACCCCTGATATATTTAAAGGTTGTTTAGATATAGTGCTTCAGGATACAGTTTAGGGGTGAACTTTGTAGAGTAGGGTTATTGGTTGGACTCGTTGTTCCCGAGGGTGTTTTCCAGCCTGAATGTTTCTGTGATTCTGTGTGATTTCCTAATGATGGACTGAAGTCGGATCTGCACTTCTAAAATTCATCTTGTGGGGTTTTTTTTAATTTTACCTTTTTGATTTATCCAACAGGGTGGGCTGAGTGCCCAAGCTTTTGTTCGCATCGAGATAGAAGATATTAATGATAATCAACCTGTTTTTGAGCAAGCTGTCTATGTGACAAGCATCAGTAGTCACACACAACCAGGAACAGAAATCATCAGTGTTGTTGCCACAGACAGAGATTCAGGAGTATATGGTGTTGTCACATATGAACTGGTCCTGGGAGAGTTTTCATCTTTTTTCACAGTGGATGCATCCACAGGTACTGTATGAGCCTATGATTCAGAAAAGCTATAATTATACAACATGCATCTTAACCTTGACTAAGCTAGCTTTCTTTTTTTTTTTTCTTTTTGAGTCATGTCATACAGTTGAAACTTAGACTGTGCTGGAAAATAATTCTAGAGAAAGATGGAGCCTTTGCATTCACTGAAATAAAAGGAATAGAAAATGGTGCATGCCAATACAATACAGGGCAAGCAGTGTGCCACTCATCCACTGTTTTCAGCTGCAAATCAATTCATTTTTGTGAGGACATGAGTGGTGTTGCTTTTTACAATGGGTATCTGAATTCCTTGTTCTTGAGTATCAATAAGAGATCCTTCAAGATGCTCGCCCTTTCATGTAAGCTTTCTGTTTCTATACTAATATTTTTTTTCTCCACACTGTGCTAAGTCCCCATTCTGTAATATCCAGCTGCTTCCCTGTTAGATTCAGTGATGAACTTTGCAATTTTTTATTTTTTTTTTCCATTTACTTCCTGATGTGACTGTGTGCTGGTTTGAGGCTAATTGGAACATTCTAATGAAGAAAATTACATTACAGGCTTAAAAAAGAAAACAGTGGTGATGTCTACTTCACTCATAGGCTTGCTGAGAAGTTTAAGACTAAGAACACAAAACAAAGATAAGACACTCAGGCACAGACACTCTTGGGCTGGCTAGCTTCTTGTTTTCATCCTCTCTGCCGAGTAACCTCGCTAACCATTTTCCTTCTAACCTCCCTGGCCGATCCTCCAAACTCATCTTGTGCGTAAACCAAACCCTGGGGGTAAGGTATAGGGGTGGGAGAAAGGATGGTTGGAAGCCCCTCTTGGGGTCTCTGATTTTTGGGAAGGGTATTGTGTTTCTGTATTACCTTTAACTTGTATATTTCTGTAACTATTCCTGTATATTGTGTATAGATCTGCTTGTATATTGTACTGAGCTGTAAATAGAGCTTCATCTCTTAACTTCCAGCTGGCTGAGTCTAGTCTGGGTGATTTTACAAAGCGGGGCGGGGTGGGGGGGTCAGGGAGCTCCCAAACCATCACAGACTGCATCCTTCTTGTCTTTGAAGACAGGTTCAGAAAGGAGAGAAAAAAAACAATTATAGTGAAAACAAATCTGGTTGAATTTTTTTTTTTTTAAGGCAGATTGGATCACAGATATCAAATTACTTTCCCCATGGCCACAAAACATGTTCTGACCTTAAAATGGTTACCAGCATCAGCTGGAAAGAACATGAGCAGTTTATCTACAAACGTGGTTAACTAACTTTTGGTTGAGAACCAGCCTTTGTGTAAAGGTCTATCCAGTTCAATGATTTTGATTTGTAATGGCCTTGGCACAAGAGATTATGTTTTAAGAATTTTTAGGGCTGTTGTATATGTGTATATATTAGCTGTTTGGAATATGAAATATTGAAAGGCTCTATTCTTTCAAAATGCTGCATATTTTCACTTTCCTACATGGTCCCCAAAATATTCTGATGAACAGAAGAAACCAACCTTCCTAAGAAGTTTGTCTGCTTGTCTTGGCTATTTCAGAATTTACTTAACTGTGGACTTTTAACTCTCTGTCAAATCAGAGTCTCTGGGGCATAACCAATGCCAAAAATATGTAGTTCGATCAATAATTAGGGAGATGGATCTCCACAGTTAAATAACTGGTCATTTGAAAACTGTCCCAATAGACTTGTGAGAGTAT
>VWZE01012321.1:0-28669 GCA_013396675.1 Eubucco bourcierii | reverse complement strand
GCTCCTGCTCCAGCAAGCGACAGAGAGAGACTGACTTATCTATTGTTTCAGTTAGTGTTCCCAAACAATTCTCCAGCAAGCGTATGAGTGAAGTAGACATCATGATGTTTTCCTTTCACAGCCTATAGTGTAATTTTCTCTATTAAAATATTCCAATTAACCTCAAACCAGCACACCAGGCTAAACAACTCCAGCTCCCTCAGCCTCTCTTCATAGGCCTTGTGCTTGAGGCCTCTCACCAACCTCATTGCCCTTCTCTGGACACACTCAAGCACCGCAATGTCCTTCTTAAATTGAGGGGCCCAGAACTGGACACAGTACTCAAGGTGTGGCTTAAGCAGTGCAGAGTACATGGGGAGAATGACCTCCCTGCTCCTGCTGGCCACACTATTCCTGATGCAGGCCAGGATGCCATTGGCCTTCTTGGCCACCTGGGCACACTGCTGGCTCATGTTCAGGCGGGTGTCAATCAGCACCCCCAGATCCCTTTCTGTTTGGCTGCTCTCCAGCCACTCCGACCCCAGCCTTTGTGAACGCCTTCCCAACCCTTTCCTTTGTGAAATCAGTAGGCTACCAAGCTTTTTAGATACAATCGTATTATGAAGTTGAGAATGAGAACTGAAGAATTCCTTTCTTTAAACTCTGTTTCTCATAATCATTGGGAATAAAAGAGCATTAAGAATTCTGTTTTATCTGTCCTTTCCCTTGACAGTTATTAAACCAGCTCTTCAAACAGTGCATTTTGCAGAGGGTTGTTGTGTTTGCTATCAAAGCTGCAATTTCACTTAAAAGGTGCATTTTAAATACAGGTGAACTGCTAAAATGGGGAGCTAAATGTTATGCTAAGGTTAGAGAATGGACAAGTTGTCAAAGTTATATAGCAATATCAAGCAGAAACTATTATTCTTCCCTAGAACAATACTGGGTTTAGTGTTAGTCTACACCTCTGAACTGCATTGATCTCTCAGAGCATCACCCTGACTGTGCTCATCTTGAACATTTTCCTGGCACATAAAAAGCAGTGTGATACATGTCATGGCACTGAGAAGCTGGGGTGCTAAGCTGGGTGAGCCATGCTCCAAGCAGGTCAGTGGGTCGGCACCGACATCTGCAGTATTAAACAGCAGGTTCAATGACCAGCTTTGAAGGTGGATTGGGGTGATGAACTATACACATCCTTTTGCCATCTGCTTGGTGTCTGAGCTATCAGCTCATGATGGTCATGCCTACTGGCCCATCCTAGGATATTTGCTCAAGAAATACAGCCATAATTTAAAGGTGTTCACTTTTGTGGTCTTAGAGAGCACTGTTGGTAGTCATTGATTTTATTCCTCTTGGCGTGTTCTAAAATTACTTTTGTATTTCATCAGCAGTGGAAAAGTATTGGAAACTATTTAAATGATTAAACATTTCAAAGCAATCCAAAGTCTGCCATAGAAGTTAGTACTTTCTGATTTATATTTTTGCCTCTGCAGTGGGAAGTGTGGAAAATGTTTTGTTTATCTATGAATGACTATAAATATGAGCTGATGTTTTTTGTTTTGCTTTCTTAAGGATCCTCTGTCAAAGCAGATATATTTTCAAAGCAGTCAGCTTAGAATAATCTGTGGAAATCCTATTGGGATGATCAGCACTATTTCTGCCATACAAAATGTGCTTGTGATGAGTGAACCTGATTTGGTGATCTGTGCTGGCTGTTGTAATGTTAGGACTGAAACATGGATTATGGAAAAATAATGTGAAAAGAACCATAGTACATGGACCTATTTCTTGCCTTTAACTCCTGAGTAGAACCTACCTGTGGAACAGAGTGCGTTTCCATAAATGTAAGAGCAGCAAGATCAAGCCCATGAGAAATTATGCTATTGATAGAGAATGACAGACGCCATTTCACTTGTGTGTTTGCATATTCTGTGTGACCATCAGCATCACTGGGAACAAAGTGAAGAATGAGAACTAAAAAGTTAGTACCATCACACATTGAGTGAGGGAGAAAGGATGGAGCAGCTCAGTCACAATTTCACCTGTCATTAATACTATCTCATACTATAAATTGGGTCTTCAGAGCAGTTGTATCTGCAGTAGCCAGTAAGCTCAGATAGTTCTGCAGCAAAATACCTGTAACCCTCACTGTAGCTGTGCTGGACTAAAATGCACTAGTGCAGAACTTTTCCCAAGCTCAAGCCTGCGGTGGCAGTTCTGTCATGCAACCAGCACTGCAGATTCTGTCTGAAACGTGCTGGCAAATCATGATAGGCAGTCTGAGTCATGGGTTTGAGTTATAATGGTTGGAATATGTAGTCATGACAGCCATGCTGGTCTTGTCAAGAAAATGAGATTGACAAGATGTTAGTGAGGCTGGATATTAATGCTGCTTCTGCTGTGTATGTGACTGTTCACCTGTGAAGCAAAATTGATTTCAGCTCCTTGGTCTGCAGCGTGGAGAATAATAATCAGAGGTAAAATCTTCAACACATTACAGTAATAGAAACAATAAATCATTAATAATGGGAATTAAATGCTATTAAAGGCAGCAGAAGAGATTGTTCATATATATGAGGAGCCAAGCTGCAAGAAAGGTGGTGTTTTTCATGCAGTGACTTCTTAAAGCAGAACCATCCTGCCTGTGTGGTCCTCTGCTGAGAGCTTTGTTCTAAGTAAAACATTACTCACAAAAGACCAGTCTCATTATTTCTTTCCCATTGGAAAGTGTTTATTGAAGTTGTTTTTTTATAATGGAAGCATATATTCTCTACAACAGCAACCTAATTGTGTTTTAAGTTTTCTGAAGCCACAAACCTGCAGGCTGCAGATGACCATGGTAGTAACAATAAGCTACTGTCTTGTCTTAATGAGAGAACAGGGAGGAAAGAAAAACTGTGACTGATCTTCAGTGTGTTATTTAGCACGGCATGCCGCTGCTGAGTTTGGCACACCCAACAATGTAACTTACACAGCTCATTCTAACCAGGTAGTTCCTGCAGCTAGCTCTTCACTGAAAGGGTTATCAGACATTGGTGGTTGAATCACTGTCCCTGGAGGTGTTTAAAAGATGCATGGATGTCATGCTGAGGGACATGGATCAGCACCGGACTTGGTAGGGTTAGATAATGGTTGGACTCAATGATCTTAAAAGTCGTTTCCAACCAAAATGATTCTATGATTCTGTGGATATTTATTCCATTTTTTCCCTGGCTGAAAGTACCTGATGCTAATGTGCCTCAGATTACAGTATGTTTGTTACTTCACAAGTTGTATAATATTATAATCAGCTGTATTGCTTTACGATTCAGTGCATGTCCCTAAAATTTTGAGCATTCGTGTTCCCTTAATCTAGAAAAAACATTCCAGAGTGATTTACTTGGGAGTTTATGTCTTAACTTGTAAGTCCCCAATATGCTTACAAAGGATGCTGAAATGACTGCCTCATGAAACAAGTAGCAAGTATCAGTTTGGGATAGTTGTTGTGAACCTTCATGAATGTCCTATAGAGAGCTGTGGTTTGAATGTAATTCTCATCGCTGAGACTGAGGTCTTCACTACAAGCTTTGATGCTCATAAAAATCTTTTTCTGGAACAGAATATGGGACAGTTTCTTGTCATGTTCATTCCATCCTTACTACCATCTTAGGTAATTGTTGTTAAATGTGGGTTTCTGTAGTAGTATATAGAGTATTTTAAAATTTGTCATAGTTATCTGGTATTATCAAAGGCTTATTTTAGCATTCAGAAGTGAATGTATTTGGAGACATCTTATTTAAGATGATGAAACTGTATTTACCTTGAGGAAGGCACATCCACAGAGCTGTATTTTTGGATGGATTGTTGCCTTCCCCTCCCCCAGTAATTATTTATTCCATACAATTATATGATACATAATTGATAGCATCTTACAAACTCAAGAGACCTTAGAATTTGGGTATTCAACGAGGAACTTGTGATCCTGCAGCAGATGCTTGCTTCCCAGAAACTTTTCACAAAGCCCCTTACTCTTAAGGTTTGCACTTTGGGAATTCAATTGTGTTTATGCGGCTCTTTTATTTGGAGACACTTCTGTATTCTTACAGGAATTATTTACCTGATCTCCGCTCTTGGACACCTGGTTCATTCTGTGCTCTTCCTGACTGTTTCTGCTCGGGATGGGGGTGGCCTTTCCTCTGCCACCAATGCAGCCATCACAATAACCATCCTTCAGACTGCTTCAGCCCCTGCTATATTTGAGAGATCCCGGTATGCTTTTTCTGTTCCCGAAGATGCACCTGAGAACAGCCCAGTTGGCACTGTAAAGGCCAGAGAGCCATCAAGTAAGTTGCACAGTCAGAGATTACCTTGTGGGTTTGTTGTGACCATTAATTTGAACTATTTCCAGATAATTGTTATAGTTTTTTAATACTTTCATATTATTTGTTCAATCTGTCAAGCATTAAAGTGTATTTACTATGATGTTTACAGCAGCTGCTGTAGTCATTGCTGCATTGTTAAAATAGATGGACATTTGTTGTACTCTCCTTGGTGGTCCATGAGGATTCACAACTGCCTCTCTTTTATTCCAGATGGATTGCTGGGAAGCACATTGTGAAAAGTGTAAAGAGGAGTATGCGGTGGTGTGGCTTATGTTAAAACATTAGTAATGAAGGACAAATCTCTGAGCAATACTTACAAGCAGACAGGATTCAGAAGTTTCAGAGAATTTATATGAAGAGTTGCTGCAAAAAAACCCCCAGACAAACACCACCCCAGCCCCTGAACCTCAGACAAACAAAATCAAAACCCCATTTTTTTTTCCTGGATTAATTTTTGAAGTCCATTCATTTGTTGGTTTGGCTTTTATAAAATCATTTTTAGAGGGAGATGAATTAGCTTCTGTGAGACCTTTAATCATAAAAGATGCTTTTGTGGAAGTCATATGTCATGTAATCGGAGAATGGCTTGCACTGAAAGTGACCATAATGATCATCTAGTTCCACTCCCACTGCTGTGGTCAGGGACACCTACCACAGGACCAGGTTGTTCAAAGCCCCATCCAATGTGGCCTTGAGCACTTCCAAAGAAGGGGCATCCACAATTTCTCTGGACATGTGTGTATGTGTAGATAGATAGTAAAGCGGTGGGAGCCATGAATCCATGTAAGAACTTAATGATAGATCTGTATGTGTAAGGTGGTAAAGACAGAGGTTTTATCTAAGTTTAGTCTGGTCTTCCGATTTTCTTCTTCTTGGAAGGACAGTGCACTGACAGCTGTCCTCAGTGTAAGGCAGCACCTGTGGAGTGGCCTTGGTATAGGTCTGAACTTTTAGACAGCTTTTGCTTTAGGTAATGTGTATAAAGGCTATAGCAATGGTCATCCATGAATGGTAAATTCAATTCAGTAAAATCTAGTTCTTTCAGAGAACTGCTATCTGTGTTGTTCCTTCCGATAGTGAATGCCTGCACATAGTGAAATTACTTTTATAAGACCAATTTGTAGGAGAGTTTTTTTCTATATTTTAGATCAAGGAAAGCCAAAAAGTCTCATTCTATTTTCTCTACAGAGTTTCACCATACAAGGGGGATGAAAGTCAAACTGCACAAATGGACAAACTGTATACAGTCAGATCAAGCCTGCATGGTGGTTTGTTTTGGGTTTTTTGTTGGTTTTTTTTCCACGGAAAGGCTCCACGGACAGGAAGAAGAAAGCATAAAATACCCAAGAAAGTAAAATGTCTGTGTAGTTTACATTTTATTCTGATGAATTTAACAATATTCATTCTTCACAGATGTTCTTACCAACTTTCATGTTACTGTGTTACTATGTTTGGTTTTGTTTTGTTTGGTTTTTTTTAAACTTTTTTTTTTTAATCTCCATTTCTAGATTCTTTAGAAGTGGTTTCTTACCGAATTTCCTCCGGTGATCCACATGGGAGATTCTCCATTGATTCCCGGTTTGGTATCATACGCACCAAAAATCAGCTTGACCATGAAACTCAGTCTGTTGTGGTGCTCACCATTCAGTCACAGCTGGGCGACTTGCCTGTCTACAGTAGCACCCAGGTCAACATATCTGTGACAGATGTTAATGACAATCCTCCGATGTTTCATATCAAATCTGATAAGGTAACTGTTTCGCATACCCAACCTCCTGGCACTGCTGTCTACATTGCTCATGCAGAGGACAAAGACAGTGGCCTAAATGGAGCAATCAAATACAGTATTGCAAGCACGCAGTCAAATGCCTTTAGCATTGATCCAAGCCTTGGAGTGGTAAACCTCACCAGGACAGTGTTTACAGATAAGCAGCAGGAATATACTCTACACATAGCAGCTGAAGACTGTGGAAGTCCTCCTCTGACTTCTTTGCTAATGTTGACAGTGATCATTGAAGACCAGAAGACAGCCCCTACTTTGGTTTTTCAAAACTTGATGTATCAAATAGAAATCAGTGAAGCTACCTCTCCAGGTGCCCAAATCCTTCAGGTTCAAGCCCACTCACTTCAACCACACAATGGTACCTCCAAGCTGACATACTCCTTAGAACCTAGCACGGATTCTGTTGCATTTGGAATCAGCTCTGATACTGGCTGGATTTATCTTCGGAAACCTTTGAATTATGAATGTGCACAGATACTAAGTTTTAGAGCCCTGGTCACCACCTCCAAGGATGAAAACCTCAGACAAAATGCAAGTACAGCAGTAGTAATTAATATCCTGGATGAAAATGATAATTCTCCCATATTTATGCATGAGAGCTACTTCTTTGAAGTGGAGGAAAGTCCACTCCCAAGGGGTGTGGTTGGCACCATTACAGCAGTTGACAAAGACTCAGGAAGAAATGGGCAACTTTCCTATTTCCTCTTATCTGATGGAAAGTATTTCAAGATGAATTCCAACACAGGTAGTATTTTTTAGTTTGTAACATGCTTAATACTGCTTTGAGAAAGCATCCTTCCCTAAGAGAGTGGAACTAAAGTGTGAGGCTTTCAAGAACATCTGTGAATCTCATGGATTAATACATGAATATTCCAACTCAGAGGTTCACAGTTTGGGGAATTAAATAAATATAATACATGTCTATGTAGAATGAACTAAACCTTAGGACTTCATTCTGGTTGTAAGTTTCAGTGTTTGACTAACAAATTAAAATTGAGTTTAAATTACAGCTTCAGTAGCTCATATGAGGAACTTAATTGCCTGTGATCAAATACAGTTGTGAAGTACAGATCAGCTGTAAGTAACTGTAGAGGTAACTATGACATTTGAGAGTTACAATGATTTAAAATGTGTAAAAACTTCTGTTACACCAAAACTGAATTAATATTGTACATGTCAACACAGAAATTGTATTGACTGAAAATTTTCACTGCACAGTGTACTCTGCAGTAGGTCACAGACACCTTGAGTAATAGATACTATGTCCACACAGTACAGCACCATAAAATACATCATGGAGAGCCTGGAGGAATGGAATCCTGTAAGGAACACAGGCACTGTGAATAATCTGGTTTAGCAAAATGATCTATAATGAGTATAGATCTACTGTTTAAAATTCCTGTTCTCAGGTTTCCTGCCCTCATGGGGAGTGAAAAGGCTCTTTGAGAACTCCTCTGTATGAATCTCAAAGTAAAACAGTCATTTCAAAGTAGGTTCCTGTTGAGTACGTTTAGGGAAGTTTAAAAGCAAATGGAATCCTAGGAGTTAAATAGGAAAGGCTTTGGTCAACCACTAGTCTACAGCTAGGTTGAGTATGGTTGAGCTGATGGAGAGAAGACTGGGTCAGATTTATTCACTAGGTTTGCCAGAATGTATAGGAACCGTAGGGCTTCCTGAATAATGTACAGATGTTATGTTAAGAATTTCCTAAGGCAGGGAGACAATAAAGGTTGCTTATGAGCAGTAAAAATGCCATATTGGTATATCATCTCTCCTTAAGTGTGGTAGAGAAGAGAACAGACCGTTACCTTTGAAAGGACAGAATGTCCATTCATACTGTTTTAGTCCTTTGCTCTGGGACATCCACTGTACAGTAAATGATGCAATAAGGTGCTTGCCTTTAAACGCAGACTGTCATTGACAGTGTTTCTATGGAACAGAGCTTGGAAAATGGAGATTTTAATGCCAGTCGTAAGGTGTATCAGAAAACAGGTATTGTTATTTCACGTCAAATTAAATGTAGGATTATGTGGAGTAAGATGAGCGCTGACGCACGGTAGATATCTAACTCCGTATCTCCTTCATCTTCACTGTCCATCAGGTGAAATCATAAACTGGGTTGCACTAGACCGTGAAAAACAAGCTCATCATCAGCTGACCGTGCTAGTGACCGACCATGGCACACCGCGGCTGAACGCCACGGCAGCAGTGTACATCGCGGTGAGGGACGTCAACGACAACCAGCCGCAATTCCCTCAGGCGGGGCCCGAGCAGCGCCTGCACCTCCGGGTGAGTGCTGCTGGCGGGCGCGGTGCGTGCTCTGAGCACCACCCTGTGGCGGTAGCCCAAACCCCCTGTCCTGCGGAATACTGCCCGTACAGCACTGCCGCACAAATGTCACCCGGTCGTGACTGAGGCTCGGGTATACGGGGGAATTTCAGCGTTTGTCAAATGGTTACGCTTCTCCTCCGAGTTAATTTACGCTCCTCCACACAATTAGATGTAAAGGATGTACATACAAGTACAGTTTTAGTGATGCATGCTGTAGAGTCTCTTAATTTCTGACCTGTGAGCCTGCTGAACTAAAGATTTCTGAATTAGCGGGTCGTACAGACCATAACTGAGGATTACTAGAAGTGTATTATTTAACCATTTCCTGAAATGCATTTTGCACTGGCTTTAAGTATTACTAAAATGGAAACCAGAGCAACAGCTGTGTTATGGCAAGGGATTTATTTTAAGACTCTGTATATTTACAAATTATTTCTAAACTTCTTGATGGCAGGTTTTGGAAGGACAACCATCAGGGACACTTATTACCACTGTCTTTGCAAAAGACTTTGATTCTGGAAGCAATGGTGTTGTATTATATTCAATAGAATCAGGTAAGAATTTCAAGTGCTATTCATAAGAAAAAATACATTGAAATAGCTGAAATTCTAGAACTGCTATATATACATACAGAATATTATGTCTGTTTTGTGTCTGTTAGAAGAAAGATGCCTGTGTAAATAGGAATCCAGACCATCATGTTTTATGAAGTATCTAAGGAATGCAAGTAGTTACCTTCCCTTTCTCCTCTACTGCATCTTCCCAAGGGTTTGGTTGCTTCTGTGGCTTGACAGAGCATTCAGACAGTACTCAGAAGAGATCAGGACCGTGACGCGTATTGTACAATTTAGTTCAGTCAGATGTTTAACATATTAAGGAAAAGATGGTCACCCATTTCTTATGACCAGTTGAAAATTTTCCTGCTAAAAGAATGATTCATGACAGTTTGAGCCAGTGAGCCGAGCAAACAGTGAGGCTTGTGGGTTTAGTTCATGTTTCATCCTTTGTTTAGCACTATGTTAGTGCAGTGTGGGCGCTTGGACACGCTTGTCTCTTCCTTGATAGAGTAGTTGATTTCTGGGGTAAGATGTAGAATCCAGTTTTGTTTGCAGTGAAATCAGTAACAAAGCAGTCATAAATTATGTCATGAGTGGAACTGGGGCACTAATACTGGTAAGAAACATAGATGCTATCTCTGGGTTCGGCGCATACCACTTGCTTCACTTCTATGCAGAACAACTTTATTTGTAACCAGTGAGAAAACATCTGGTCCCCCTGCTTTGCCTCACTGTTGATTCAAAACAGCAAGAGGTGCCAAGAATAGAACTGTTTCTTCTAACACTTGCTGTATTGTGCCAACAAATCAATACCTTTTAAGCTTTGGTATTTGTAGTCTATGGTAATTTGCACATAGATCCTACAGTTTTATTGGAGCAAGAACATATTTTCAGTGTTTCTGTCCATGTGGTGCATTTCCTCAGATATTCTTTTCTATAAAGGCAGAGCTCAAATGTGACCTTGGATACTTCAAACTTGCTACAATTATTTGTCACTACTGAGTAATAAACGAAATACTGCGAAACTGCATTACTCCTCACTCTTTAAGAGCAAGGGAACCTCTCTTGCTGAGGCTGAAATTAGCAAAAGATTTCCATGAGATATCCTATACTGTGTCTTTGTGTACTTTTCTACTTCTGTGGAGGCAAGGACTTTAAGATCCAAACTCACAAGGGCCAGAAAACTAACACTGCTCTCTTCCACTGGGGAATGCTTTAAACATGAGAAATTTAAAAGCTCTGTTGGAAATTTTACAGTTGAAGTATCTGTAGATGATAAGATTGTAGGCTCAGTTTATGGTCACACTATTATTCCCCTGATTTGGATAAAAGTGACTACTTCTTCCAAAATGAGTTGGAGAGAATTGTAGACTTCTGCATTGTGGATACTATTTTTCATGAAATGACCCCACCTTAAGAATAAGAGTAAGTATACATGAGTGTACAACCAAGGAAGGATGTGTTCTTTAAGTTCTCTGCCTGTCTATTTATCTAACTCTATTCTCTTTCAAACATCACATTGAATTTTCTTACTGACTTCCCTGTAGAGACTCAGGGGAGTAAGAACGAACTCAACTCAAAATGTAAAAGTGACTAGGAACAGAAAAGACAACTGGTCTTTCAAGTGCTGTCTCTAGAAAGAACAAAAGGCTAAAAACATCTGTAAAAGGGGAAGAAATATGCCCTCCCAGCCTTGGAACTAGATATTTTTGCCGATAAACAAATCCAGAAACAGCTGAGCTTCTCTGACACTAATTTTTGTTGTTGTTAGTTGGCTTACAGCCTTTAACATCTGGTCTTGTGTTTCATGGTGAAGTTCTTGCCTGATTTATATTTAACATAGTATTTTCTAGTTCTGGGACACTGTTCAGGACTAAAATATGAAGAAGCAATATGATCTGATTTACAGCCATATTTGTTAAACACAAAGACATCAGGTTAATTGGAGGACTGCATGGAGACCAGTGCTCTTTTCAACAGCTGAGGCACTGCCACAAGATTAAGAGCTACAAACCTGAGCGTCAGCTGTTAAGAGTTACTGAGTAATTTTGAGACCTTAAAATAAATGCCAAGGCAGCAGCAATAGATTACTCTATGCAGGAGGAGTAACAGCAAATGCCAGTAAATTACATAAGGTACAATCTGTAAAAGAACTATGAGGTTTACACAGCAGCTGAATTTTAACCTTCAGAGGAGAATTGTTTTTATTCAAAATACCCCTCCCTCTTGCCAGAAAATGCAAAAATACCATCCTTAAACATTGATGTGTATGGAAAACCATGGTGATACGGCCATACCTCCATTTTTGTGTTATCAGTCAAAGAGTAACCTCATTCCGAGGGAGGTAAAGCCCAGCTGCGTGATCCACTCCTCAGTGATGCTGGCAGTGCAAAGTGAGTTGTCTGGCCTTCTTTGTAACTGTCACAGAATAGCATTTGTAACTAGAAATACTCTGTATTTGTAATGCATCATATGCTATTGCTTTGCATGTTAAGACTAGCACTGGCAAATTAGAAGATTTTACAGTTATTTTTTTTATCAGTTCTGCAGATACATTATCACTTGACTGCAGGAGTGCAAGGAGAAGCCTCATACTAACATAAATGAATTGGCAAGTGTTGTACACACCTGTGGACATGTACTTGTTCTCCAAGGTCATTTGCAAGCAGTGTGTGGGAAGCATTCCTAGACTTGCTGTAGTGTTCAGTCTCTTTGGGAGCCATGGTGTTGCTTTCCTCTGTTAGAACAAACAAATTTTCTTTCATCTCAAAGGAGAATGAGATGGCCAAGCCACTAAGTATTTTTAAACCTAGGAAATACACAGTTCTTTGGAAATTAGGTAAAAATACATAGCTATACAGCACTGCATGCTGAAAGTCATGAATATTCACTTTTCATCTGCTTTCTGGGCCATTTTGCCTGAATGCCAGTCCATGGAAGTCATGAATGTTCTGCCTAATTCAGGTGACTTGGAGAGATGAGAGCTCAGCAGATGTTTTTGGAAATGCCAGGGGCATGAGCTTTCAGAGCAGTAAGACTGACATGCTCTTTGAGTGTGAAACTTTAAATTGCCTTTTTGTTTATTCCTCACTTTGAACTTCCAAAAGAATGAAGGGGAGGATTCGGAGTATCATTTAGAAAGTTACCAAGTCACCAACCACACATGCACTTGGTCTTGGTAGTCTTGTGCTAAAATGTTAAAAATGTTCTCTCTTCACTTAGAGTGTGTCATTTATTAAGTCAATTGAAAAAGCAAGATCTGTCTTTAGGTAGGTTTCATAGAATATCTCGTTCCAACATTATCAGACTTTTGTTACTTGTTTCTGTTTTCTGTCACTACAAAAACATGCACAAAATGGGACTGTTTCTTGTGATATTTCAATTTTAGTGGAGTTACAGTCTTTAAGGAATAACATTATTGATAATTTCTTTTCTGACCAGTTCTCTTTTTTTAATTTATTAAAAAATATAGATTCTGACTTTTTTTTTTTTTTCTCCTATCAAATAAGCTTTAATCCTTCAGAACCTCTGTGGACTGACACCTGTTTCAGTTGAGCATAGCTATCTGTTCTGCTGCTTGAAATGGAAAATAAGTGTTGGTCTTTATGTTGAGAGGTACCAACTGTCCTCATTGCTGCCAAAACAAGCCTCATGCTCAGATTACAGTTATGTACTTGCAATGATTTTGTTCTCTGATTATTTCAAAGTATTTTATTGTTTATTCACTTTGGTCACTAAGCTTCAATTTGGTAGAAAAATGAAAGCAGTAGTTTTTGTGCACATCTGTTTGTTTTGTTAGGTTGGGTTTTTTTTGTTAGTTCTCCCTGTCAGTTATTTAAAATGTCATTTTTAGTGAAGTACTATAAAGATATGCATGCAATTCACGTTGTGTTCTGTTTGTCATGTATCCTCTGCCTTTTCTTAGCTGGGATTTTGTGTTATTAAACTTTATATGGAACAAAATGGTGTATCTGTGGATATAGACATATTGTTGGGACCTAAACCAGGAAAGCAACAGAAAGCAATTTATGCAAACAGTAAAATAGCAACATCAGTATTTTGAAACTATCATGAACAATGCAGAATGTAGGACTGTCTTGTTCAATACAATTATCTCTACACATTGTTTTGTTTTGTTGCCAGTTTCCTTGCTTGGTTCCTAACTTGTTGCAAGAATCAACCCAGAAGGGACTCATGGAGCACTAGAAACCTATAGTCAGTCAAAAATATAAGAACGATATTGAAAGAAACTTTCTTATTTTTCACTCATGGAAACCCTGTGTTCTAACTAGCCTACTCAGTGGGTTTTTTTCAAATTCTACAGGTGCAAATATTTCACATTGCCAGTGAGGTGATTGGAAAAAAAGCTGAACATCTATACGTGCAGCTGACTAATTTGCATGGGCTGATTTGGAGAACATAAACAGCTTCATGCTCACTTAGGTGCCTATAGAATTATAGTTCTTTATGGGTGTTTTGTGTACTACATCTGCACTGAATTTATTTTTACCACGGTTGCTTATTAGAATGGCAGCTGTTACGCTGCATGACTTTGTTTAACCCACTAGCACACCTTATTAAAAAATCACATAGCAAAAAGTTGTTTGTATAGTATTTTAAGAAAGAAGTAGTTCAGAGAAGTTTGTTTTTTCTCACTTTTTGATAAGATGTACCAAGTAATAGATACTTTCCCAATATTATTAAAAAGTTGAGAGTCATTTGTATTGCATTCCTTGAAAATGGAGGAGTTGGGAAATCATTCTCTTTTCCCAGGACAAGAGGAAACAGCCTCAAGTCATGCAGGGGAAATTTAGATGGGAAATTTTGCTTCAATAAAAGGTTGTCAACCACTGGAACAGGTTACCCACAGAACTGGTTGAGTTACCATCCCTGGAGGTATTTAAAACATATGGAGGCATGGCATTTAGGGACAGGATTTTAGTGGTAAGACCTCATAGTGTGAGGTCTGCAGCTGAACTTTGGGATTTTGAGGCTCTCTAGCAACCAAATTGATCCTATGATTGTAAGTCACAAAGAGTTATTTACTTTACTGCCTGCTGCTGTCCTGATGTACATACCATTGATGTGAATGAAGCAGTTGCTTTAGTACCCCACAGAATTTCTCTCTATATCTTTAATAATTCAGAGTAAGTGCTTTATAATAACTAGGTACTCAATGAAGGAAGAAGTGAACCAAAAGAGGCAGAAATGTAAGTGAATGNCTGTTCTTTCTTACTGTTAATTATGATGTTCAGTACTATGGAGGCAAGCTGAAGAGACCTGCAGTAACTCATACCCATTTTTTTTCCCCATAGAAGAGGATATAGGATACTTCCAGATTGATGCTCTCAGTGGGGAGCTACGAGCAACCCAATCTCTGTCACATACTGAAAGACCAGACTACAGAGTGGTGGTCACAGCCAGGGACCAGGGGATGCCTTCACTTCAAGGACATGTTGCTGTTTACATTGAGGTACTTGTTTATGTTGTATGAACTGAACAGTTATGTTACATACTTCATTTCTTTAAAAAAACAGTTTTGGGAGAAGCTAGGAAAATGAACAAAGAAAGGAAGAAGTTAAGGTGTTTATAATTTTTATCTCACAGTAATTTACTTTATCCATTATTCTATTGAGAGAAGAAAAGAGGAGGGAGATTCATTTTGATTTGTTAAGAACACATAACAATGTTCCAGGCTGTTTGTGCTTTAGCAGGAGGTCACTGGAAAAGAGAAGGGAAATATCCAGGTAGACAGAATGAAAAACAAATAGCAGGAGGCACTGAAAGTTGGGGAGTATTTTTTTTTCTCCACTCTGTTACTTTCTTTTCTAAATTCTCTCTGTAACCTAGTATAAGGATACCTCGATTATTGCTAGTTTATACTGGTTTAATCTGCATGGGAATGTGCAATCCAGCATGTGCTCTTTCTACAACCAACCACCTGCTATTCATCAAGCTGTGGGGAGGCTGCTTTGTCCAGCCTGCCTATGTCCTCCTTTATTAGGGGTTGAACATCGCTGTGGCTGCTATTTTCATGTCACACAAAAGACAGTTAATTGCAAATACCTTAGTAGAAAAAACTTCTGTCAAAACAAGGCAAATGCAATTCTTGTAGTTAAAGAGATTCGTTCATTTTAAAACACTAACTTGGAATGCTGCAGCAATCCATAATGAATGAAACCATGTAGTGACATCATTCTCACAATGAAGTCCAGATATCTGTTGTGTTCAGCAAACTGCATAATGTACAGATTCTTTGTTGCATTTGTCCCTATCATGATGCACAATGTATAAAGACATAGTTGAAGTGCTTCAGACTAGGGGCAGAGATAGCAGTGTTCAAATTGTCTGTCTTTGGGTCCCTGTGATTCAGAGAGCGAGAGATGGTCTTGTCCCTTTTTACAAGATGAATGAAAGATAGGATTTAAGAATTTAAGGATTATAAAATGAATGAAAGATAGGATTTATGGAATGACTGGACAATGACTATTTGAGCTCTTACAAGGATGCTGAGTTTTTCTAGCTTTGAGACATACTTTGAATAAATACAGTCACCAGTATAATAAATTATTAAACTCTAAGGAAGACAGTTTTCATCACCTTACTCATAATAACAATGACAAAATATTGCAGTCTTTGTGCTTTTGTTGCAGATAATCCCGCTACCCAACATGACATCTGTCTTCTCTCAAGGTGTCAAGCACTTTATCATACCTGAAAATTTTAAACCTGCACAGATGTTGAATTCTCTGAAGTGGCCTGATAATCATCCAACAACTAACAGGAAACTGCATTACAGTATTGCTGAAGATGATGATGCTCATTTTGAAATAGACAACTTGACAGGAAACCTTTTTCTTTCCAAGGAGCTTGACTATGAAACTGCTTCACACTTTCTTTTGCAAGTTATTATAAAGGATTATAATGATACTCCTCCACAGAATAACACTGTCTTCCTAAGTATTGATGTAGAAGATGAGAATGATCATTCTCCGTATTTTCAAGATGACTTTGTAGTGATCGGCATAGAGGAAAATGTACCTGTTGGCACTCTGGTGTACACATTCAATGCAAAAGATGGAGATGGCAGTTTTCTGAACAGCAAAATACAATATTCCCTAGAAAAGAGTAACATGAGTGAAAATCCATTTCTTATTCACCCTTCTTATGGCACCTTGACTACAGCTTTTCCACTAGACAGGGAGACTACTGCCTCTGTGATCCTTACAGTGTTTGCAGCAGACCAGGCAATAAACCAGACTAATTGCAGACTTGATTCCCTGGCTGTGAAAATTGTTATTTTAGATATCAACGACAACAGTCCCAGTTTTACGTCTGTGCCTCTTTCCTATGTCATGGAGGATGTGGAGGTGGGCTTCCTCGTGCACCACATAGTTGCGAAGGATCCTGATGAGGGAAGAAATGGACAAGTCACATACCACATTCTTTCTGGCAATGAAAACAAAGTATTTGTACTGGATAAAATCACAGGTACTGGTTCTTTGGAATTTCTTCAGCCCTCTGAAATTCTCTGCTCTTGAATGATTTTTTTTTTTTTTAATAGCTCTTATGCCATCTGCACACAAATGCAAATCTCATCCTAGTAGTTGCAATCTTTTCTAGTTCTTAGTCTGATTTTTGAATCCGTTATGTGATACAACTGTCACTGATTTGTAGATTATCTTCCAACCAGATTTTTCTATTCTGTTCATACAATTTATATATGAAAGAAAACCAATATCGAAGTTGAAATTAAAAAAAAACAAAAATAAAGCCCAAAGTTAAATAAAAACAAATATTTGAGCTTCATTTGAATATTTCATCAATCTAAATTTCCTCTGATGTCAAAGTGTGTATTTCTGGGCCAGGTAGGACTCTGAAGACAATCACCGGTAATGGTTGACTCCCGATGATTGAAACCTTGCAGCAGTGGCACAGCATACACAGTGTGCTGGTTTGAGGCTAATTAGAATCATAGAATCATAGAATGGTAAGGTTGGAAGGGACCTCAAGGATCATCTAGTTCCAACCCCCTGCCATAGGCAGAATATTTTAATAGAGAAAAATTACACTAGAGGCTGTGAAAGGAAAACATCATGCTGTCTACTTCACTCATACGCTTGCTGGAGAATTGTTTGGGAACACTAACCAAAACATGAGATAAGTCAGTCTCTCTCTGTCGCTTGCTGGCACAGGAGCTGCTGGGGCGATCTAGCAGTTTCTGGCTCTGACTCCTCTGCCGATTAATCCTCACTAACCACTTTTCTTCTAACCCCCCTGGCTGATCCTCCTAATTTACTTTGCACATAAGACAAACCTTGGGGTAAGGTACAGGGGATGGGGAGAATGTGGAAGGGTGGTTGGGAGCCCCTCCTGGGGTCTCTGATTTCTGGGAGGGGTGTTGTATTGCTGTATTACCTTTTACTTTTATATTTCTGTAAATATTCTGTATATAGTGTATATATCTGCTTGTACATTGTGCTGAGCTGTAAGTAGAGCTTCATCTTTTAACTTCCAACCGGCTGAGTTCTAGTCTGGGTCATTTTACAAAGTGTGGGGGGGCGGGGAACTCCTAAACCTTCACACACAGTGCTGCTACATTAAGGCTGTGAGTGCTGGAACAACTGGAATCCTAACCTGGACCAGAACACTTTTTTTTAATACCTTATTTTTTTTTTCTTATTTTTTTTAATAATAGGACTCTTAACTACAGCACAGCTTCTGGACCGTGAGATTCAAGGGTGCTACAGTTTGACAGTTATGGCTCTTGATGATGGCAGCCCAGCTCTCTCTGCCACACAGGTTCTAACCATCATTGTTGTTGATGTTAATGATGAGACCCCAATATTTCTGAAAAACACTTATGAGACTGCAGTTCATGAAAACCAAGATCCAGGGGAGCCTGTCATAAAGGTGGAAGCTATGGACAGAGATGCAGGTATTTTCAGTCCTTTTTCCATTCACTTCGTTGTATACCATAGTAGATTCATAGAATCATTTAGGCTATAAGAGACCTTTAAGATCGTCAAGCCTGACCATTAACTTAACTGCCAAGTCTGCTGCTAAACCATGTCCCTAAGCATTGCATCTACATGTCTCTGTCACCTCTCTAGACCTGGTGACCATGTTATTTGTATTTCTGATAAGCCCAAGATGCTGTTGTTCCTCCTAGCCACTTTGGCACACCATTGGCTCATTTTCAGCCAGCTTTTGACTAACACCCCTAGGTCCTTCTGTGCCAGGCATCTTTCCAGCTGCTTTTCCCCAAGCCTATAGCATTGTACGGGGTTGTTGTGACCCAAATGCAGGACCTGGCACTTGGCCTTGTTGAACCTTGTACAACAGGTCTAGGCCCATCCATCCAATCTGTCCAGGTTCCTCCATAGAGCCTCTCTACTCTCAAGGAGATCAACACTCCTGCCCAACTCTGTGTCATCTGCAAACTTACTGAGAGTAGCTTTGATCCCCTTGTCTAGGGGATTGATAAAGACATTAAGAAGAACTTTGCCCCGTACCAAGCCTTGGGGAACCTCACTTGTCACCAGTGACCCAACTGGATGTAACTCTGTTCACCACACCTGTCTGAGCCCAACCAGTTTTCAACCCAGTGAAAACTAGTTGGGTTTTGGCCCTTCTAATTGTGTCCCTACATAACCTCATGACACCTTTGTAATCTCCCTAAGCGGCCTGCCTCTTCTAGAGGCCATAAACTCTCTCTTTTTTTCCTGGACTCCCTTGCCTCTCAGGACCACCAATCCCTCACAAGGGACTCAGTCAATCAGGTTCTTAAAAAAACCCAAGTCTGCCTTCCTCAAGTCCAAGGTGGCAGTTCTACTGACCACCCTCTTCACTTCTCCAAGAATTGTACTCCAAGTATTGTTTTGTGATTGCTTCCTTCTCTGTTTGTCTCCCTCATTGACTGTGTCAGGAAGTTATCTTCCACACACTCCAGGAACATCCTGGACTGCTTCCTCTCTGCCATATTATTTCCAACAGCCATCTGGTAAACCGAAGTTGCCCATGAGAACAAAGAGAAGTGATGGGGATACTTCCCACAGCTGTTATAGAATATTTTGTCTACCTTTCTATCCTGGTGGGTGGTCTATAACACCTCCTACCATACACAATATCTGTCTTGCTGGAGTTCCCTCTGGTTCTTACCCATAAACAGTTAACCCTGTTGTCACTATCATTCAATTCTAGATGTTTGTAAGACTCCCTAGCATACAGGGTCACACCTCCACCTCTCTTTCCTTGCCTGTCCCTTTTGTGGAGGTCTTAGGCATGTACTGCAGCACTCCAGTTGTATGTCATGCCACCATGGGATCAAATCTTGCTGCCTGCTGTGCCATGTGTACAACTGTTGTCATTTTCACAATGTAATGTTTGAATTTTAAGTTTTAAAACATACCTACTATTATTCAAGGCTTGGAGGTATTCTGGCCTGAACACTGGAGTAGCTTCAGCTGTGACTGGTACATTAAGTATAAAACATCTGCTTGCACGATACCAAGTTGCTCAGTGTACTCTGGCTTCCACATAAAGATACCGTGATCTGATTCAACTAAGTTAAAAGTTAGATACTTGA
Source organism: Eubucco bourcierii (assembly GCA_013396675.1). Lineage (NCBI taxonomy): Eukaryota > Metazoa > Chordata > Aves > Piciformes > Ramphastidae > Eubucco > Eubucco bourcierii. Next base: position 9,067 of record VWZE01012321.1, on the reverse strand, counting down.
AGGTTTTGTTCCTTTCTCAGAGCATCTTGAATCAGTTCAGTGCGGCAGAACCGAGCTCGTATGCACTGATCTCCTCTGACCAGAGAGGGGCACTGTCAACCAAGGTTTTCCAGCTAGGTTTTCCCTGCACGTCAAATAGAAGTTCGCATATGTAGGGATGTTAAGGCATTGCTATGTAGGGATGTTAAGGCATTGCTGTTCAAACATAGGCGGAATGGATGAGTAAGAAGTGATGGTTTATATGCTTTTTGAATCACGGGTAAGGACTAAACGTGAGTCTTTGCTAAGCAATGAAAACTTCCATCCAATTCTTCATCTACCTGCCCTTCTGAAATACCTCAAATGCATAATATGTTACAGGTAGCCTGTGTGCTGGAGAGGATCTTCTCTTAAGTAATACTGCATGCATAGTGCATACAATTGGTGTAACATGAAACAATTTACACAGAGCTTGTGGCCTGTAGTAGAGATAAAGTCTGGGAAGAGAATTAAATACTACAGTATTGTTATAATTGGCCCAAAGGTTCTTTCAGCTCTGAAGGATTTTCAGTTTACTGTGGACTCGCTTTCTGCACATCTTGAGAATTGTTTAAGGTGCTAGTCAAAAAAAAAAAAGATAAAGCAGTAGCTCTTGCTAGCAAACTAATTTTCTGCTTTCAGTAAAATTTGTCATTTTGTTGTGTTGGTTACAAAAGGCTGATGTGAGCTATATAGAAGAAACATTTCCCCATAACTATGTAAAGTGTTTAGAAATTAGAGAAAGGGTGGATAATCCTGACTATAAAAATCTTCATGACAGCTGAGCATTGTTAATCTACCTCTGTACACAGGTCTTCCAAGAATTTTCTTTCTTTTGTGGATCACACTATTTTAAAAAAGGGAGTATTTAAAGGTAAAATTTTGCAATAGAAACACGAAATGGAAATTTGCTTGAATTCCTCTCCCTCCTTTTGCCCTCATTTATTTATTTATTACCCATCTTGTGGGAAATATAGCAGAAGGGAAATTTTGGGAGCTGTTAGGAGGAGGGAGCGGGATTGGCTTGGCAGAGTGAAGAGAAAAGGGCATTCCAAGTGTACTGGGTGGTATGGTGTGCGCCTGCCTGCACAGACATTTTGGGCTGGAGCACTGTTATGGCTGATTGTTCTTTCCTGCTTTGTTATGAAGTACATTTTCCAGTAACCACCATACTTCTGTTGTTTTTTTTCTCATGTTTTCCTGATTTAGTCCTATGTCATGTGGTTGTAACAGTATTGCTCCAAACAAATACTGAAGTGATGCTCATAATTTAAGAAAATAGGATATATCTAGGAGCTATTTAAATATAATGCTTCTTACTTTTATTCTGCTTTCAGGACAGTATTTTTTAATTAGATTACTTTTCTTATGATCTTTTTTTTTTTTTAAACATAGTTTTATTTCTTTGTTTTTATATACTACTTAAATTTCAGTTCACATCCCAGTAATACTTTCATAGTCTCAGTGGAGACTTTCCTCCCAGCACAGATATTGTTTAATTTGGGGTTGGTTTTTTTTTTGGTCACTTCATATGTCCTCTAGCTGATCACGGGGAGGAATAATTTTTGCTGATGATATCATATATCATCAACCTTGCCTGTTGTCTGTCTATTGTCCTCTCTGTGAAGAGAAGAGGTAAAAAAGCAGCTATCACCCTTTTGTGTTTCACCCAATTGTATTGCTTTCTTCTAGTTCGAACGGTCTTTTTATTTGGAAATCATTACTAAAACTTTGCTTGTAATGTGGATATCCATGAAACACCTTGTTGGGCCATCTCCCTCCTGCTTATTGTAAGGGTTGCACTTATTGCAACTTCATGTTCCCTCGCTTTCTCAAAGTCCTCCTACCCTGTGGGAACTCTCTGCCTGTCCCAAGGCCAACATCTAACAGTACAATGCAAGTAAATACAAGCATAAAGACGGTGTATAATAAAGGTAAATGCTGGGGCAAAATGCACAGGAAATAAAAGATACCCACACCATATTTAAAATAGGTCAGGAGTTTGTCTGAAGATGTCTCTGCAGAAACCATGACCTGAACTAGTATTTTTCAAGAGCTGCTTTTAAGCTGATGCACACCTCTCTGGTTCAGTAGTGTTGTCTGCAGCCCTAGGAGAAAAATCTCAGATTAACTGGGGCTACTGACTTAAAAACAGGGTTTACTGACATTCACTAGACATTCTGTCTTGCTCATATTCATGCGTTATCATGGTCTTAATAACACTAACATTACAAATCAGGGACTTGAGCCTAGATTTGAAGCAGGGTGGATGTTGGTTCCCATTTCTTCATTGATGTTGCCATTAGATGTATTCAATGTAATGTCACAGCTGCTGCTTCTGAGAAGCTGTGGGAGCACAGGGGCTACCTGTGCATGGCTGAGGAGTGGGAAAAGGGGTTGAAGTTTTTCCTTGGCTGCAGTTCAGGCACCATGCATCCACCCTGCCATTTGGCCTGACGAGAATAGAATCCTTGCCAAGGGATTTAGTTCCTCTTCCAGCTTGTAATGCACAGGAAGAGTAGTTAGTTTCTCATTTCAGTTTGTAATTTCAGCCCTCAAAGTGTGACTAGCAGTACTGAAATCAACTGACAGCTTGGATTAAGTGCAAACATGTCAGCTGCTGTGATGTGTTATGTGAATGGGTAGAGTCATCATGCTCCTCTCTTGGGCAGGATGTGCCACTTTCTCTTACTGCTAGGTATATGCTCCTAGCAAATGAATGTGAGAAAGGAGGCAGCAAATACTTGGTAAATAAATGTAATTCAGGTGTCAAATATCTCTGTCCTTTAAGAGTTAGAAGTTTTAATTTCAGCAGCATGTGAATAGTCAGGTTGGTTGGCTGTTGTTTTTTTGGATGCTGTAAATAATGTCTGTTGTGAAATCTGCCAGACACTGGGTTGGAGAAGTTCAGTTACAAGAGAACCAACATCTAATAGTTAATATCAGCGCTGCAGCATCATGTGTCTGTTTTTCCATATGTAGCATATTGGTGATTAAGGGAAAATAAATGCAGACAGAACTATGAGGACAGGCTGAGAGAGTTGGGGCTCTTCAGCCTGGAGAAGAGAAGGCTTCAAGGAGACCTGATAGTAGCCTTCCAGTATCTGAAGGGGGCCTACAGGAAGGCTGGGGAAGGATTATTTACAAGGTCTTGCAATGACAGGACAAGGAGCAATGGGTTTAAACTGGCAGAGGGGAGATTTAGACTGGATGTTAGGAGGAAGTTCTTTCCAGTGAGGGGAGTGAGACACTGGAAGAGGTTGCCCAGGGAGGTTGTGGCTGCTCCCTCCCTGGAGATGTTCAAGGCCAGGTTGGACAAGGCCTTGAGTAACCTGTACTAGTGGGAGGTGTCCCTGCTTATGGCAGGGGGTTGGAACTAGATGATCCTTGAGGTCCCTTCCAACCTTACCATTCTGTGATTCTATGAGTATCAGGTTTTAATGTAGTTGAAAGTCATCTAATGTGGGCAGATCAGATAGGGCATCTTGGTAACCTTAAACTTTCCGTGTGTTCTCTTTGGTTGTCCTTCCTGCTCTGATTTNTTTTTTTTTTTTTTTTTTTTTTTAATGAATAGCTTCCTTCTTTGATGTAGTTTAGGTGCAAATGCAGTTGCAGTATTGATTCTCTTAAATATAACTAGTATTGTCAACTATATAGCACAGCTATCCAAAGGCAAACAAAAGACATTGCAGATGGTAAAAACTCCACAGGCTCTGTTTTCTCTGATGTTGGTGTTTCTCCATCAACTCCAGTGCAGATTGTCCTGTTTCAGCTCCAGCAGAAGAGAACAGGCAGGCAGTGTTTGAACAACAGTTTTTGTATGAGCTAAAAGTGCTGTAGTTTTCCAGGTGCACCAACTGTCCTTACACTCCTAAAAGGCTGATTGTTGGTTGGAAAAACACAGGATGATGGAGTGAAACTTAGAAAAAATTGGGAAAAAATAAAATAAGTAGGACAAGACCTTCAAGTATCATGTAGGATTAAACTAATTACATTTGATAATATAAATATGATGGGGATGACATTACACTTTCTTCAGGAGGGTACGAAACTAAAAGAAATAAGAAACAAATTCTTTTATTACCATGATAGTTTCAACTCAGAGAGGCAACTTTGAAAGAGATTTCTAAAAACTTACACAGTTTTAACCTGTTTCCCAGAGAAAGACAGGAAGACTAATATCTGTGTACTACATACAAATCTAATTAGGAACCGAAGGAACCTGGCATTCAGGAAAAGCTGTGGGCGAAGAAACTCGTTAACCTTCCTTTCTGGAAATCCTGTATGACTTCATAAAACCAGACCTTATCGTTTCAGAGAGTAGTTACAAGTTGGAGCAGTCTAAAGGACCTGATGCTTGCTGTGGGAATGTCCACCAGGCTTTTCTGTTCAGAACAGCTAGGAGATGGCTACTCTGTGATTTCTGATGGGACCTACCTGCTCAGTATTATGAACATTTAGAACTGGTGGGCATGCCAAGAACTGGATGTTTTCTTTGAGTGTTTGTAGTATTCAGTGTCATTCTATATAGTGACACTTGCATTAGCTTTCACTGAAGTTACATGGAGAACCAGAGCTGTCATAGAAGCTGGATACTTTGCTTGACAACCTGTTGAGAAATTAACTACCTATCTCAGGGAGAGCAGAAGACAAATGCATGGATTTCACTGTGTAAGTTAATGCTCTTTTGCACCACGCTGGTGTATCAGCTTGTTTGAAGATATATGCCCTGAGTCCCTAGACGTGTGGCTGTGGTCACTTTGATTGGTTGGAAAATGTAGGCACAAAGCAGCATCTGGACTAGGATTTTGAAGGTCCGAATTTGAAATTTGGATCTCTTGTGCTAGTGAAGAGGCAGTTACTGCATTAAAAATAATTTCATCCATAACCTGTTTCCCAGGAAGAGGGAGAAGCAAGAGACAAGTCTGACATGAACTTGAGGACAGTGACTGTGTTTTACTAAGACTTCAATTCTGCTTTTAAGGACTGAATTCCTTGCTTCAGTATGAAATCTTGCCAGGAACTGGTTTTGAGAAATTCAAGATCAACTCAACCAGTGGAGAACTGGTGACAGCTGCGTCACTGGACAGGGAAACTCAAGAGGTCTTCATTATTAAAGGTAGCAGTGTGATTGTATGAGTGGCTGTAAAATGGGAAGTGAGAATGAATATGGGGTTACTATCAGTATTACCTTTCTTCATGCCCTCTAAATTAGATGGAAGCAGTAAGATCTTCAGGTACAGAGGCGCATGTGTTTTTCACATAGCACAAATAACTCCTATTCTGCTGTTAGTAAGGAACATGTATTGTACTCACAACCATTGTATAAAATTTGATTTCTTTTTATTAATCTTAGTTCTGGTTCGAGATAGTGGAGCCCTGTCACTGTCAAGCACAGTGACAGTTATCTGCACAGTGCTAGATGAAAATGATCATGCTCCCAGGTTTCTGCTTCCTGCCCCTGAGATCCATGTTCCAGAGAACCAACAGCCTTCTGTCATTTACGTTACCCAGGCTGTAGATATGGATGCTGGCAATAATGGAGCTCTAAGATACAAAATAATTGGTAAGTTACACTCCATCATTTTTGTTAGTGTGAATCAGGAAACATATAGATAGCAGTATGCAAGTTTTAACCTAGTCTTGACTTGACTGGGCCTCCCTAGCTCCCATCTTATCCACATCCTTCTTTCACGTGGAAAAAAAAAAGATCTTTCAACCCTTTGTCAGTGTTATTAAGCACTTTCGAGGCATACTTTCAGTCTACTTCCTACATTTGAAATGGTGCAGAAGAGAACAACAAAACTACCAAAGGTTGGAAGGAGACATTAATCATGAATATGTAATTTTGTCCTTTTTGTTATAGTTAAGTAAGTTCTGAATATAAATATATCTCGCTGAATAGCTGCAATATTTAATCTCATTTTATTTATTTTGTCTTGAGAGCTTCTTTTGCCCAGCAGCTAGCAATGTCATACTTGGCTTTAATACTGCTAAACTCTCCCTGTGTCCACTATGCCAGTGTAAGCTTCACAGCTGTTCAGAACATCCTTTAATGTCTTTGCACAAATACACGTTTGCTCTGTTTGCTTTGTGGCTGTCAGTGATAGCTCAGATGTAGGCAGATTGCTGCTGTGGTAACAACCAACACTTTTTCCTTTGAAGAAACAGTTAAGAATTGCTTTGTTTTCTTGTTTTTAATGTATGGTGTTTTATGATGTTTAATTACTCTTGGTCTTTCTGCATGTTACAACATATGTATGCCATTCACTGCTACTTAAAACACTGACTTTTCTTTTGACTGCTTCATATTTACCTCCCCACACCCTCCAGATCAAGACCTTGAATAACTACTCACTGACAAATCACAGGTTTGTAGAAGAGAACAAGGAACAAGTAATTGTAATTGTCGGTGATGCTTTTTAGGTTTCTGGAATTTGTAACAAGGGTTAGGAATAGGTTGTTTCATGCAGCAGTGTAATTGCAGTAGATTTTATAAGGTGTGCTACTTTGGGAGAAAAGACATGCATCTGGCAAAATAGTCACTGTGTAAATTGATATGACTTTCTATACTGTCATTGCCACCCACTGATTTAAATGAAATGCAGGTTTTAATTCATATAAGAGGAATAAAATATGTGAAAGACACAAGTGCACCAGCTATATGAGCAATTGGATCTTGTTATTACAATTATAACTTCACAAATGGTTCTTTAAAAAAAAAAACAACAGTTGCTTTTGATAATTTTGTTTTTTATCTATTTGAAAGGTGGAAATGTTGGAGAATACTTCACACTAAATAACACTTCAGGAAAACTGATGGTCACTCGTAGCTTAGACAGAGAAGACACCAGCAATTTCACTCTCATAATTGAGTGCCGTGACCTAGGCAATCCTTCGAGAAGCTCCACTGCACAGCTCTATATAACTGTCTTAGATGAAAATGACCACAACCCATTGTTTGGAAAGACCCAGTATCAAATCTCTGTGAGGGAAGACCTAGAGGAAGGCTCAACTATCCTGAACCTCCTTGCTTCTGATGAAGATGATGGCCTGAATGGTGAAGTTATGTACTCTCTCATTGATGACACCTTTGGAGTGTTTGCTATTGACAGCGTAACGGGCTCTATACTTACTACAAAGATACTGGACCGAGAGACCAAATCCCAGTATACATTTAGGGCTGTGGCAAGTGACTGTAGTACCTATTTGCCGAGAAGCACCACTGTCAGTGTTGTGGTGTATGTTGATGACATCAATGACAATGACCCAGTTTTTTTACAGAATCCCATCAGGGCCTTTGTACCTGCTGAAACTTCTGTGAATGAGATAGTAGCCACTGTGAGAGCAGAGGACATGGATCTGGGATCAAATGGAGCTGTTGTTTATAGTTTAATGGTAGCAGATAATGTATTTCAGATCAATGCGAAGACAGGTGACATCACTCTTCAGAAGCCTTTGACTTCCAAAGTCTTCAATAATCAACTACTAGTGATGGCTTCAGATCAAGGTATCTCACCTCGAACAGCCACAGCTGTTGTCACTATCTTGACAGAGGAACAAGAGGAGGAGGTTTTATTCAGCCATAGCCTGTATGAAGCAAATGTGTCTGAGAACAGCGTACCAGGTGGGCATCAAATCCCAGTTTGTGTTCTTTGTGCCAATATCCCCTCTCTTTAGAGTGGTAATTATAATGACTCTTGTAGGGAAGCCTTTTTTTTCCCTCAGAGAGCAGGGAAAAATTAATTTGGGTGCAGCAAATGGCAATATGCCCTTTTCCAATGCACCAACATGAAAAAGAAGCATGGACCATTAGTTGAATGTTTATTTGGTTCTTGAGTTTGCCCATGTACATCAGTGATGCCCACATTAATCAGCAAGCTCAAAGGTGGCATGTTTTCATCCATTAGCCTGGGAAGCCCTGAGCATCAGTGGATTAACTTATTTTAACAGAATGACTTTGAGTGGACAACATTTACTTGTTTCACTTGTCGGTGCACACATGCTCAGATAAGTGCTGTGTACTGGATAACATAATGACATTTCTTGGTTTTGAAAAACCCTTCATGGACTTTAAAGTGTCTCTGAAAGCTACTAAAACCTTACTGAAGTTTTGGGCTTTCCAGAAGAAGAATAGGAGGTAGAGTTGGGCGAAGGGGAGGTACCTGTTTATCTCTGTGTAGAGCCTATGCTGTAGACAAACCAGCTTCAATCACAAAGTGCTTACAGACTTATTCAGAGATTTGACCTGCACTATGTCCTTAATTCAAACACTGCCTCTGAAAAAAGTGTTCAAATTTCCCTCTGTATTTGAAAATAGTCCTTTAAATTCTAAGTGTATTGTGAGACTGATGAATTCTTAGATTTTGAGTAACAGCCTATATATGTGATTAGTAATTGGTGAAAAAGAAATGTGTTAATAATTTTGTAGAACCAATCAATACTCCTGCATAATTACAAACAGATAAAGAATGAAGGGTGAAGTTTGTAGTTGCAGTAATTACTGCTGTGGTTGCTCAGTCAGCCCTTCCTCTGTGCCTGTTTGGTCCTAAAAGCTGAATTTTCAGCAGTGTATTTTAAGATAAATGTAATACTGTGAATATTGCTGATGTTTCAGTTAGCAGATCAAAACTAGGCCATAAGGTGAATTTTATTTTTTTAAGTAACTTTTTTAAAACCATAGATGAAATTTTGGTTTCTCACTATTTTTCAAAAGCTGTGATGAGTGATCAAACCACTAAACTAAAGTACCCTTCTAGCTCTCTCACCGTAAGTGGGAAAAAAAAACTTGGATTTTGGAACAAGTGGAAAGCTTCCAACAGGAAAGAGTGGAGCATGCAGTAGCCTGGTGGTTAAAACACTCCTGAAATATGAAGGGTCTCTTCGGGTAAAGGAGCATTTATTTCCCTTTCATTCCATACTGAGCACCCAGAGCACAGAAGCAGTGCTTCATTTACTGCTTCTATTGCACACACACACAGAAAATCCCAAACAAACAAAAACCACCAAAAACACAAAGATGATCAGAGGGCTGGAGCAGCTCTCCAAT
>VWZE01012320.1:32269-106913 GCA_013396675.1 Eubucco bourcierii | reverse complement strand
TCCAACCTTACCATTCTATGATTCTATGATCTTGAGGCTGATTTTGTCTTTTGTGAACACAATGCCCTGTGTGAATTCCAGACTTGCTGCCATGCAGGTTCTATGTATGCTTATGTGTGTAACACCATATGTAAGGACAGAACTGTTCCTGTTGTTTTTCTTTTGTTTCTTTGGGGTTGTATTATTGAGGCTTTTGTTTCTTTGGGGTTGTGGTGGTGTTTCTCTGAGTCTTTGTTTGTGTAATTTCTCCCTTACTTAGCTTCTATTCCAAGATCACTGTCAAGGTGTTAAGGGGAAAAGAAGCCTCGCAGGAACATAGCAGTGATACAGTGAATGTGTTGCTTTCCAAGGTGTTTTTCAGCTGTCTTTGCATCCATAGCATGAAGTGATAAGCAACTGTCCATTGAAGTTCATCTCATGGGGGATGTCACTGTATTTTTTTTCAACTGTATGTGCAAAATGTCTGCTGCATAACCCCATAGTGCAGACACTTGACTCAATTCGTGAGGGCCACAGTTTACAGTGGCAGTTTTTGAATGTGTTCAATCAGTGTATGGAAAATTTTTGTCCCTTCGAAGATGCAGTGTCGAGGAGGTTCCATGGAAGGCTGTAAAGCCATAGACTGAATAAAGTCTATGCTTTAGACCAAAGAATGTTTATGCTAAAGAAAAGGCTCATGCTGTTACCTTCCCTGTGCTTCAGATCTTTACTTTTGTTTAAAGGAGGTTGCAGAGAGTTTCACTCTGAGGTTTGTCATCCGTCTGAAGACCAAAACTGTCTCTCACGGTACAGGTGCAATACTGCAATTTCCACCAGAGTAAGTACCTGAAGAAGCATATTACAGCTTACTCAGGGTCCTTTTAGGAGAAAAACGTCACCCTGGTTTTGCACCCCAGTATTTACTTATGAGACATCATGCTTTCAGTGAGCTTTTGTTGTTTTCCGAAGCCCAAGGTTTGGTGTTTTGAAATAACAGTAGTAAGTGACAGCATCAAATTTCAAAGCAAAGTTGCTGACAGACTTTAAACTCTACTCAGTTTTCTACTTGTCTAATCAAATAACATTTTAGGATGATGGAGCAGAACAACTTGCCGAGTGTTACTAATCCAGCAGAGCTGTTATAACTTGTTTCTTAAAATTCACTATGGATAAGTGACTGGTGGAGTAGTTGTGGAAGACAAAGTTTGGTTTGTGAACTAAATGGGTCTTAAGAAGTTAAGTTTCCCAGGTGGGGTGAAGAAGTCAGGATTTGAAAAGCAATCTGGATAATTAAGGTGAGAATCAAGGGAAACTTTCCCGGCGGAATTCCCCTGCCCCATGCTGTGCTAAGCGTCCATCTGCTCTCCTGAAGCAGGCAGCAGCTGTCAGAGTGTGTCTGCGGGACTGCTTTACCCTCCCTCTGCCATGCCGTTTTCTCTGAGCTGTAATCCTGACTCTGCGATGTGGAAGCTCTTTGGACCTTTGGTTTAAAGTGACTTAGCGTGTCTGGAATGGCTGTGAGTTCTCAGGAATTTCAGCTACCGCTTAGAGAATCTTTTGTCTTCCTGTTTCCGCAGCTTACAGAGGTGACCTGCAAAGTTCTCTCTGAGCAGCCAGAAAGCAGACAGCTCATGACTTCTGATCAGGACACTAAAGTTGTGGCTGAACCGCAGGTACAGCAAGTACAAGAAGTTAAAGACGGTTCTCATCTTGTAAGTATTGCAACTGCAGACTGCCTTGGTCTGAAGGGTACATGAACAGTTTTTTCAACTGTCTTCATCTAAGTCATATCTCAGAACATTTTAGAGGACAGTTGGCTGATAGCAGTGCAGCATAAAATGCCAGAGCAGAGCTATTAGAGGTAGCCATCGCTCCATGCACGTTCCAGCAGCTGCACACATTCGAAGCACAGGGCTTCTTAGACTGTGCAGCAACTGCTGCCAGTCTTGAGCTAGCTTCTAGCTCACACATTAACGTGGGTGGGAAGTGCACTTGGCACGTGTCTGCAGTTGAAAAGTCTGGAGACACACAAATAGGAAATTGCATTCTGTAACAGGAATTTTGCTGTCAGTTCTGCCAAGTGGCAGTGTGCTGCTGTGCTCCCGTGCAGGATCCAGCAGGTGGCTTTCTGGGATGCTTTTGGCAGCTCGTGCAGCAGCTCAGGCTATGTACACACGTTGCAGTAAATGCTACATTGTCTTCAAGACCGAATGCTCTGCTCGTTTTCATCTTTGATCATCAACTGTATGTTGGAGGCAGTGTAGAACATCTGGAAGGGTTTGGTTTCTTTGTTCTGCTGGGCACTTAGCTTGTGTTGTGCTAATAAGCAGCACATGCCTGCTACTTCCACCTCCCTTGCAGCAAGCAGGAAGGAGCATTGTGGAAAACACTCTCCCCTCAACTTTGCATTTCTTTGCTAAGCAAGCTTGCAGGGTTTTCATTTGTTCCCCCTTCCCCTCTGTTTTTGTCCTGGGTTCTCCTTTCCATTTTGCATTTCTCAGGTGTGAATTTTTGTCTATTTGTCAGTAGGGGGAAATGCTGGATTCACTTCTGCCATACTTTTGAAAGCTGATAATTTCTGATTGTTTTTAACCCCTGTACTCAAGACATTATTTCCAAGAGACCAGTGTGTAAGCTTGAGTAAGACTCTTGCAGATTCGCTTCAAAAGCTTGCAGCTGTCAGTGCACTTGCAGCAGCTGCTTCAATATTAAAGGTGCTGTGATTACACTGATGCTAGTTCTTTTAACTTGGCACACTACAGTTTTTTATAAAGCTACATGCAAAGTTTGGTCTAAGTCTTAATTCCTGTTTTTTCGTGCTTACTTGGAGAGAGTAAGGATTTCTTTCAGTTCCAGAAAATGTCTGCTTTTTTGTGTAGTAGAGGACAATAGTGTCAGTTTGGATATCCTGGAATGTATCAGTGGTGCTGTAATGATGCATTTTGGGTAACTCATTCCTTTGAGATGAAAGCTTTTCCGTTGAATATTTTATTCCTAAGACACTATAGTTTGTTTAGCCTTTAAAAAATATATCAGTATGATACTGCTCAGTGATCACATTCTGTCACATTATGGTAGAGTTAGACCATAAGAAAATTGTTGAATCTTTACACACCTGTGGGGGACTTCTCATGCCAGTGTTTGATTGCTTCGTGGTATGAAATGGGTATTTAAACTTTGACAGTCCATTTAACCTTGATCTGTTGGAGGGGAAGTTGAGCAATCTGACCATTGTGCTGTCTGTCCTGATGTTGCTTTTCTCTTTACCCTTAACCAGGGCTGGGCATGATGTCAGATATGGCCTGAGAGTGCAGGACAGTCACTGCTGCTTCAAGACTAGTTACTTCATTACAGAAAATGGATGAAGGAAATGAGATACCAGACTGTATTTTAAAACTTGGCTCTGTAAGATGATGGAATAAACCCCTGTTCCTTGAGAAGGAACAGGCACATGTGAAAGTGAAAGTAGATGGATAGGTATATTCCTGTTAATTAGCATCAATTAACTGTGTGCAGGACAGAGGACTAAAATACTTACTAAGAAAAATGATTGTTCAGGTTATGGAGGTACCGCTTCAGAGCAGTTTTGCTTCTTGGAGAGGGAAAACCTCTTCACAGTCAAAACATGTATGAAGGAAACCAGCCAAACCAACCCAAAATAAGCAAAATCCACCCCCTATCTGAGCTGGGCTCCAAAGTAGCAGGGCACAGCTTTTGTTGAAGTGCTTTTCAGAGCAAGTGTCAATGTTTAACTTAGCCAGAAGGTTTGTAAGACTTGGAGAGTCTTGAACGTTAAACAACTGAGCTCAGCTGACCTAGCAGAGCAGTAATGTGGTGTTTTGTGCTTAAACCTGTGTTGCTGTTTGCTTTGTTTTTTCAGTGATAATCCCAAAACAGAGTACTGAGAAATGTGCACCATACATGCTTAAAACTAGAGATTCTCATTGGAACTGTCAGATAAAACCTAAGGAACAAGTAGAAAAAGTATCTTTGTACATGAAGAGTATGGGAAAACTGGAACCAGTTTCTGCTTACCTGAATTGCTTCGTATGTTTTTATCCTCATTCTTTGGTAGCTGAAGTGCTTGTTAAGGCCCTGGAAAAGTGGGCTTTGTCCTGGTTTGTCTCTTACAGGTGCTCAGTTCCTCTCTAGGAAGTTTGCAGGCAATGGTTGATTCACAGAGGGAGAATCTTGCTGCTTGTTTATCTGTCTGGGGGAGTTTTCTGAGCAGTGGCAAACTTTGCAAGTGTGGTTGTGACCGTATGCAGATGTTAAAAGCAGGTGAATCATTTGCTTGTGGCAGGTGTTCCAAAAACTGGCTATTATAAGTAACTCCCTCCCCCTTTCCCTGGACTTGGTTCCAAGGAATGCTGAAGACAGGAGTGACTTGGCATAGTTTAGGTCTGGATCCAGGCACTTTGAATAGCTTTGGCCCACGGGAGAATGCAAAACAATGCAGCAGATGGCAGCAATGGTGCACCGGGCTCCTTGGCCTGAAGAGCCATCTCTTGCAGGCATGCAGGGCATAGGACAAGGGGGCAAGGTAGCCATCCTCTTCTACTTTGCAGTTTCAAAGTAGACTTGCTGAGGAGGGAATATTCCCTAGCCAACTCAGTAGTCTCTTTCATGGGCAGAGAATTAGTGGCTAATAGGTTTCCTCTGGGAGGTAACCAGTACATTTTTCACCTACAAAATCTGAACCCACCTGTGGCATTTAAAGTTCTGTTTAAGAATCCAAAACACATAATTTTGTTGGGGTTTGTTTGTCCTGGGAGCAGAATACTTACCTGTAGAAAGTTGCATTTCAGCNAGTTTTTTTTTTTTTTTTTTTGAGAATTATCATAAGAAATTACTCCATATTTGAATCCCTTGAGAACTTCTCAGAAGAGAAGCATTTCGTGCCAGAAGGGATTCACCTCTGCTCAGTTTTGTGCTGCCAAATATGAACTCTACTGCTGTTACTGCAGGAGCACTTCACAATGACTACAGTGGAGACCAGAGTGAACCTCCTGACTTTCTGGAGTCCTCCTGCACTTGCTCAGTACTGCCTTGTACTTGCAAGTTACTACCTTAAGATTGTAAACAGTTTGGGATGGTAAAATAATCCAAGTTCTCACATTCTCTTGTATCTGATTTTAGTCTACTCTGGTTCAGTGCAGTATTGTTTTTATAAGGGGGAACAAGATGCTTGGTTCTGGTTTTGTTCCTTACTCTAAATGGATGTAAACTTAGTTTGCCACCTAGATATGAAAGAGAAAAAAAGAGGAACAAAAAATTTGTGTTGTTTCTCTATGAGAAGCCAGTGAAGGAGACTGGAAGGATGAAGAGACTGTGAGCTTCTCTGGTAAACATGGAGTTATTTCTTCCTTGGAATTTTGGGAACAGTAGAAATCTTGCAGCACAGTGGTATCAGGGACCATGTAGATTGTATAGAAAAGGCTTCAGACATGATTCAGTATTCAGCAAAGACAGTCACAAAAGTCATCATGCAGAACAAAAAGTAATGACAGTAGAATATTAGAGCATGGCCCTGTGTTAAGCAGCCTTTACCCTGCAAGTATATTTTACAGTAGAAATTAAAACAGATCTCTTACTTGCGAGCTGAAAGGCCAAGTACCTGAGTTAGTCTTAGTACCCTCACTTACTGCTGTATGAATGCAAGGAAGCAAGCTGTCAGGTGGACTTAAACCTCTGCTTCAGGTGCATCTTGATAACATTTGCCATGAGGTGCACAACCAGTCTCAAAATAGCCTTTCAGTGTACAGCTGAAAGAATATTTGAAATGGATTTGAAGAGACTCTCTTGTCTTAACTTTCTTCTGTTTTCAGTGTCTTTTAAGTAATGAAGTAGAATGCTGTAGTGGTATAGTCTGCAAACTCTCTGAATGAGATAATGGCAGTGGATTTGAGAGGTGGCCTGGCTGAACTAAGGTTCTGTAAATGCAAACAAGAAATTTGAAGCAAAGAAAAAAAATTCCTGGGTATTTTCCACCTTGGGCTTCTTTTCTTGAAGAAATGACCACTCTTTCAGTAACTAATGGGACTTGCACTAGAAGAAGCCTTGCAGTGAGTAAAGGCACATGTATGAAGATATTCCAGCTGTGATAAGGTCAGGAGGAAGCCTGTTTGTAGACAGCAAGGAGAACTTCAGCTGGAGACAGACTTCTGGAAGAGGGAGCCTTTAGGCACGCTACCCTTGAAATCCGTCTGGGGCTGTTGTTTTGTGTGTAGAAGAATGAATGCCTCTTTTTGGATGTGAAGGGTAAATTCATCCTGCCACAGTACTGAGGTGAGTGGCCAGATGATCTTGAGGCCCCTGCCAGTGCTCTTTAAGTCACTGAGGCATTGTTCGTTCTTCCCCCCCCCAGTGCCTGCCACCGATAATGAAGGGGAAAAAAGGCCTGGACCAGAATTAGCTCCTGATAACATACAACTGCTCAATGGAATACATGAGCTCTTGGCTATCTTTAGCCAGTTTTTCCTAAAGAAGTCATCTTGCTGTAGGTTCAGCTCTGGGGGTGGGGAGGAGAAGGAGAAAATAGTTCAAAATCTTTGTTTTACTAGCTTCCACTGGTTTAGCCTTTGAGCCAGGTTTGAAGATGTGAAGCCAGAATACATTCTATCCTTGTACAGAAAGCTCGAGCTGTATTAAATAGGAAGCCCAACAGGTTTTTTTGCACTCATGGACATTGTGAAAGTTCTCATTTAATCACTTTACTGATTTGGATGAAGGAGACTCTTCAGGAAATTAAACAATGGAAGTTTGTAAGAGTTGGTAGTACTTGTAAACAGACTGTAATCTCATTAGGAGAATGGTTTGGCTTGAATATTACAGTGCATATGATGAAATACTACAGCATTGCTCAGCAGCTGGGATTTGGACTTTGAGTGGCAATGACACATGAACCCCTGCATGGTTTAAAGTGTGCTATTTTTGGCAGCTGGGTGTTGGCTTGTCTCCTCAGTAGCAACAGTAGAAAGTTAGTATATAGAGGAAGGTGATTGCGATGAGAAGACTCCCCTAACACTACTTACTGAACATGGGTTGCTGTTTCAGTAAAGAATGGCACAACAGCACGACAGAGGAGAAAACCAGCTTGTTGCAAAAATCTGTGGAAGAGGAAGCAACAGAGCCAAGGATAAGTAAACCTTTCTCTTCGGTTTTAGGAAGTGTGGAGAGCCAGGGTCTGTGTGCAGTGGGAAGGACAGTCGGTGGGGCAGGGGCGCTGGCCAGCAGGGAATGCGGGCGCAGCAGTGGCTGCGCAGCGCCAGGCTCCGTACCTGGGCTCTGGAATGGAAAAGCAAAGTATCCGTCACACAAAAGCATGGAGAGTGCTCCCTGTGAGAGCTCTAGGAGGACATATGACAGACCTTTTAGCTTCTTGAATTCTTTTAGTCATCTCCTGAAGGTCTCTGGTACCTACCGAAGCCCTCAGAAAGTTGAAGAAAGGAAAGGCAAAGTTATTAAAAAAGCAGCGTCTGAAAAACACAATGGCAGTGGTCGGGACGTGAGCAGTACAGGAAAGGTTAACACTACTGTGAGTCCTGAAAACATGGCTGCAGAAAAGCCTTTCTTCTTTAATAATGTTTCTCCTTCCCATGTACCAGACATCCTAGACAGAGACTTACAGGGTGGGATTTCCTTAAACAGCTGTGCTCTGGAGGACTGTGCAGTTACATGTCGGGATTCAGGGCAGAGGGAAACAACTGCAAATGTTGAAGGCGGCAACAGTGACAACCTGCACAACGCCTCGAGTTGGTATAAGGAGGCGTTGCCAACACTTTCTTATCCTGATGTAGACAACAGACAAATTACAAGAGATAGGGAGTTTTACAGTATTTGTGTTGTAGATGCTGAAGATCTGAAAGGAGATGAAGAGGTGCCAGCTGCTGTGCGTGAAGAGGCTGCAGCAGACTTGAGTAACTCAGCTGTTACTGATGAAAGAATGTGCAGCATGGCACAACCTTCAGACACTGGGGAGGAATTTCCAATGCAGCACTCGGAACAAGAGGAGGCTGACTTTAGTTCACAGATAGAACTGCTTGAGTATAAAAAAGAGGGGTCAAACACACAGGAAACAGAAACAAAGGAATATTTCAACATAGACATCCAAGCTCTATATGAGAACTCCATGGGTGACAGGAGTCAGGTGCATAGGCTAGATTCTGGCAATGCAGTCACAGATGGCTTAGGAGCAGAAGTATGTGGTGAAGTCATCCCTGTGAGTTGCCAAGAGGACACACATACTATAGGTGCTGCTGTCAGTTGTGATAAATCACTCCATAGAGCTTGTGATTCTGTGAAAGGTGTGGATGCTGCCAAAGAGAACCAGTCTGGTCCTGATTCATTAAAACCAGCACACAGTGACTGCATTTCTAGTGCACTGTTAAACACTGCAGCATATCAGCTGGGGAAAACTGAGGAAAGGCATGGTTGTGAGGTTGTCTCATTTGGTTTCCATAGACATTCCCCCAGTGCTGTAACAGAAATGTCTACTAAACAGCTGTCAGAAAACATGGAATTATCACTAGAGTTGGCCACTGATTCTCTTTGGGGGAGTCTTGCTGAAGAGGGCTGCCTCCTAAAGCCAGAAAAGGAAGTAAGCTCAGATGTGGAAGAGAGAAGATCTCAAAGAACAGGTGGTGGTAGCCACATGTTTACACTTGACTCTGATGACCATCACAACCTTTTGGAAGAACTTTGGAAAGAGAAAGAAGAATGCCCAGGTGCACTTTGGCATACCTGGGAAGCTTTGAAGATAGCTGAAATGCACAAAACCTTGGAAGAAAGTTCTGATTTCCACACTCAAGTGAAGGGTTGCCCTGAGAAGACATTAGCTGAATTTTCCAACTGCGGTGGCATGCAAGAAGATGTCTGTGTGAGTCTCATTGAGCTAAAAGGCAACATGCTTGCAGAAGCTCAGTCATGGCTAGGCGCTGGCACCGTGACACCTCATGAACTACATCACATCAGCACAGGGGAAGTGTGTCTAAAGGATGACAGCCTGAAGTCTCATATTTCACAAGAATCACAAGGGAATAAAGTGTGCAAGAATTCGAAGTCAGATGATAAAGACACCCTTTCTACTGTGTCTGTGGGAGAGGAGGATATGAATAGGCTGGACATGAACTGTAGACAGGATGAGCAACAGGATTTGTATTCCTGCCACACAGTGACGAATCAGTGGAGTGAGGGGACTGGCTCCGCCAGAGGAGCTGGGGATGCAGCAGAATCTGTAAAAGTGACAAAATTTGAAGCTGTCTTAAATGAGACAATTGATAAGAAGGTGGAAAGGGTAAATCAGAATGTGGATGCTTACACTGATTGTGATAAAAACACCTTAAACATGGGAGGCTTGCCTCGTGATCGCATCATTTACCCTGACTCCACTGCACCCGTAGCTTTAGACAGTTGTATACACAAGACTGTGCAGCCGGTAGAGGACACTAAACAGCTGGAAGATGCCAAAGGTCTCTTTCAGGAGGCCCAGACCTGTTTCCTTTCATCATGTCAAAAGTCAAGTTCTCATGTAGAGGAGAAACCAGTGGAAGAATGTGAGTTGTGTCACTGTGCCAGCCCAGAGCCAGAGGCTGGGAACACCCGAGATTCCATTGGACCCTTTACTGAAGTAGGAGCAGAAGCTCATGAAAAAAGTGATGTAAATGAAAGTAATCTTCAGGATGCAGGAGGATGTGTCAGTGTCCACCCAGAGGATGAGAACCTGACTAGGTTTAGGGTGTCTGCTGAGACTCTAGAAGCTTTTAGCACAGGAAATGTAAAGCAGGTAGAAGCTGATGGTACCAAACTGAGAACCACCTGTTACAGATTAAGTGCTCAGATGAATGATTTGACCACAGGTTTGGAACAGGTGCAGCCAGTTCACAAGATTTTCTCAAACAAAGAGCTTGGAGGTCTTGTTGACCCACAGCAGGTAGACAAACATGCTGCTACTCATTCCTATGTAATCCACAGTGCCTGTGAGGCTGCAGGCTGGCAGCGTGGTGCCCTGGGGCCAATGGTGGCTAGAGTGACTGGCCACCAGCAGCAGCGCGACCATGAACCAGACAGGCACAGTCCCCAGGCTGAAGGGTGGCCACACTTGATCAGTTTTCAGATTGGCAGTGTTGACTGGGCAAACCAGCTGTTCTCTGACACTGTGGGTGCTGGTAATGGGGAGTATCTGTTGGGCTTGCCTTGGAATAATGCCCTTCCCAACAGCGGTGTGAAGGGGAACAGGCTGTGTACAGTCAGTGATGGCTTCCAGAGAGACCCCCGAGCTGTAACAGATGCTTCATGTGCAGGGGGAAGGTATCCCTGTGAGCTGTTGGCACCTGAACCTGGTGATATTTGGGGATGTCAAGACACAGACACATTCGTAAGTATTCTGCAGAAGTGATTTGATGTTGCAGCTTTAAGCTGAAGCTAGGAATTGGAATTAACCAGGCCAGATTGTTGCTTTATTACATAGAAAATATTTCACATGAGGCTTTTGGGGGTTTTGTTACGGGTTTCTTTTGTCATTTGTGGCTTTGGGGTTTTTTTCTTTTTTGTCTCTGCTTATCTCCTGTGAAAGTTTAAACACTGGGCAAAGTCTCTTGGTGCAGATTCTTAGTTGTAAATGAGAACTTAGTACAGGCTGTTAATAGTGCTCTTCAGCTATTTCTCTTTAGGGAGAAATGTGTATGTATCTCCTGAGATCTTAAAATTGTGGCTTGGTAGCAGTTAGGAATCCTTTTTGCTCACTTCAGAGATGATCTTCTGAAGTGCTGTATAAAGGAATGGCTGCAGGAGAAGCATGGAGCAGGAGCTAGACTAGATCTTGGCTAGCTGGGGTAAGTAAAACAAAGCTGACCTGTGGCAGCTGCTGCTCCCCTTCCTTCCCTGCTGAGCAGAGCTGGTCCTGAGCATTGCTCCTTGTGCTGGCAGCTGTACAGCAGCTGCTCAGATCTTGCCCAGCAGTCACAGTGCTGGCAGTGGGTGGTACTACACACTGTTTGCTCTCCCCTGGAGGAACTTTTCTAGTATTAAAAGTGGGAACTGATGGAACTTACTATCATCTTTGAATGCTTATTTTTCAAGTGGCTATGTCAAGTGATTCCACTTCCTGTAAGCTTTGTCTGTCATTCAGTAGATGTGTTTGAGCTGAGATTCTTTAGATCTTCTCGATGTGTGTTCTGTGCACTATGATACTGAGTGCATGTGGTTCAGTATAATTGAAGCTTTGTGGAGTTCTGAAGTGCCTGTCTTAAACTCTGTACCATTCCTAGCATCCTTAAGTTCACAAAACCACTTCTAATAATTTCTGTGTTCATGATTGCCAGTATAGTTCTCACATTTAAACATAGCAAAGATATTCTGAGTATGGAACAACGTACTGTGTTTTAGTCAGACATGAGCAAAAAGAGAAAACTGTCTCCTGTCAAGAAAGCAGTGTAGATGTTGGCAGTAGAGAGAGCACCCTCTGAAGACCAGGGATAACTGGTTTTATAATGCTTACTTATAACCGCTCAGTCTCCAGTTCAAACGAGATCGGCCTAAGGTGGTTTCAGTGGATCTTGGGAATCCCTTCTCGCCCTGCTGGGGGGGCACTAACCTAACTTTGTGAATGCTCTGGTGGTTCTCCTGCAGTAATCACAAGTTGGCATGCACATATTGTTGCTCTCGAGTTGTTTTTTAATGCTTCCTTAAAACTGTTACCCGTTAATAAACCCAGAAAACCCCCACCCTGTGGTTCAGAATTGTCCTTGTTTTGTAAGGGTACTTACCAGGAGCAGATGCAGGCAGCAGCCAGCCTGAATGGAGACCTGCCGCAGGCAAGGGCACTCAAGTCAGTCTGTCAAAGGCCAGGAGCGAACTGTTTGCTGTACTTTGCTCTGCTTGGCTACTCTTTTCTTTGTGAGGGAAATGAGTCCTCTACAGCACAGTTCTGCCGTTTTTGTACCTGAAGCAATTATGGGATGGCAGTTTAATTAACACATTTAGATGTGAGAAAACTGTGGCAGTCCCATCTTGAGTGGTACATCTGGTAGTGTTACTTGAACACAGACACAGAGGGATGTACTTTGCACCCACAGAGTGCAGAATCAGAGTTGTGGTTTGTTTTTTGGTTTCTTTTTCCTTTCTTTTTTACAGGAGTCAACCAAGGTTTCTGAGTTAAATCCTAATGCAAAAGTTTGGGGAACTCATATGCTACACTTGGAAGCAGGTGGTGCCACTGATGGTAGTGTGAGCAAAACGTGGGAAGAAATACCTGAGCAGCCTCCAGGTTCTTGTCAAGAAGGTATGAGCAAGGTTGCAGCTGTTGATTGAGAGAAAGGTAACATTCAGAACAATGAATGCAAATGCAGGAGCAGTTTCAGATGTGGCTATAACTGTGGTGTTCTTGTGATTAGAAGGAATGCTTTTTGAGTGTCTGCCATCTTTGCTGCAGGGCTGGATGCCAGTGTTGATGGTGACAAAAAGCACGAGAATGCAGAGCTGACGGAGCTGCAGGAACCGTCACCAGCACTGCCAGTGTCAGACCAGACAGAGATGAACCCTTTGGCTCTTGATCATTCTGAGTATGAGTCTCTGCATGAAACCACCCAGACAGGTAAGGAAAAGATAAACCTGCTTGGGCTTGGTTTTTAGAAGAAAATATATTGAGTTGAGCAGTGAGCATCCATTAAAGGAACAAAAAAACCCCAAAGCAACAAAACAAACTCCTCACAACAACCAAAACAATCTAGACGACCCCAAACAAACCAGAGAAACCGAACAAAAACTGCAGGCTAACTTTGGTTCAATGTATGTGCTGTGTAAACAGACTTCAGAAAGTCTTTGGACATCAGTCTCCTCTTGTTGGGTTATAGGCCTTAGGAGATCTGCACAGAACTGACCATAAACTGTGGATATAATTGACTGTTATTTTCTGGAACATCACTTTGCATGGAGGTCTCTAGTGTAGATGCTTTACATTTTAAATAGCTAAGCTGCATCTCTTTAGTTGGGCCAGGTAGCGAGATGAAATTCACACAGCACATGTCTCAAGTAGTAATTTTTAATATGTTGAAAGTTCAGTTTTGTGCTTCAAATGTAAAACAAGCAAAAATTGATTTTTCACTCCTTTGTATAATTTTTAAATGGTAGCTCATGATTTTTTTCAGTGCAGCTGTTAACTGTAGTCTATACTGGATGGCACGTTTTTAGAAACTTCTGGGAGCTAGCATAGATTCAGCCATGCTTCTACTGCACTGAAAAGGCCAGAAGATCTTGAAGGTGCATGTAGGATTGCTACTTAAACTGAGATGAGGGATGGAAAAGAGAGGAAAATGTACTGGGGAATTCATGAGAGGTCTGCTTTGTGTTCATTGTACCTAGCTGGTTTTATAGCATGCATTTGGAATGACCAAGATAGAATCAGTAAGATCTGGAAGTGAAGACAACTGAAATCAGAAACTGTGGTGGTGTCTTTGCTTGTGTTGGAAACCGAAAACTCTCTCTGACTCTTTTGCTTAAGGATACTATTACATAATAACTAACTGGCAAGCAGAAGATTACATTAATGGTGTTCAACACTCTGGAGGGAGACAGTGTCCCTCAGCTTTGTGGTAGAACTTGTCAGCCTCTTTTTTATGTACCCAAAGTGGTTCTGTTCCAACAGGAGTCAAATAGTGCTGTGAAGTGACGGAGCAGCAGGAACACTCATGCTCCGCTTGCTGCTTCCAGCTCTGGAATCTGGGGGTTCTTTGAGGCTTGTTGTTAGCAGTACATGTAATGCATGTCATCTTGGTTTTGGCTAGGCTTTAGGCAAGGGAGAAAGGGGAAATGGGGAACTAGTGCTTAGCACAAGGTGTGTGCTGCTCAGATGGCAGCACTGTATTAATGACGGAAGTGAGAAGGTGGTTTCGGAGGAAGAAAGGATGAGGAGATGACGTATGAGAGTTGCTGAAGATGGGAAGGCTAGAGGGTGATATTTGGGGTGAAATGTTTTTTAAAAACTCAATTACATTGATTTAATGTATTACTAAATGTTTTCTAAATCTCGCAAGCTCTCACTAAACTCCTGAGCTTGCACTGGCACAACGTTTGCCCTCAACTACCTGTGGTGTACTGAGTCTGAACTAAAATGCACCTGAAATGAGTGTTTTCAGCTGAGAATATTTAGACTTCTAAGTCTAAGAAAAGAAAAAACATCTCTCCTTGACCAAGAGATTGTTAGTGGGTCACAGGTGGTGTTAATTGCTTGGGCGTCCACTCATGTTCTGTAATGACGTTTTGGAACTCTTTCTTCGATGGTCTGTTGGGGCATTTAGAATGAAGGAGAAGTCCAAAGTCCCTCCATCATGGTGGTTGCTTGCTGTGTTAGCTGCTGTAGTCAGGGTTTAGTCAGCTAGAGAAATTGGTTAGTTTAAGACCAGAACTGACGGTTCAGTATCTAGTTGGAGATGCTTGTAGCCACTCTTCTAGCAAAGGTTAGCAAGTGAAGACAGAGTTCTGTTTTCACATCTTAAAGTGTTCCTTTATAATTTTGGCTGATGGCAAACTAGTACCTAGGGAACACTTCTGCAGGTGAAAATTTGTTACTAGTTGTATAGCCAGACATGAGGTGTGACCGAATCACCTGTTGTGTAATGCAGCAGAACTAAATGTTAAACTGAAACCTTTTAATGACCAGGTGGAAATGAACAACTGCAGCCAGAAGGTCAGGAAGATTTAAGAGAATTACTGAAGAAAACCCTGGAGTTCTGTTTGTCCAGGTAAGCATGTATCTACAGCTGACAGCATCCACTACCTGCCTTGGCATCTGTGCCAGTGTGTTTCTCAGCTCTTACTTCAGATGGAGTGGAAATGATGAGAACTTGGAGGAAGTAACATCAATTCCAGAGTGTTGTATTGGCATGCCTCCTAAAGCTTACCCAAAACTTCTGGGCCTAGAGGATCGAGTACCAAATGCTTTGAAGGGAGAGTGTCATAGGCAGCTACAGATCAGGGCAATTTTTATGATGTTACTGAGGTTTTTTTTCAGATTAGCGCTGAGTTACTAGAGCTACTTGGAAAGCTTAGCTTAATCCTTTTAAGATTTGCATTAATTCAAAGTAGGATATTTGTAAGTGTGTCTGTAGGTCCCTTTATATTTTACTGTAATTTTAAAAAGAAAATTAAGGGCTCTGAATCACACACTTTGAGTATAGACAGATGAAAGATGATAGAAACAGTTTACTTGTACTGAATTATTCTCAATGCTTATGTCTGGATGAACATCCTAGCCACAGCTCTCAAGAGCTGGCAACAATTCCTGATCTGTACTCCTGAGTACCCAGTTAGTGGTCATTTGGAGTTCCAAACTTCCAGCACTGTTGTGTGTTTATGGAGCAGCGTGCTGCCTGAAGAGTGCTGTTCCATCAAGGGGAAAAAGACACTTTGGTGTTTCTAGGAAGTGAAGCCAAGAGAGTGGTTTGGGGAGTTGGTGAAAATGCTAAGAAGAAATTGGATGTAGAAAATCACCTTCTACTGTGTGACAATTTTGACTCAAGTTTATTGGCAAAAGCTAATTTGTAACATTGGTCTCTTTCTTTTTTTCTCTCCCAACAGAGAAAATCTTGCCAGTGACATGTACCTTATATCACAGATGGACAGTGATCAGTATGTGCCAATAATGACAGTAGCAAACCTTGATCATGTCAAGAAACTCAGTACTGATATGGATCTGATTGTTGAAGTGCTTAGATGTGAGTAAAACCCCCTCAAAACTAGGCAGTGTTTTGGTAGCTGCTGTAGAACCACTGCTTTGACTTTCAGTCTCTCTTCCTCTCTTGTTGCACATGGAGCAAGCAGCTTCCAATTTAGACCATCACAAATATAGCACTCTGGGTTTATCAAAACTGTTTCACATTTGAGGCCTTGACTAATGATCTGTGGAAATGAGAATAATGTGAGCTGAAACTATGAGATGTGATGAGACAGCTGACAGGACTGAAGGATTGTGATGGGTGGCTAGGGGCGGTTTTGCAGACACATGGAAGAAAAGTCACACCTTGTTATGGAGAACATTAAATGTACAGGAGCTGGCTATAAGGATGGTGGGAGGCCTCTAGGTCAAGATCAGGGCAGTTGTGTCCAAAGGAGATGTTACAGTAGGCATGTGCCACTGGCCTCCAGATGAAGATAAGACCAGTGTAGCAGTATTTGGGTCACTTCAACAGGCTTTGAGGCAACAGAACCTGGTTCTTATGAGTTACTTCGACAAGCCAGACATTTAGTGGAAGAAAAACACATAGCTCATATGTCATTCATCAGGCTCCTCAAATGTGTAGAGCACTACTTCCTCCTACAAGTGTTAGATGTGCCAACCAGGAATGAGGCACTACTGGACCTGCTAGTTGCAAACCAAGAGAATCTGCTCTTTAATCCCTCAGCTAGTGATAACCTTGACTGCAGTGAACACAATATTGTGGAGTTTGGGATCCTGTTGAGCACCCTAAAGGTTAGTACTAACATATTTTAGAAGAGCAAACTCCAGTTTCCTCAGAGCTTAGCTGGGTGGGATTCTGTGGGAGGCTTTCATGGAGGATGAAGGAAATAAGAATAAAGGTGAGGTCTTGTATCTGGGAGGACATAATCCAGGAGTGCAGCACAAGCTAGGATCTACCCAGCTGGGGACCATCTCTGTGGAAAGGCACCTGGAGGTCCTGGACCGGGTAATCCCTAGGGTCTCTTCCAACCTTTACTTCTATGATTAAATTCTCAGAAGAGGCTACTGGATGTTACCACTAAAGTAAGCATAAAAAACCAACGTGACTCAACGTGCGCCTTAAAAGAAAAATCCAATGAATTGAGGATCTCTAGGCTGAGGAATCTTCACAGTCTTGTAGGAAGAGTATAGAGATTTTAAAGAATATGCCTGCTCAGTTAGTCTGAAAGGATGCTCAGTCATCTTCTGTCGTTCCTTAATGTACATAACTGTTTGAAGTTGAGCACAAAAAGCTTTGCATCTTTTGGTGTGCACAACCATTGTGGTTGCTGACAGCTGAAATACACTTTTGTCTTTTTTTTCTTAGCTTTGCCTTTAGTCCAAGTGGATGAGAAGGGAGAAAAAGTTCGGCCAAACCAGAATCGCTGCATTGTGATCCTCCGGGAAGTACCTGAGTCTACTCCCATCGAAGTAAGGGTTTGCATCTTCAAAAGGAATGCTTCTTACTTGGCACTGGAAAGTTAAATGTCTCCCAGATTTCATAAGCATGTCACATCTCTCACTGCATTGGTAGTTTCTAACAACATTTGTAAACCTTAACCTGTTGTATGTGTTGAATAGAATAAATATATTTGAGGAGCATGTGGCTGCGGGAAGACTCTGCACAGCTGGCAGTGTTTGGTAGGGATGCCATCATGCTCTGGGACTGACTGACCCATACCTTCTCAGTGCTCACCTCCCTGGATAAATAGGAAATGAAGGTGAGGTGAGATAGCTCTTAAAATGGGAAATGGCACCGCTGCGTCTTGGACCTTGTGGCACACTAACAGCTCCTACAAGCATTTTGGTAATGCTGAGGGCAGAAGTGTCAGGTGGATAAAGATCTCTGGCCTGTGGGCCATGCGAGCGCCAGGAACTCGATTCTTTGGAGGCAGTTCGATGCATCTGATGGAGCTGGGACTATGACTAGTGGAAAGACCAGAGAAGAGTGATCAGGCCATAGATCAACCTGTCTGGAGTTTTGCTGGCGGAGGAGGCGCAGGTTCCTGGCAATGGGCAGATAGTCTAATTTCCTGTCTATTGCTTTACAAGAAAGAATAGATACTGAGAGTCGCTCCTGACAGTGTTCATACAAAAAGTACTGCAGTTTAAAAAGTTAGGATAAAGTATTAAGTAGCCTTAAAAAATAGGAGCAAGAACCAAAATGCTGAAAGGCATTGGAGGGAAGAAGTTAGAAATGCTCTATCTACATAGCTTTTAGATATAAACTGCTTTTAGCTTTCTGAATGAAGTGCAACCTTTCAGAGCCTGCCTAGCTTTCAACATTTTGGATACATTACCTAGTAGTATATATCTGAAGTTCTTAATAAGGAAGTTCTGAGGAGTCTCTTTTCAGAAGAGGTGGTTTGAGTGCAGCGTTTTGTGTGTAGTGTGTTTATATTTGCCAGACCAACCCACCAACTGGGTTTAACCAGACAGGTTCCCTGGTCCAGCCTGCTCAGGGTTTGTTTAAGCAGTAAAGTTTCAAAGTACACTGTGAAGCCTCCCAACTTGCCTTGCCTTTTGATGCTGCTTGCCTCAACTCTGCAACAAAACTGAATATGCAGATAGACTAAATTAAATGAAGTCCAAGGATTGTGCTTTGTGTGGACATTAGATGATTGGGTTTGAGCAAATGTAAACCCTGCTTCAGATCCACTTCAACTCAGCTGTCTGCAGATCCTGTATCTCTGGATTCTGTTGTCCCAAGCATGTTTTTTTTTTGTGTGGCTCTGGTTTTGGGGTCAGGGAGAAACAGACATTTTTCTGCACTGGATGCCAAATGTAAGTGTCTTTATGTCTTCAAGAACTTGCTTTTCCTGATTTAAAGGGTGCAGGCAGCTTCTGCTTGCAGGATGACCTTAGATAATGCCGCTTTGAATTCCTTCTGGTTAATTGGGAGATCAGAGCTGACACCACTGCAAGTGTTCTGATGTTGTCGACCCAAAAGTGCTTTTCTACCTTAGTTGGAGTTCCAGAGTTCTACACATCAAATGGATATTTTTTTCTGACTATATGTTTATTTCTTTTTCCCTCCCACCCTTTTCTGTCTTCTTACCAAATCCACTTTCCTTAGGAGGTTGAAGCACTTTTCAAAGGAGATAATTTGCCTAAATTCATCAACTGTGAGTTTGCCTATAATGACAATTGGTTCATCACGTTTGAATCAGAAGCTGATGCACAGCAGGTAAGACTTTTTTCAGAAGCATTGTAGAGTGTAACAATAAAGAAGCGTGGGGTGGTGGCGGATTGATGGTCAGACACGGTTACAAATGCGTAACAAAGGAAAAACCCAAACCCTTTACATCAGCAGTGCTTCCTTGTAGCTAATAGCCAGTTACCAGCACTATTAAACATGGCCTTGTGTCCTGGTTTCAGCTGATGATTTTGTTTGGTACACTGGCATCTTGGCCAGAGCTGTACTTTTTTCTACTAAGAACATGGATGTTTTGGATTGGATGACACATTGAAATGCTTCCACCATAAGAAGTGAAATCTTTTTGTAATGCTACTGAAGCACTTCTGCACTGCTAACTTAGCTTTTGCTGAATGCAGATTGCATGTAATGCTGTAGACCAGTGTTAGCAGACTCCTCAGGAATTATTGTTAAGCCTAGCCTGTCAAATTTTGTTTGCTCTTAAAATTTGTCAACTATATTATAATTACTTTTTAAAGGCTTACAGATACCTCAGAGAAGAGGTGAAAACTTTCCAAGGAAAACCAATTAAGGTAAATAGAGCTCAGAGTTATTCTGGAGGGGTGTGTGTCAGCGTTCTGGGTTTTGTGGGACTCGCTGCGTTTGCGAATAGAAATCCAAGTGATCCAATCTCAGCAACCATTTGATCTGGAGATGGGCTTTGAAGCTATTTTACTTCTCCTTTCCCTCTTCAATAGCAGCAGTATATCCACCCAAGCATCAGACCAGCAGGGAAGCATTCAGCTGTTCCTGCCTTCCTTGAAGGAGAAAGTAGCAACTGACAGGTGTCCAGTAAAAATTTGAGAGCTGCTAGTTTGAACCAGCATGGATTAATTTGAAAGGCTGCTGTAATATATAGTCTAATCTCCTTTGCAGGCAAGGATAAAAGCGAAGGCAATAGCTATAAACACATTTTTGCCAAAGAATGGATATAGACCCCTGGACATGAACCTGTACACACAGCAGCGTTACACAACATCCTTCTACTTACCTCCAGTATACAGTCCCCACCAGCAGTTCCCACTCTACAGCTTAATTGGCCCACAGACCTGGTCGGCCACACACAGCTACCTGGACCCTTCACTGGTGAGTCTGTTGTGAAACAGCTGGTATCTGATGAAATCTTGAGGCACAGGAAGCATGTGTATCCACAAGATGGGGGAGTTTTAAGATACTGATTCTGCAGGAGAACGTTCTTCAGAATTCTTGCTGTGGTGTTCAAGGTGAAGTGTTTGAAAATTGCCTCTGATTTTTTCAGACTGCAGTGTGATTCTCTTCTTAACCTCTAGTTTTTGAGGCAGTTCTTTGGTAAAGTTTTAATCAACTATTACCAAAGTAAATCTTTACCAAACCTTTTTTTTAGTCATGGTTAAAACATCTTTAAGAACTAAGATCTTCACAATATGAACATGCATAGCAGCATTTGCTATTGCTATTTATATTTCCTCTATGAAACTCATCTGTACATTTAAAAGAGGGGGGGGGAAAAAGAGTTGTGCTAGTGAAGTTGGAGAAATTACTTATGAATATGCTTCAGATTTTGAGATCTTGTTATTACAAGACTTTGGTATGTACCCACCACAAAAAAAAAAAATCTTCTGCCAATGTTACTTCTTGGGACAAGAAGACACTAATTCACATGTAGAGTAAGTTCTGCCCTACGCAGAGTCACCTGGCATCCAGGGGTAAGAAAAACCAGCACTTGGTGTTTCTAGTTCTAAGCATGCAATGTATTCCTTAGGTAACACCATTTCCAAACACTGGATTTATCAATGGATTCACTTCTCCAACCTTCAAGCCTGCTGCTTCTCCACTGACCACACTAAGGCAGTATCCTCCCAGAACCAGGCAAGTGGAACCACCTTTGGTCAATATTATCTGCCTTGTGGAGTTTTAATCTGTTTCTTAGTGACACCAGCTAACCTGAAATAATTGTAAAATTGAACCTGATGCTGGGTTAAATGTGGCCAATGGGCAGATGGTGTTAGTTGATGTGTTGCTTCTACATGTAAAGGGACTCTCTGAAAGCTGTTCTATGACTTAGGGTATGTAGATGAAATATTCTTAGTGATGGCACGTGAATCAGGACTATTCACTAGTATTTTGTGTCAAATAGCTTCTAGTAAGGCTGTAACTGAACATACAGTGAAAAACCGACCTGTTGGAGTGAATATTTATCATTTATCTGAATGAAATATGCAATAAAACACTAAAGATCTTAACTGCTTCTGAACTCTGCGTATAGCCTTGGGCCTCAGAAGATCTCTCATAGTACATATGTTGAAATGACTTTTGAATTTGTAGGAATCCTAGCAAGTCCCATATACGTCACACAATTCCCAGTGCAGAAAGGGGACCTGGGCTTCTAGACAGTCCCACAATATTCAACTTTTCTGCTGATCGTTTAATCAATGGCGTCAGGAGTCCACAGACGCGGCAGCCGGGGCAAAGCAGGGCGCGGATGCAGAGCGCAGCCACGAGTTACACCAAGAGGGAGGTGGGAACTGGCCGCGTGGAGCAGACCAGCGTTGACTCTTCTCCTGGCTTAGGGAGAGGAAGGTGAGTCCAGTCTGTAGCTGACCTCTAGCAGCCTGATACTGCTACTTCTGAATCACTTTGTCCAGTGCAGAGGTGTGGTGCTGGTGCTGAACTCAGTACTGTTTTTAACTCAGACTGTCCCTCCTCAAAGGTGAAATCTTAGGAAGTACTTCAGAGCAAGTGCTGAATCTAGAATAAATGCAGTGACCTTGCATGCTTTGCTGCCAGATACAAATCATTAATAGGAACTGATGAGCGGTTTACAGCCATAAGAGCTCATACTCTGTCCTGTCCTACTTCTGTCATAAGAGTTTCTGTGTGTTGTTTGACTCTGCCCCTGCCATTGCTCAGCAGATTTTGCACCTCAGCCTGTACTGGTAGTGCTCATTGCTAATTTTTTTTCAGTCAAAAGGTCAGAACTTTGCCCAAGTTCAGCATTCACAGCATCAAAGTTGATGGGCTGGTATGGAGGGAGGAAAAATGATTGCATGCAACTAAGAAACCTATTGTCATTCAGTTTGAAAACCAAACACAAAACCAACAGTTTGAACTCCTGTCTTCTGTTTTCAAGTGCCTTCTGTTGCTGTGCAGGCAAGGTTCTGATAACTGCTTTCTTTCCCTTAGGAAAAACTCATATGGCTACCGAAAGAAAAGAGAGGACAAGTTTACAGTGAGTGTTCATGGTCATATTCATCTTTAATAAAATTAGGGTAACAAGGCAGTAGTATGGATATTCTATGGAGAAGCAGGTGAGGTAAGTTGGTGCACAAGAAGCCACATGTCACAGTTGACTGAAGACAACAGCTCACATGTTTGCTATGTCTGGGTAGCATAAGATGGTCTGTTAATGCAGAAGTCAGGAAAAGTGCAAATTACTCTTTTATGGTAGCAATCCAATCTCATCTTTGTCAGCACACCAGTCAGGGGAAGCTAAGTAGCTAAGCTGAAGTTCAAAGCCCTCGATTGTTGTTCCTGGTGAAGCACCTGCTGCAGATCCAGGTATTACAAAGGACAGCTAGGGTGGCAGCTGTGGCCTGAGCAGTTTGTTCCTCAGGTGCCTGTCCAGGTTAAGGGTGTGCTGACACTGCTGAGGGAGCACAGCTCTGCTAAACTGAAATGTCAGGTGAATACCTGAATAGCCTTCATAGTTCACAGGGCTGGAGCAGGCATTGTATAGAAGCTGGTCTGATAGAACCAGACTCTTTGTAGGATCATCAGTACTGCTTGCATTTGCCCTTAAATTCAGGTACCTTTGTAAGGTTGATGTCTTCCTGTCACCATTTTTTTCTGCCTTTGAGAAAACAAGGCAGTGGTACAGCTTAGTCTTGTGGCTGAGTGGCTGGAGTGGAAGTATTACTGAGGACAGAGACTCTTAGTCAGATGTTAGTTGAGCTTTGAAAGCTGGTAGATGTGACAGCTTTGAAGACACACATCTCCCATCTCAGCACCTGGATTTAGTTGCTTCCTGTGCTGCCAGGTTCCTTCTAGGCTCTCCTGGCCCACGAATCTTTAATCTTTAATCTGTACTGCCTGGTGATGCAACCTGCCAAAGCTGAGAGCCGCTGCACACCCACAACACTCTACACTGGGACTGAGTAGTAATCTCCAGTGGAAGACCAAAACCTGTTGTCCTTTAGACTGTGGAAAGAGAGTGCAGGATCCTGTTTCTCGTGTGATGCTGTAGTGACTGGATAGAACAGATGGGACACCATGACAACCACTTAGATCTGAATGGGATGATGACTTCTTGCAATCTCATTTTTTAAGAGGAAAGGTTAGAGTATGCATGCTTGCATGGGAGACCGTGAACCTCTTTTGACCATATGGCATCTGATCTCATTACTCATCACAGGAGGCTCAAGTGAGAAATTTTATATGGCTGGCAGCTTAAAACACATTTAAGTCCTGGTCTCACTACTTTAAGACCTTAGTCTCTTAATGTCTTGGACTTTTTAGGACTGATCTGTATAACTTTAAATGTTTGTAACAAATTGGAGAGCGTTATCTGTTACAGGGCTTTGGTCCCCTTTAAGAAAACTTAAGTGCTGTGACTTGAACTGTGCTTAAAAAAACAGAAGTTGTTCCTAATGCAGTTTGAGCTGGATAAGCATAGGCTCTCAGTGACCCTCTGGCAGACCATCTGACTTCTGTTTTTGGAGGCTTGCTGCATCCATTGCTGTAGCACTCAGACTGTGTTCAGAGGGTAGTAGCAGTCCTAGGGCTGGAGTTCTTGTTTTTGTATTTTACTCTTTCCCAGCACTTCTTTTGACATAGCCTGCAGTTTGTGCAAACAGCTCCAGGGAAGCTTTTTATCTGTTGCTCTTTGTGTGAAGGAAGGTGAAAAACCAGTAAGTAGTGCAAAGCCTTTGTATCCAGAAGCATTTTGCTCACCTTCAGTCTGAACTCTGTCTCCCTGAATACTTCCCTTTTCAAAACAGGAATTGCCCCAAAGACCGCTTTGCAGTTGGCGCTCTGCAGCAGAGGTCATTTTGGCAAGGGCCTGGGCACAGTGGTGAAAGGGTTACTTCTTTGTTTACAGCATGGAGGTGAAGTTAATGGATAACTGTACTTCCAGGGTGTTGCAGAAGGAATTTTGTGGTTTCCCCACAAGTGATCTTTAGCAGTGCTACTTTTAACTCCTGACCTGCTCTCTGCATTGCAAGAGAGCTGCAGTTAGCGCACTGATGGGTTTTTGTGCTGGTTTCTTTCTTAGTTAGAAAAATTCTTCCTGCTGAAAAGATTGTGACCTGTCTCTTTACATTCTTAGGAAGTGACCATACAAATTGGTACTAGTGAGATGGAAATTGCTGTAATGTACTCTCCATGCTAGCCATGGTCTTGCCACATCTTAATGTCTGAACAGGATACAAGAATCTTGCTGTCTCCTGGTTTTTATTTGGAGTGTTAGCTGCACCAGTGGGCTATATAGTCACTGTATCACGATATCTGAACCTGTCTGTCGTCTTTTCTGTCAGTGCAAGTGTCCATCCTGAAAGAAGGGGTCAACAGTAAGACTTTTCCTTACCAAAGCAAAAGATTATGCACGTGAAATGTTTAGGGATGCTTTTGGCATCTCATTTAAATAGTTCAATATGTTAAGGTCAACAATGGAAAAATGAAAACATCTGTTCCTTGGTATTGTGTGGCTGTCTTAGGAGGTGGGATGGGGCAGGTGTCTCTTAGGGCTTCACAGATAATAAATCGAATGTGAAATACAGTTTAAAATTCCTTGGTTTTTTTCTGTCATCTGGTGCAGTAACATCAATGTGTTATTTCTGTTCCAGAGAGGCCAAACACAGTCTCCACCACCCCCAAAACCTCCATCTCCTAGCTTTGAGTTGGGCTTATCTAGCTTTCCTCCACTACCTGGGGCTGCTGGCAATTTGAAGACAGAAGATCTTTTTGAAAACAGACTGTCCAGTGTGGTAATAGGAACATCAAAGGAGAGAGTGAGTAACTGTGGGCAAGGAACTGCATACCTCCTGGATTCAGATTTGGTGGCTTGTAGGATAAACTTGTGCTGTTAAATGGGTCAGAAGAAATGGTGGGTTTTTTTGAAAAACAGCTGTCAAAAAATTGCTACCTTCACTTGTGTCTTGGAACTTGTTGGGTACTCTTGGAAATGGTGTGGCGTATGAGCACCAGTATCTGTGGGTGTTAGTAGCAGAGATTAGAAAAGACCCTCTGCCATTGCCTCGGACTTCTTAACAGACTCAGGTGAAAAATGTGTGATAAATTTCCCTCCTGTTTGAAAGTCTGACTTCTGAGTTGTGTATAAAACACTCCGTGAGTGACAGAGACAAACATTTAAGCACTGAAAGAGAGAAGATGTCTGCAGGGCATAAGTAGGCTGGAACCAGAGCTGTTCCCAAAAGCATCTGGATCCCAGCCTTGTCTTGTCCTAATGCTTAGAGGGAGAAAAACACACCAGAATGACTTGGCAGACAGTGCTTTCTAGGTATAGTAGTGTTGCAATTGAAATGTTCAGTAGCTGTTCATAGATTTCACTTGTAGAACTCTCTCTGTCATGCCATCTGTGAGTGGCAGGATGTTCTTCAGATTCTAACCCTCCTGTGTACTACAGAATAGTCCAGGTGGTGGAAGTCCTCACTGGCTTTTTGTTTGCTAGCTCTAAATTATCTTGGGTTTTTCTAGCTGCACCGTGGCTGAAGAAAGCTAACCCTGGATATAGCAGTGCGAAACAACCCAACAAAACACCAAAATCTCTCTTGTCTCATCTCAAAACCAGTCCATTGCAGAAGAGTTTTCTTTGGTGCCCACACTTCAGGGTGGGTAGGGAGGGTATTGGTAAAGAAGAAGGGGCAGGACAGCCTGCATCTGGAGTGGTGATTGCACAGACAAACCATCCACTCTGCCTTCTCTAAGTGGTAATAGGGACAGCTGCATTCCAGGGTTGCACTTAGGGGGCATGTTTAGAACAGTACCGTGGGAACAGTGTTCAACTTGCTACTAGCCAGTACTCAACTTTGTAGCCTGCTCTTAGCCAAGATCTGTTTTACCTCTGTTATTTCTGAAGTGGTTGATTATCATATTTCAGCTTCCAAATGAGGATCCAGCAGCTGCTTTTGCAATGCAGCTGGAAACCCACTGCTCCTCCCACTGCAAATCCAGCCCTTGCTTTGCACTGTCATTGCTGTGAACAACTCGCCTCTCTCCCATGCAGAGGCAACCTTGCTAGCAGTCGGGCATTGTGTTGGTGACAGTGCAGGGAACTGTCACTGACCAGCTTCCTTTGACTTCCCAGGTTCTTTCTCTGGCTTACACGACCTGCTCTGTTCCATTTTGTGGGAGAGAAGGATTGTGTTCTTTCCCTGTTGGTATCAGTAAGGAGTAAGCTGGCTCCAAAGGGCAGTTGTGTTATTTTACAAAGGTGTTTGAATTAGCAGCGGAATCTCCCTAATGTATACAGGCTGCCTTCACTGTTGATCTCAATGCTTTTCTCATGTCACCTGCTGTAAAGTTTATGGTTTTACTTAGACTAAAGCTAGGCTTAGTCTAAGTAAAAATAAAATCTCCAGCAGTAATCTCTGCTGCCTGGTGTAAAACAAGGTCATCAAAATACCATTTTCCTTTCTAACAGTGTCATCTTTTGTGACCTTGGAATGGTGGCTGTGCTGGGGGAAGAGTGGCTATCTTGTTCCTTCTGTGCTTCTGCTCTCCCACTTCTCTTCCTGCTGTTCAGCAGAATCTGTTCTGGCTCTATAGACAGGCAGATCAGCAGCTATATGAAAAAAACATCACATTTTAAAGCAGAGTAGTTGTAAGGGTCAGGAATAAGTTTTTCAAGATCCAAAGTCTTTCTCTTGGGACAATTCAAATTTGTGTGTCTTGGCCTTTGTCTGGGAGAACAACATCACTTGATGCTAGCAGAATCTCTTGAGGGCTGTGGAAAAAGCCTCTTTTGCATGGTAGGAAGTTAGGCTATAGTGAAAGAATGACTTTTAATGACAGTTATATCCTAGGTTTCAAAGCCTTTGGGCTTTGGTTTTGGCATGGTTTGGGGTTTTTTTTGAGGTCAGGATTATTTTAGCACCAGCTCTTGGCGTGATGCAGCTAAATAGAGACAATTCTTAGTGCGTAACTCCAGGAGACTTTTGTCTTAATAGGCTAAGTATGATTATGTGAACCAACACAAATCTTGCTTTGTCACCAACAGGTGAAAAATACCTAGTTTGGAAGGAGTGATCTGTTGTTGTCCAGATACGACCCAAAGGGAGCTAACCTTCCAGCTTTTATGAAATAGCTGCAGTATGTGCCTGTGTTTCTGATCACTGCAGTGGAGAAAAGCTTGCTTCTCACAGTGCACACATTGGATCCTTCTGCGGTTAATACCCTTCTACAGACCTGCTTGTGAAGTGCTTTGTGTTATTTTTCAGGCAAACCATGTTCATTGGATGTTATGATTGCCCTTCTGTGCCTTTTTCTCCTCCTTCAGAACGTGAATGTGGATGCCAGTACCAACACTATTCCGTCGGGGATTCCTCGGGAGCCCTTGTTGCCAGTTTCTTCTCCGCTGCCCAGGACATTTGAAAGGTCTCCTTCGCCAGTCCAGTCTTCTGAGTAAGAACTTCAGTTACATGGCTCTAGCCTGTGCCGAGTCACGTTTCCATGTCTGTTAGCAGGAGGCTAGGTGGAGCACTGTGAAAAACTATTAAAATTTTAATCAATGAAAGAATTCTGCTGTGTGTTGTAGTAAAGACAACAGAGCTTAATTTCTGAGCAATATTGTGAAGATTCACTCGTAACAGTCCTGCAGCAGACATTCAGTGCTGTGCAAGTGTTTCATGAATACCCTCTGTTTAGATAGCTTTTGAGTCTACAGAGTGGGGCTGTGATCCTCCTGTCCATGCAATAAAGCAAGCTTTCAGTAGGACTTTATTTGGAACCTCCAATCAAATGGAGGTGTTTGAGTAAGAGGAGTAAAATAACTCAATGACCAAATGGTGTCAAAGCGCCACAAATTACAGGTAGTGTTAGCTCCATGGAAATTTCTGGTTAGATTTGATAGCATTTTTAAATGCACTGCTAGGAGATGATAACTATAACCTCTTGATAGTCAGAGTTTTAGACCTATTGTTAGATTGTTCATCTACCCTGAAATTTCACCTTTCATGAGCCTTGCTTCTTGCTGGATGCTTACAGGGACTCCAAAGTTGTGGATAAACAGCAGAGAGAGACACAGAGCACAGAGAGGCTTTCTTCTTCCACACTCAGTACTGCATGTAAATCGGTACAAGTCAATGGGGCTGCCATAGTAAGTGACCTTCTTACTGCCCTTTCTCTTAACAGTCCACTTTGATGCATTTAACAGGATGTTGCTTTCATTGCTACCAGTGTTGCTCAGTCGTGTGAGCCTGGCACCCTTACATTGGTGTGTTGGTGGCCACATGATGACCTGCATGATGGAACCGTGCAATTAGGAGTGCAAAAGTGCTCAAGATAACTTGGTGAATGATAGCTCTCTATCTCAATTCCCTTCTTGGTGGTGTCCTTCAGGGTAGAAGTCTTAACAGATATGTTGCTATTTGAACCAGAATATTGTGCCCTGTTGCAGTATCTCATTTTTATGACCTGCTGTCCTGCATTTTAACTTGCCTTGAACTGTACCAGGCAACTTCTCTAGACTTCATCTTCAAGCCCTCATCTGCATATTTTAGCACAGCAGTCTTGGGACAAAGGCTTTCCCACCATTCTTTATAAAAGTAGATGATTTTTCCTCAGGATGCTTCACTGAACTTTGCTGCCCCATTTGCTTTCCATTTCACAGGAACTGCGAAAACCTAGTTATGCAGAAATCTGCCAGAGAACAACTAAAGATCCTCCTCCCGTGTTGCAACCCCAGAAAGAACAGAAGCCAAACACTGTAGCATGTGGGAAAGAGGAAAGAAAGCCCACAGAAACAATAGAGAAAAACAGAGAACCTCCTCCTGCAAAGTCACATCCTGGACAACCCAAAGACCAGAGGAGACAGTCAGGACGCAGATCATCCCCTCCAGCTGTTGGCAAACGTTTAAATAAAGAACAGAATACCCCTCCAAAATCTCCTCAGTGAAAATAGCACCTGGGAGGGAGTTGAGAAGAAGTCTGCTTCCCACAAATTGAACCTGTGTTCCCACTAAGATACCTGAGAATGAGTTGCTGGTTAGGAGCTTGCAGTGATACTAGGCATGTAACAATGCCTGCAACTTATTTTTCTGTGAAATACTTTTTCCCCTCTTGAACAAACATTCTATTTTTTCTGGATATTTCTGGGTAGTTCTAAACCTTACATTTAGGTTGGTGCTTAATTGGAGGTGAAACTTAGTGTGTTTTTTTTTTTTTGTTAAGATGTAAAATATTTGTCTAAAAAATCAACTTTTTATAAAGCCTCTCTGTGGCTGTGAGTGCAAGCTCTGTATAGTGAGTTTTTCTAAACTGTTAAGCAGAAACATGCTGCTGCAATGTTTTTAGTCAACTGGTCTGCAAGTACATATCTGAAATGTCCAAAAGACTGGTGACAGCAGCTAGTGTGTAGAGTGCAAGGGAGCAGATACCTTTTACCATTTAGTATGTGACTTTGGAGATCTGTTGTTTGTTTTTTTTATTGGGCTGCTGTACTAAGTGTCAGCAAATGAACTTGCACTTTTAGGTTAAATGAGTAGTTGTTTCTAGCAGTTTTAAAGAATTGATCTTTTTTTGATGTTTTGCACACACAGAATGAATTCTACAGAGACCACAGCAGTCTTTCTAAAAATATTTCCTTTCCTAACTTACTGCAAGCAAGTAACCATCTCCTCACTCCAGAATAAAACTGAGGTTGTAATTTGCGAATACAAAGCACA
The DNA here is from genome assembly GCA_013396675.1 of Eubucco bourcierii. Taxonomy (NCBI): domain Eukaryota; kingdom Metazoa; phylum Chordata; class Aves; order Piciformes; family Ramphastidae; genus Eubucco; species Eubucco bourcierii. The sequence goes on along the minus strand of VWZE01012320.1, from coordinate 77,146 downwards.
TTGTGAACAGAAAGAGTGAAGTCTGTGAGCTTCTCTGGTGGTGAAGGCTGTTAGTGGGGGTTATCAGGAGAAAGCCCTGGAGCCTTCTCATGATAACCTTGGCTTCCCTGTGCTTGTAAGGGAGTTAACGGAGTCAGCACTGTACCTTCTGGTTACCCTGAGCGCTCTCTAGACTTTGTTTTAAACTCTGCCCAAGTGCTCTTTGCAAGAGTTCATATCTCAGCCTCGTGCTGGCACCTTCCTGGAACTACAAGCATTGGCATACAGATCCAAATTGTTTAAGCCATGAGCTAATGGTGTTTGTTTCGTATGCTGGAGGAAGAGATCCCCGGTTTTTATCTCTGGGACGAGGTTTCTCACACTGACTTAGAAGTGATGCGCTTTCTGAAGGACAAGGATGCACTAAATTAGCAAGTTTCTAATAAAGCTGAATATAAATTATTTTTGTTTTTAAATGCCTAAACGTTTTCTTTAACTGTTTAAACTGCAGGAAGTTCAGACAAAACTCCTTCCTGCTGACTATGACAGTATAGTTTATTCCACACACAAAGGTTATTTAAACAACTGATTTTTTTAAAAGAATTATTTCCATCCAATATTTAAAGACTTGAATTTTATTTAAACTTGAAAATGACTTTGCCTTAACTTTTGTACAAGACAGCTTAGAGTTCAAGAGGTCTGACCCCGTGGAGGGTTAGCACGAGCGGAATACAGAATTACTCAGTTACAGTATGTATCTATTGTCACTGGGCTTACTGGGTAAACATACTGTAGTACAGGAACTAGCAGCAGTTTTTGTAATATACCTTAAAGATCTTAAACAGTTGATCTTTTTCAGATTGTTGAAAAACCTGTAAATGCAAATAGTCAATACTGTATTAAATATGTGCACTTGGAAGTGTGTGCTTTGCTTGTACAGTTGTAAATAATCAGAACATATAAAAAGGTACCCTAAAGAAAAAAATCTGATAAAAATTATTGATATTATAAATGTTGCTGTTGAGCTGGATGTAGATAAACTAAATGTTGTGGTTTGAATATTACTTTAATTTGTTGTTTTTTCTTTTTCTTATTTTATTCTGGTGTGCTGAACTGACTCTGCCTCTTCACTGCAAAAGGGAAATGGAATGAAAGTCTTATTTCAAACCCCTCAAATGTTCTCAGAAGTCCCTCTTTAAAAAAAAAAAAATTTAAAAAAAAAAAAGGCAGTTTAAACAATCCAGAGGTGTTCTGCAGTGTAAATAGTGGATTTCGACAGTAAAATGAATTCCAGGACATTAATAAAATTGAATTTAATTGGAAAAAACCCTTTAGACTGATACAGAAACATACACTGAAGCTTACTTGTCTGCTTTCAAGAATATCAGTGCATTCCTTAGTGTATGATTCCTAGAACTGTAAAGGACCTGTAGAAGTTGACTCCTGATCCTGTCACAAGCATCAGCTGGTAACTAGTTGACCTTTTAAATCCAGCTTGTTGTATGCTGCAGAACTGGTCAAAATAGGGCATGCTGGAAGCTGATGATTTGTTTCTGTGTTTAAAAAGCACGCTGCGAATGCTGTGGGAGGAGGTAGGACTTAATGTCGCTGAAACTGCTCACCCAGTCCTGTCATTGGACATGCAATACCTTGCTCCTTTCCCCTGTGGCAGTGAAAAGGGTAGCTAGATGTGTGTATGGTTTAGGCCAGCTGTATGACTCATTTTGTTTGTCTGCTGCAAGTGAGAGGCTTTACCAGCTGCAGTCACAAGTGGTTCCTTACAGCCACTGTGTAGTTGTGGTGCTTCCCTGGTCCCTAGGGGAAGCTGCTGAGAGCAGCGGGGTGTGTTGTGCTGTCCTGATGTATTCTGCTGCCATTTGTGCTAGGTCAATACACTGTAATTACTGCTTGCCCAGCAACAGGCTGTTGCATCCAAAGTTTGAACCTTCCTCTGATGTGGGTTTTACAGCTTTTTTTTTTTTTTTTTTTTTTCCACAAAGCAAAGAAGCAACATGCCACGTAGCTGTGTAACATACAACTGACCCTTACTGCATCTTCCTTTGGGATTGGTTTTTCCACTCGGTGACAAAATGGAGCTTTCAGAGCAGAGTTGTGAGGTTGCATGCAGACTGTTGCTATGATACATAAAGAGATTAAAATGTGGCTTTTAAAATGCAAAGCCTGTGAAAAGCAGCAGCTACATTAAAGGTTCAGGGATACAGTCATGAAAACTGGCCTTTTACCTGGTGTGGTGCTGTTCTTTGTTTTGAAAGTAAGTCAAAACAGGATCTGAGACTTTTCTCCAAGGAACTTAACATAGATAAAGAGGTTCCTTTTAAAACTTGCTGTTGTTTCAGATCAGTCCTCCACCATGGCGCTGTCATTTGCCACCTAGAAATTTGTGAGCAGTGGCAATTTGTTTACCTGGCTGCTTTATCTTTCAGACCTGAGCAGCTGGCATGAAAGGGCCCTTGTTTGAGTGTGGTGCAGTGTATCAAGAGCAACATCTGAGTGTAATGGTGCAGACCTATCTCTGTATCTCCTCCAGCTAACTATGGTTAGGGGTTTTTATGTGCTTTGTAACCTGTTACACTAATAGCAGCAGACAATCCAAGAGTTCTGAGGAGACCTAACAGCTGCCAATTCATGAAACAAGTGTAATATGGGAGCCTTCTTGAGGGTTTTTGTTTTTGTTCTTCTTCCATTGAGACTGGAATCAAGCTTACATGTAAACTCAGTAATTTAAGTTTCCTTTTGTGTCATAAAATGTAAAACTGTCTAATTTGAAAAAAAATGTAGGTTATGAAAAATAAAGATTTAGGCACTGTTGAATTCCTGATTTTTTTTAATTAAACTTTTCTTCAGCAGTATTTTTCATTACCTTTTGTGTTTTGATCCCATTTTTGGAAATTGTCTATTTCTAATCTGGGGGGAAGGGAGGAATTATTTGCTTTGCTGTGCAGCTGTTGTAACAATCACTTGAGGCTGCTTAGCAGCAGCAAGAACACCTGTAACAACGCTGATGATAGCAGTGTCCCATCTGTTGGGTAACTATGACTGGTTCACTTTTAAAAGCAAAAGCTGATGAGATGCTGTGTTTACTACTGCTTATCTCCATTAGTGGGTTCCTCAAATATTAGGTAACATGTTGACTTGATCTTCAGTGTGGATTATAGTGTCTTGGTTAGTGCTTTGGTTGCATGGCTGTTGAATCCAGAGATGTCCTGGGATTATTTTTGTCTTTGGCTCATTTTAGGGGTTATCCTGGTCATGCCTCTAGGAAAGAAAAGCTTCTGGAATATTCTCTAAGTAAAAAACCTGTTTTGGAAATACTTGAAATGTTCTTCTTGGGTGTTTTGTTTTGTTTTCCCTTCAGCTTTGTCTCTCCATCTGTATGTGACAAAGTTTTTTTTCCGTGTAATTGTCTTGCACTACCGTGCAAGTAGTGCAGTACTGTTGTTCAGGCTGGAAGTTCAGTAGGCTGCTGGGTAGGATAGGCTCCTTGCTGCTGCGTTTCCTCACTCTGCTCGGCACAGTGTGGGACAGCACAGGAACAGCAGCAGTGTACACTGGGCACTGTAAGTTTCTCCATCTTGTAGAAGTCAGCCGAATATGAGGCTTTGGTGATGTGAATTGCAGGCAGCAGGAGAACTGGGTTTCATTTCAGTGTGGAGCATCCTGTTCTGCCTCTGGAACTCGATTTTCCGTTATTAGTGTGTAGAAATGCATGGATACTTGTCACCAATGTCGCCGGAATTGTAGCGTGGCTCTGCGGGACCGCCTCAGCCTGCGCAGGAACTGGGAGGCTTTGACACAAGAGAGGGCAGCGGCGTCCCCAGTACCAGGTGATGTTCGAAGATGGCTGCAGCGTTGTCCATGTCGAACTGGTTTGTTTGTTCCCTTCTGGGCAGGAGGAGAGAGTGGCTATGGAGCGCAGTGCTGAATATGCAGCCGTTGCTCATGGTCCCGAACGGGCTTACTCTGTTTGCATCCTAAGGCGGCCTCAGGGGGAAAAAAAAAAAAAAGTTACGAATCTTTTCAGCTTTTAATATACTTTGGCTTCGCAAACCTCGGGCATAAAACCGTGCGGTGCTCCTAGTTGTGGTGCGCGGGCTCAATCTCCGAGCGCGCAGCGTGGCGCCGGTGCCGGTGCCGTGTGAGGCGGAGCGCCGCAGTTCGGGTGCTCTAGCCCCGCTCGCAGCCTGTCTGTATCCTGTCTAATGCTGTGCCCAGCCGAAGCTGTTCAGGTAGAGCTTTGTTCCCGTGGAAGCAGCCTTTGGAGCTCTCTGAAGCGCTATGCCGAGTAAGCCCCAGAGCTGGCGGGGCCTGGCCGTTAGCAGGGCGAAGCTGCCGCCCCGGTAGCTGAACGGAGCCCGAGACAGGAATGCAGAGGAGAGGGCCGTGGTGTCGTGGTCTTAAGTCTGCCAAAGCAAACGGTACTGCTACAGTTCGCTTAGGACAACGGAAAGGTAAAGAGCTCGACTGAAATGGGGCCTTGCAGGCTCAGGTTCTGCACCTCGGCCTTGTTGTTCTGAGGAGGCTCCTGGGCTCCCCCTCAGCCTCTGGGTGCTGTAAGTGTGCTAAGCCTCTGTCTGCTGGTGGCACTGTCAGAGGTCTCTGTGCAGGGGCTGGTCACACCTGGTTTGGGAGCAGTTTGTTGTTTCACAAAATGAAGGGCAAAACGTCCATGTGCTGTGGGAAAGGAGTCTAAGAATCTCTGATTTCTCTGAAATTCTCAGTTTGAAGAGCAAGTTGCTCACTGTGCCTGCGCTCTGCGTGCAGTGCCAAACCATCCTGCAGCCTGGTGCCTCCACGTCGCCTTTTCTGTAGGCAGCAAATCTACCACGGCTGAGGGCGGATGCTCTGAGGAAGGAGGGATGAATGGGTGAGTTCAGACCTGTAAAATATACTGAAACTAGGAAGAGCTGTGGGATCTACATGGATGGAGTTATTGATGCCGATTGAAATGTCTCGTGTCCTCCAAAACTGGAGCCAGTTGTACGTATGCTCTCTGTGCAGCTTGAGATGTCAGCCCAGGCAGAATGTCTGAGGTTCAGCAGGTCCGGTCCATTTAACTGTCTCGTCTCCAAGGCTGTGTCTGTCTTCCAGGAACTACAGCTCATAGGCTGTAGCATGTGTGAGAAACTTTTGTTACTCTTGCCTTTTGTCTCTGCCTTCGATTTATCTTGGGCCTAGATTGTCAGCATGCAGCTGCTGCAGCAGAGTTGGCTGGCAGCTCCCACCAGCCTGCCCAGTGTGGTGTGGGAGGGCAGCAGGACATGCTCTGTGCTGGGCACAGAGGTTTGGAGATGGGCAGTTGATAGGCTTTGTGGGGGAAGAGGAGGATTGTCTTGATCGGTGTCAGCTGTCAGATTCAGGGTTCCCAAACTATACTTTATGCAGTCAGTTACAAGGTATTTATAGCTCTGTCTGGGGTTATGGCATTTGTCTAAGTTTTTCCTTTCTACATTTGTTGGAATGTACCCTTCCTTCATCCAGGTAAGCACTAGCTCCATCTTCTCTGGTATGGCTTATGGTACTGAGAGAAGGTGCTTGCCTTCAAGCCATGGCAAGTAAGCACTGGAGAGACCTGATTCCAACAGCAGACACCGAAGTAAGTCGTTTTTCTCAGGTCAGTTGGTTCTTGGACTGGCAATCAGATGTTTCCTTGGTAGCAAATCGTGTCTCAGACAAACCTTTGTATTTTACTTTTCATTTGGGTCATCTCTTCCCAGGGAGACCAAGGCTCAGCCATGCTGGCTACTGTCCTGTGTGCTGCTGCATACCTTCGTCCTGGCCTAGAAGCTGCACTGCAGGGGGTGCCTGCAAGTTAGGTGCCAAGTTTAATGTACATTGAGCTTGAAAATAAAAAACCAAAGAGATGTTCTTTGGAAGTGATTTTTAGTTCTGACATGGAAAAGGAGATATAGGTGCTTCAGGTTGGTGTGGAGTGGGAGGGTGGGGAAGTAGGACAGAGCTGTGCGTCGAGTCATGCAAACAACATGCTGTGTGCTTCACTATTAGCAGGTGTTGTGTGGCAGCACCTCTGACCTCTGGCTCCCCCTGCTTTGAGCAGAGCTTTAGACTTCATCTCCAGATGTGTGTGCCAACCCTTGTGACCCAACTGCTAGCTGGGAAGAGAGATAGTCTTGCTTTGACATGATTTTTGACAGAAAAATACAGTTCCTCCTGTTCACTGAGTACTGTCCAGTGAGAGCCACTGTAGCCTCTTAATGCAGAGCCCTACAGAGACAAAGCTTGGCTCCTTTGCTTAGCAGCAGACACTTTTCTCTGCCATGTTGTGAAATAACAGTTTGATACATTTTATTGCTGTTTTCAAAGTACTCAAGGAGTGTATGATGAAGGTGAAATTTTCCCGAGATCACCTTATTAAACAGCTTGGTTTCAAAGCACCTAAATCGAGTGAGAACTCACATTTCTACAAGAAACTGTAATGTTTTGCAGTAGTTCCTTGAGTTCCACCTGGCTGTTGCGCTTCTGTGTTGAAGTGGAAGCTGAGCTACGTGGGTAACTAGTCCACCATTTGACATTTGCCATCATTGCCCTTGTAGGAGCAAAGGTAACGTAAAACAGGGCCCTGAGTAGGTAGGACCAAGGACTGCCAAAAGGTGCCAGCGTTCTGTGACTGCACATGGGACCTGCCACTGTCACAACCAACTAGATACCAAGCAGTCACAGAGTCTTACTACTGTGATGTGATGCTTTTATGCAGTGGGGAATCTCCCTGTGCCTTCCAAGTCCTCAGAGATGTCCTGATTTGGGACACGTTTGTCTGTGGGTTTCAGACTGTGGGCAATCCTGGTGACTCATCAGCACTAATGGAGTGCTCCACAGCCACCTTTTGATTTGGCAGCATTTCCAGAGAGATCTGAATGCTTTCTGGCTTGATTCCATTTCTGTAAAACCTGGTGCTTTAAAAATAAAGAAGATTCTCTCTAGTAACCTAATAAGGCAGAGTGCAGGGGAAGCAGCAAGAAGAGAAGAGCAGGCTTAGCCAGGTGACTCAGTGGAGACAAGAGCGCCATGACTGCGTGACATGTCTCCAGAGAGATGTATGAAAAAGGTTTGTTGGTCTCTGCTTCTTAAAATGTCTTCCCATCCCTTAGTCACAGCTGCTAAGTCAGGCAGCTCAGTGTGGGAAAAACTCTCGAGCAAATGATGGTGGAATTGCTTTGTAAGCAGTTAAACAGACAATTGCTAGGCTGTTGTCTGCTCATACAGCACAGAAGTGCAAGGAATAGGTATGCAATATGCAGAAATTAAGCTATAAACTACTGGGCAGTGGTTGGGACTCAGCTTGCAGATGTACATAAATTAAATTGTCTGGTGGAGATGAGGTCATGAGGCAGCGGAACTCGGAGAACTGTTCATCTGTGTCTTGGTCAGCTTGAGTATCTTGACAGCCTGCAGTGAGGTGTGAGGGCACAGAAGCATGGGTGGACACCTATGATGGGTGTCTTGATCTGTGAATGGGACGGCATGCACGCAGGCAGCCAAGCGATGCAGTTCTTTGTCCATGAGGAAATACACTGCAGGCTTTCACTGAGTTGGTAATTGACTGATGGTCAGTTTGGAAGTGGCTGCAACTCACATCTGGTGTTTTGGATTTGCTATGAAATCTCCTAGGTTCAGATTCAGTAAGAGCTGTAGAAAGTGATTTTGGGCTGAAGGGCTGTCTTGGAGGCATATGGTCCAACATCTTGTTCAGAGGAGGATCAGAGCAGATTTCTCAGGGCATTGTCCATCTGAGTCTTGAAAACCTCAGACAGTAGAGGCTACAGAACCTCTCTACACAATCTGCTCCAGTGTTTGAACGTCCTTAAAGGGAAGGAATTTTTCTTTTAACCCCCTGTGCTCCAGTCCCAGCCATCTTGGTGATCTCCTCTGAACTGGCTCCATTTCAAGCTGCCTCATGTTTGCCAATGTTTGTCTTTTATTGTGACCCAAAACTGGACATAATACTTTAGCTGCAATCTACCTTCCAGCATTTTTCCACACAAAGGGGAATAATTCCAGTTCCTTCTTACCTTTGCATAACTGGAGACATAGAAAATTTCTGAGGTCCACTTCTTTTAAGAGATTGTGTAGCACTTGACAGAGTCTGAAGCAAATGACAGTGCCTCCTTGTGACCCTGATCACCACTTCAGAGTTGCTGAGTATTTGCTGTCTGGTCTTTCTCTTGTGCCCAGTGGCTGCTGTTAGGAGGCAGTGCATTTTCCAAAGTCTTCAGTGTTATAAGGAAAAAAGGTCTGGAAGGGCTTTCAGGAGATGAGTCTATTGCCTTGCTTTTGTTCTCTCCGTGACACACAGATGGTTACATTTGTTTTGTTTCTGCAATGGAAGCTACCTTTCCAAGCAACCTACTCCAGTGTCATCCTGTCCTTACCCTCTGCCCAGCCTCCTCCTCTCTTCAGTGAGCCACCCTTCTCTTCTTCCTGCTCCTCTGGGACACAGGGAAGGTGTCTGAACGAGGCATGAGCAGGGACAGATGCGAGGACAGACAGGGAAAAGCTGAAGAAGATGACAAGCCTGAAGAATAAGGCCTTTTGCTCCTCTTGCTGCAGGAAGGGTTTCAATACACTGTGTACCCTGTGTGCCAGCAGTGGCAGAGCATCTTGGCCAGTGCTGGAGAAGGGTGCACAGGTTGCTGACCTACTGCCCAGCAGCCCAGCCCTGCTGCCCCTGTCATCAGCACGAGGGGGTGTGTGTCTGCATGCCAATCAGAGCTGGCTCTGATGAGATGCTTTGCTGACATTCAAGTAAGAGGGTCACTCCCGGTGGAATTGTAAAACCCAGTGTACAGAAACAGTGTAACAGCAGCACTGGTTTGCATTTCAGCTGCTGCTTAATCTGGTCAAAGAGGAGAAGCAAGAACTTTACAACATGACTTACGATGTCATCAGTGCCCTGGCGCTTATGGTCTTAGTTTGACTGTAAGAACCAATCTCTTCAACATTAAGAATGACTGTTGGCCAAGGACATGGAGTGGTAGACTAATGCTCCAAATGCCTTTTTGTCTGCATCTGAGGAGGCTTTGCTGGATGCAGCAGCTGCTTTCTCAAAGTGCTCTTCACTAGGAAATTAGCCCTGTCTTATAAATACACTTCTGGTACATTAAACCATTGACAAATGCAACGCAGCCATTCTAAACTAATTTGTCTTAAGCGGGCATCTGATGACTCAATTTATCTGAACTTAGGCATTTGGATGTGGCTCAGCTGCTCCGTTCAAAGGAAATCATCTGGCTGCATCTGCTGTTTCTTGCTCTCAGCGCTGGCTTAGGACTGTGTGAAGGAGGGCTGAGTTAGCTCAAATAAGCTTATGTTTGATAGAGATGAGCACATGTTGGGTCAGTTACTGCAGATTGCCTGTTCTTTGGTGGTAGCTGTGAGCCTAAGCCTACAGGTCTGGAGAGAGAACACTCTTCTCTTAAGAGAGTGTTTTTCAAAAGAAACAGCCATCACAATGCTGCGAGGTAACTGTCTTGCAACTGCTGTACTTTTATTGAAGTCCATTCTCTGAAACAAGGCAATCTCCCTAGCTAGCAAACTGCTGTGCTGTTTAAGAGTGTACTGATCCTTAGAATTACTAAAATGCGGGATTAAATACTAAATTATTAGTGTCAGTCCTCTTTGACTGAGCAGTGTGGCTTTTGCTAAGCAAGAATTCTGTGGGTAAAGGTACTGAAGAGATTGTCCAATCACAGAGTTATTTCTCAGACAGAAATTGCAGAGCAGCCTGCTGCTGCAGCCTTCTGCTGGCTGGCAGTGGAGAGCTCTACACCTTGCTTCTCACTGTTCTGCTCTGTGGAAGGCCCAAGTGAACTACCAGCAAGATGTCAGCTTCTACCCAGAGAGATACCAATGTCATTTGTCCTTAGTGATACAAAAAGTCATTTTACGAAGCACTTCACAGAGGTGTCTCTGGTCTCCTTGCCCGTGTGGATGCCCAGATGACCACCACACATGCTGCTGTCTTTTGTTAGAGACTGAGCTTATGCTGGTGAGGCTTTAGTGAGATTTCAAAGAGAAAACCCTGTTTTTTTGACCAGATGAGCATTTTTGCAAGCATGAAGAAAATGGATATTTCCATGCACATCTTTAGTCAGTTTGCATCTGTTAGTTTGCCTTGCCCTTTGCCTAGGGAGATGACTGGCTGATTAAATAAGCCACCCACCACACCCCAAGCTCTGGAGTTGAGGTTGCTGCTGGGCATCAGCTTTGGATATTGTCTGGCACAGAGGAAGCAATTTGCATACCTCTCAAGGCTGATGTTTCGTTTGATGACCTGCACTACGGTCAGACTTTTGAGAGGACTTGCTCAGAGGTCTGGGTGGAGCTAGTAAGAACCGGCTCATTGCTGGGGCCGAATAACAGTCTTCTGGCTGTGGCTGTGCAGTGAGAGGGCTTTCGTCTTTCCCGCGTCCTGCTGAGTTGCTGGAAGGCAGGATTAAGATGGAGACAGCTGGGACACTGAGTGGGGCTAGGATCGTGTGAATACTCTGCTGCGGTTGTGTACCCCTCGCCTAGGGCTAGAGCATAGCAGGCTGCCGTCTAGCTCTAGGGGGTTTAGGTTCTTCAGTCGCCTGAAGCCTGATCGTGTTTCCAGGTTAGGTGAGCTGAAGTGGCAGCTCTGTGGTGGCTGGAAGCAAAGCTAGATCTGTGCTCTCCAGGATCAGTAGCTGGAGAGAGCCTTTTGGGATAGCTTCAGTCATGGGGCCTCTAGGGCTTGTGGGCCGCAGGCTGCATGGCAAAGTGGCCAAGTTCCTACTGCAATCAATGGGTATTGTCAGGGCTTCTCCCAACAGTACCGGGGCTGCTGTGAGCGGGAGGCTCTGTTACGCTGCCCTGGTTTGTGCAGTGGATTAGCTTCAGCAGCAGCTCCTGACTATTGTAGCTCTCCCTGAGGAGACAGGCATCATTATTAACCGGAACAAGACATTTAGGAATTTCAGCATGTTTGATGGGATAGAATTACTTTCCAATTAAACTGAAAGCTTAGAATGCTAGATCTGTGTATACATATACCTGAATAGCTGCTGCTCTCCTGAGACTTTGCAGCCTTCCCAAATCTGCTTATAAAGACTTCCAAACTTCACACTGTAAAGTTCCATGTTTTCATAGTACAAAAAATATTTTAATGAATGCCAAAAACCAGAGGCGGGAAGGCTGGTTCCTCACTGCCTGGGGACAGCACACCAAGTGATGAAGGACTTGCTGTGGGAGCTGCTGCCTGGTTGTCTGCGGCGTTTATTATGCAGTTGATATAGATCATGCTGGCTCCTTCTGGCCTTCAGTCTACGAGTCTCTGCAGAAACACCTCCTGCCCCATGCCCTCTCAAGCAGATGGTTAGGCAGATGAAGAACAGAGATGTGCTACCTCAGTAAGGGCCTTGTTGGTGCCAATATTTTTAAAAAGCAAGTTGGAGGAAGGAAAATGTGCAACAGAGTGGGCTGAGACTTCCCAGAAAGGAGCTCTGTGCTGGAAGGACACACAGGATGGTGGCTGGGAGGAGTAAGGTCTGTGGATCAGAGAATTTACTCTAACTAAAGGGAGAATAAGAAAGCAGGGAAAAGTGTGACACCAAGGTGTGAAGGGTTGCTCTCTGCTGTACTGAGCTCATTGCTTGTCTCTTGCTGGTACGGGGGCTGGGGAATTTGCACTGCTTCCCTGCGTTGAGTGAGGATAACAGCATCACTTGAGAGTCCTTTTAGCTGCTGTGGCACAAAGGAAGCATAAACATCTCAGATAAGTGTGAACGTTGAGATGTTAGGTGGGAAAACTACAATGACAGAAGGCAGTTGAGAAGATATACAGTAGCTGGGATCACAGACATCTTAGCAATGTCTAGCAGAGAAGAAAAGATACTGACAGGTCAGGAAAATTCAGGATGCAGAATGCTGTTTGTCAGCTGAGACAGAGGAAAGCCCTCCATAAGTGCTGCATCTCTGGGATCTGTCATGGATTCAAGAGGATGCTGACTTACAGCTGGTCCCAGAGCTCTGAGCAGCAGGAGAGCTGGTGTCATGCAGAAGATATCCTCAGCACTTCAAACCAAAGCCCATTAATAAATGCCGCAGCCTGAATGTGTTCTGTTGCTCCTTGGCACAGGGACAGATATGACCTTTTGCGTGCTGCCCCTCTCCCTGGGAACCTGGGGTAACCCACTTAGCAGGTGCGTGGCAGTGGGTGATGGCGTCAGAGTGACGAGAGGGAGGCAGCTCCTGCCACATCCCGAGCTCCACGGCGCTCTAAAAATAAATGCTTGTGGTGGCAGCCTCTGGCTGCGCTTGGCACTTCTCGGCTGCTCCTCTCCCAGCGTGGCTGCCAGTGCTGCGGCAGCTGCTGTGCTGCCTCCGAAGCCTCTGAGTCACCAGGATGGGAAATTAGCTGGGTCTGCATGGCAGCGGACATAGACAAGCTGTGGAACCATCATCAGGTCCCGCTGCTGATGTTTCAGGGAATTCAACAGCAATTCTGGGTGCCCATCTGGGAAGCAGAGGTTTGGTCTCATCCCAGACTGGCACCAGTGCAATGAGGTCTGGTGGGTTTCGTTCAACACAGCTGGTGATGCTCAGCAAAACTGCTGGGTGCGGGGAACATCTTTGCTCCAGAGCTGGGGTAGACACCAGAGCTAAGCTGCCTCAGGTAGATCTCCAACCAATAGCAGAGGTGGTAGAGAGCTTGTCTGGGGAGACATCACTTCCACAGGTGGCTTGTTTACATGTAGCAGCTGCGGGATGGTTTCTGCAGAGTTAAATATGAGAAGCAAAAGAGGAGAATCATAGAATCATAGAATGGTAAGGTTGGAAGGGACCTCAAGGATCATCTAGTTCCAACCCCCTGCTATAGGCAGGGACACCTCCCACTAGTACAGCTCACTCAAGGCCTCGTCCAATCTGGCCTTGGACACCTCCAGGGACGGAGCAGCCACAACCTCCCTGGGCAACCTGTTCCAGTGCCTCACCACCCTCACTGTAAAGAACTTCCTCCTACCATCCAGTCTAAATCTCCCCTCTGCCAGTTTAAACCCATTGCCCCTTGTCCTGTCATTGCAAGACCTTGTCAATAGTCCCTCCCCAGCCTTCCTGTAGGCCCCTACAGATACTGGAAGGCTACTGTCAGGTCCCCTCGAAGCCTTCTCTTCTCCAGGCTGCAGAGCCCCAACTCTCTCAGCCTGTCCTCACAGCAGAGCTGCTCCAAACCTCTGAGCATCTTTGTGGCCCTCCTCTGGACCCACTCCAATACTTCCATGTCCTTCCTGTGCTGAGGGTTTCAGAACTCCACACAGAAAACAAGCCCAAAGCTTGTTTGTAGAAGATGCTTTTCTACAGCTTCTACTTTTTCCCCTCCACGTGTCACAACCTTCAGAGAACTGAACTCCCCCTATCCCACACCTGCTCACATTTTGGGATTGTGGTGTAGAATTGTGACTGCTTTCACAACCTGATACTATAAGAGCAAACAGGGAGCAAGCTTGCCACAAGAAGCTGGGAAAAGGAGCAATGAGCATGTACTGTGCTTAGAGCATGGATTGTGGGGGCTGGTATTTGAAGGCATCACCAACTTCCCTTTAGTGTTCTCCTGTACCAACCAGCAGCAGCAGATGCCAGAAGTTCCCAGATTACATAGGTTCATCCCACAGAGTGTGTGTTAGATTGTAAATCCCTGAGAATAGTAGGGAACAGAAGTCAAAAGATAGAAAATTAGTATCCGTCTGAAATCTGCATTTTGATGTGGGAGGAAATACCTTAGCAGTCCCCTGATGAAACTGGAGCATCTGTCTAGTTATCTTTTCTCCTGCAACAGCATCATAGCCAACTCCTTGCATCTGAGCTGAAGCTGCACTGCTGTCTCTTCTCCTGCATCCCTTTAATTGCAGACCCTTGTGGATCCTGATTTTGGCAGGGCTACAGGCACCCCAAAATGGCAATGGCTTCCCTAGAGGGTTTCCCCAGCACCTTGCACTGCTTGGGCAGGAGTCCTGTTTGTAGGAGGGTGTGAGGAAATTATTGAACAAATAAACAGACCAAAAGAAGCAGAAATTTAAACCCGAATTTGAGAACTGACACTGCAGAGCTCGTCATTTTGCAGGGCAAGGAATTGAAAGGGGAGCGCACTGGAAAATCACAGAATCACAGACACACCCAGGTAGGCACAGCCCCTCAGCATCACCAAGTCCAATCTAGAACCCTACTCTACAACCTTCACCTTAACCCATATCCCCAAGCACCACATCCAAACCACCCTTAAACACACCCAGAGTTGGTGACTCCACCACCTCCCTGGGCAACTTATTCCAGTCCCTGACCACTCTCTCCATAAAAAGCTTTTTCCTAATGGCCAGTCTAAACCTCCTCAGCCTCAGCTTGAGGCTATTTCTCCTTGTTCTGTCTCCAGTTACCTGTGAGAAGAGACCAGCAGCAGCCTCTCCACAATGTCCTTTCAGGTAGTTGCAGAGAGCAATGAGGTCTTCCCTCAGCCTCCTCTCTTTCAAACTAACCATTGTCAGCTTTCTCAGTTGCTTCTCATGAGATTTATTCTCTAGGCCCTTCCCCAGCTTTGTTGCCCTCCTCTGGACCCTCCCTGCTCCTGCTGGTCACAGCATTTTTAATCCAAACCAGGATGCCATTGGCCTTCTTGACCACCGGGGCACACTGCTGGCTCATATTCAACTCCTGTTTATTACAACCTCCAGATCCCTTTCTGCCAGCAGCTGTCCAGCCACAGTGCCCCAGGCTTGTACTGTTTCTTGGGGTTCTTGTGACTCAAGTGAAGGACCTGACATTTGTGCCAAAGTTTTGAAAGATCCTGATGAGGATACACAGGAGCAATAGATCAAAACCAGGAACAAAAATTTTGAAAACGTAATCAAGTAGTTAGGCAAAACCTGCATAATCACTGTGTGGCTGTTGAAAGGGAGGATGTGGCCCGAAGATCTTGTTTTGTCAAGCAACAAAAACAAGGGGGAAGGCTTGGTTCTGGTTGTTCCTCTTAATTGCTTCCTCTGTGACTGAAAAATGTGCACAGAGGAGGAAAAGGAAGAGGATGAGAAAAGACTGGGGGTGCACAGCATTTTCAGGATGTTGTTGGTTCCCATGGCAGCCCCAGAGGAGCTGTTAGTGGCAGCTGGGCCCCTGGGCTGGATGGATCAGAATTTCGCCTCATTGGTCCACATGAAAGGGAAAGCAGTGGAAGAGGAAAGCAGGGGAGAAACAGTGAGATATGGAAGAAATATAAGGAGAAAGCATTCACAGGTCCCAGGGCAGCATCCTTTCGGAACCCCCAGGAACTCCCTATCACATGTGCTGCCTTGAGCCTCAGAAGGATGTTAGACCTCAAAAAATGCAACCTGTTTGGAGTTGAGGCAGGTGTGACGCTGCTCTGCGGTTTGGGAAGTGCAAACTATCCTCCCACAGGCTCCTTATACGTTTAGTGGCCAAACTTGCTCAGACACGTTAGTCCTCATTAGGCTTGCCTGCCATCAGTCACCTTGGGGCAGTGGATTTCCAGTCCCATGCATTTTCTTTACCAGGTCTTCAGAATCATCCTTGGGCTGCAGCAGTCAAACTTGTTGTTCAGACTGAGCCAGTCCTTAATCTCTTTTGTGTCTTCTGTTGCTGTTTATTCCTGGGATGTCCTGGAGTGCTCATCTGCTTTTGGCACCTGAATACACAGGTGACAGCTCCCCTGTTTTACAGAAGCTGTTGAAATTACAGCAGGGTGGCTTTTGACTTACACCTTTGATGAGCAGAAAGACTTCAAGTAGGGAAGGAGAAAGAAGCAAATGCCAGCCCTGTGAGTGCCCCCCCAGCCTAGCCATGTTTCCCATCACATTTTTGAAAGAGAGCAGTCAGGGTAACAGGTCTGACTCAGCCTGATGAGGTGGTGTTCAGAGGCAGAGATTAAGAAAAAGTGTGAACTAAATGAGGTTCAGAGTGTTAAACACCAGGCAGTTCCCCAGTGTAAGTATTTTGGCACAAAGCTTTGTCAGGGTTTTAAACTGAAGCAGGGCGTGAGACTGGAACAGGCCCATCTTTGTGTGGGTATGGAGATACACCTGTCCTGACCTGCAGCACGACCTGGTGAGCACCTGTTTTTCTTGGCAGTCTCCATCACTTTTGGCAGGCCTGGCTCCTGCTCAGCAGCAGGAGCCTTACCCCGTCCTGTCCCAAGCGTGCCCTTTGCCACAGTGTGGTTTTCTCCTACCTGGCACCAGAACTCCTCCTGACGGTGGCCTCCCTGCCATTGCTTTTTCTGGCATGTTTTGCCTTAGCCTGCGTGCGGCTTCAGTATTCTGTCCCTCCCCGCCTGTTTACTTGGTGCACCGTGAGAATTGCCATCTCCTTTCTTTGAGTCTCATTTTTCTGACTGGCACTAGAGGGCAGCGGGAGAGATGCTGGAGCCTCGCAACCCACACGTTTCTCAGCAGCTATCTGAGGAGGCAGAAATAAATCTGACTTGAAAGGCTTCCCCCTTTACCCATTACAAATGTGCATCGAGAGTTTCATGCCCTTGCCTTTTTAGTGCTCTTAAAGTTTAATAGTTCCGTGTTGCATTTCAGTGGTAACACAGCAAAGCATTTGCCTGCTCCTCAGCAGGCACCACACCGAAGCAGTGCCCCTTTGCTCTGGACCAAAAGTGGGTGTTTGTGGTGCTCGCAGTTTGGGAATGACTTTCTGTGGTTGAGAACTCGCTTTCTCCCTTGCGAGAGAGCCTGCCCGTAGCAGCCCTTTGCTTTGAAAGCCTTGTCCCTCCAGCGCGGCACCTGGGAGAGGGAGCTTTGCAGACCCTAGCAGGGAGGGGGGGGGGGGGTGAGCAGGATGTGCGGGGTGTGAGCTGCTCATAGGCGGTGATGGAGGTGGGTCAGGAGCCGAGAATGCCAGCTCTTCTAGGCTGGAGAGAGTCCTCACCCATACCGGTGCAGATGGGGCACTTCCCTGGTGCACGCTGCCAGCTGCCTCGCCGCACGATTTGCTCTCTGACAGAGAAGCGGTGTCGGGAGCCGCCGAGGCTGCGGCACGGAGGGTTAAACACCACCCACACACCCACACGCACCCCCGCCGTGCCCTGCTGCCCAGGCCGCCTTAGTCGGGAGCAGAAAAGGACCTGGGGAGCCGAGCGCCGCGTGGCCTGCCCGAGGCCCCCGCAGCCGCCGGGGGGTTCGTTGCCATCTGTAGATGAGGAGAGGTCGCTGTGGGAGAGCCACCTTGAACGCAGCTGCAGGTCCTGGGTGAGGACAAGCAGAAGCCAACTGAAACATCTCCTTCTGCGCGCCCAGCTGCCACTGGTCAATGGCTGAAGAATGAGGGGCAGATGGCAGCGGATGGCAACTCACTGGTTTTACACCCTTGTTGAACTACTTCGTTTTGTTTGTCTTCTGAATTTTGGAGCATCTGTAATTAGCACACATAATAGAAGTGGTTATTTAATCAACAAGACCAAAAATACTCCTTTTTTGTTCAGTTCATGCCTTCAGTGTATGATCAGAAATGATCTGACAGTTGTGGGGAGTGGAGAGAAACTAAACTTCTTAAATTTACAGGAATCTGTGCTGAAAAGGCTTTTCACAGTCTGCCACACTTTTTGAGATTATAAATTTTATTCTATTTTCCACAGAAGAAAAGGATTCTTTCAAATATTTACAGTAAAGAGGACAGCAAAGGAGCCAGTAAACAGTCCACTGATCAGGCTAGTTAATTTGTAGAAGAGCTGACATTTGGCTTATCATCTACTCCTTTTGACTCCTTATCCAGTTTTAAAGAAAAGCACCATTTTTTCAAGCAGAATTTTGGTTTCAACTGATCAGCATTTCCTGCGTGGTCAAAACTCCTGACCACATCCTACTGCAGGAGCACCAAGTGCTGAGAGAAACTGGGACCAAATCCAGTATTGGTTTGTCTCACCGTGCATTGCAGCAGCACTTGGGCAAGAGTGATGCCTTGGGTGCCAGCTGTGCTGAAGTTCTGCAGAACCTACCACAACGGAGGTCTTTTCTGACCTGTCTTGCAGTGTCAGTACACCGCTGGCTGCCAGCGGCCCACATGAGCTTCTCTACACAATTGTTACGCTGAGGGCTCCTTCTGTGCAAGACAGCAAGAGGAGGAAAATCTGTATCTCTGAGCAACCATCACTGTTTCTTCTTTTTTAAAGACTAAAGATAGGCTCCATATGTGCTGTGCACAGTGCAGTCTCACATACATACTGCAGAGCTTTTCTCTGGCTCGATTTTGAGGCAGCAGCAGACCTATGGCAAGAGATATCCCTTTGATGAACTTACTCCTCCAAAAGCCTCAGCAATGAGTGTACTGGATGGCTTTTAAGTCAGGTCAGGACAATAAATACACTTTTATTTTATCAGTAATACCTAACGAGTATGACCTGATGCTTCTCAGCAATCTAGAGAAGGGAAAGCAGGAACACTCTTTTTCCAGCACCACCTGGGATGGGTGCAAGGGAAATTGCCAAAACCAGGCCTGCTGCCTAGCAGGGTGTGGGCAGACTCACTCAGACAGCCCCAGCCTCTTGCACAGCACAGCAGCACAATTAGCTTATTTGCTCTTCAGAAGACAGCCAAAGCCTAGGGAAATATGGGACTTACGGGCGGGAAAAGTGACCTTAACATCTGATTGTGGTTACCTCTACATGGAGGAGATCCAAGAAGGTGATGGTGGTGCTGAGCACCACTGCCCTGCCTCTCCTGCAGCACCATGCCGCAACCACCCATGCAAGCACAGTTGCATGCTGTGGAAGTGTGTAGCATGCAGCATCCCTGGGCAGGAGAGGGCCATGCTGCTGCTGAGGGCTGCCATACCCAGTGAGGTGGCTCATGCCTGCTGTGTTGGTCAGCCAAGGGCCCTGTCTCATGCATTTTGAAGGGTGCTTACCCAAACCCACACAGACACTATGGGATGGGGGTGCAGGCTTCCTTCTGTGGGGAGATGGAAGGTGGGGATTATTGAGCAACTCTCCTCCAGGTTCAAAAAGCCAAAAGAGCGAAATAGAAGAGATCACTCTTCTGTTCTGCTGGCAGGGCTTGTGTCATTGATACTGCCTGATCATGGAAAAGAAAGAATTCCCACCTGACTAGTGCTGTCTTTTGACAGTCTTCAGCATCTTCAGTCTCCTGTGGAAATGATTTCTGCTGTGATGAAGAGCAGAAGACTGTTAAAGCAGGCCAAGACTGAGATAGCTTTGCTTCTGGTTTGCCTTGTTTTACCTTGGCATTTCTGTACCTCAGATGTGCACCTATAGAAAGGTACACCTGGGGTTGGAGAGGATGGCTGGGCTTCCAAGGCCCTGAAGCTCTTCCCATGTTTCAGGCAAGGAATTAGAACAAACACTGGGGCTGAAGCAAGCAGGTGTGTGGCCCTGGTTCTCCCACCACTGCTCCTCAGTTTGTTCATCATGCTCCCTGCTCAGCACAAAGTTGCTCTCAGCGCAGGGCAGGAGTGGGATACCTGATCCCAGTGAAAAACACAGGACAAACATTCCGGGCAGCAGGAAACTGCAAAATTCAAGATCCAGGCATGGAGGCCTCCTCCTCTGATCGTGCATAGGATGACACAACATTTTTAGGGAAACAACTGCTTGTAACTTGCATATACTTGGAGATGCAACAGCTCCAAGACATACCTGCACTTTCCCCCATGTATCTGTGGTCACTGCCTGTGATTCTAGATCTCAGAGAGCCTCTTGCAGTGAGAACCATTACTCAGTAAGATTGCTTCTCAGTGGCTGCAGCATGAAAGCAGGATGTTTCCTTCTGTCACACATCCGATGTGCATATAAAATTGCCTGTTCTGGAGATAGCTACCTGCAAGCAGCCATTTTCCACTGCTCATTTTCTTTTCCCTACCTACTGAGCTGTGAATTCCCTTATGCACTGGTGGAGCTACTGCTCATTAAAACTAATCAGCTGAGCAGGTGCTGAAGAAAACAATGGACTGTGAATAAAGAGGACGTTGGTCATACAACACCAGAACTCTCTGCAACAGGCTTTTGCAGCTCACTGTATTTTCACTCTGTTCTCAACCAGTGTGCAGAGAAGCTGTGCTAGGAGGGAGGCAGTTCTGCCACGTCGTGGAGCACCCACTGCCAAGTGGTACAGAAGGAACCCGTCAGATAAAATATTGGGCACCACAGTGATGGATGGACGTGCAAGTCAGTCTCATTGTGCCACCACCACAGCCACATCTGGCAAAATGAAAACCCTCTCCCTGCCCATGCCTTGCCTATACAATAGGGGATACTTGCGATAAGGGGAGCCAGGGAGGATACTTTCCCTTGCAGTAAATTGATATGGGGTGCAGAGAGGAAGCAGGGTCAGAAAATGGCCTGCATTAAGTTAATATCTGAGTGTGCAAGTAACTTAGAGCTAAAATTAGCCTTTGGTTACATTAGTGTAAATGCAGCATAGCATCACTGGGTGGATGGGACTTTCTGGACTGTAAGTGGAGAAAGGATTTGGTCCTCAGAAGACTGTAACAGGAAGCAGGGAGAGTGAATCCCATTATCTGGCTTTGCAGGTGAATTGATAAGAGGTTCCAGTAGGAGCCTGCTGCTCCGGCGGGCATGCTGGTGAGAGCCCTATCAAGCCAACAAAGGCAAGGCTCAGGTATCAGCCTGCAATGCAGGAGCACACTGATGAGACTGGGCAAAACGCGGCAACAAACGGTGGGGAGGTAAACCCGTGTTTGCCAAGGCAATGTTTTCTGACAGTTCCAATGAAAAGCCAACCTAGCACTAGGCAAAATTTTAGCACCTCAAATGCACTTGCTGCTTTTCAGGGATGTGAAAGGGGGCTTCAGGTTTCATCTATTTACCTTGGTGATGCTGCCTGATGCTCTCTCAAAACAGATGCCCAGACAAATACATGTTAAATTAAAAAAAAAGTCCTCTTACTATATAACTCCAGTTGTTAATAAAAACCATGGGGTCCTTCTTTTATTTTGGTTCCCATCAGGAGTTTTTTGAATGCTGTGTTTCTGATCAATATTTGATTTAGTTACAGAGCAGGAAGAATTTGTGGGGAGGTTTTATTGGAATACAGCAAACATTTCTGGTGACATTTTTTTCAAACCAGCTCAAACAGCTTCAGGAATTAATTTCTTCCTTTTCTCTTATCTGGGTTTTTTCCCTCTGCATGTTTCTGACTTTTCATTTATCTTTGTTTTGTTTTGTTTTGTTTTTTAATTATTATTTTATAAATAGTTTTTAAAGCCAAGAACACAAATGATTCACAAGCAGAGCTGTGCAAATATTAAGTTTTCCACTTTAGTGGCCGAGCTGGAAACAAAAGGTCAGTGAACTACAAGTATTTAGAGTTGGTTTGAAATGCAGTATTTCATCAGGAGCTAATTTTTGCCCCTTTAAGAAATCAGCTCAGCATCAAATGAGAACAAACATCTCATTTTGCAGGGGCGTGAATTCATCTCTCCCGATATATTTTCGGTTGTCTCAAAGACATTGCTGGGCTTCATTCCCCAAAACTGTTCTCTGTGGAGGTGAATGCAAGACTGATGGGAGGAGGGATGCTAATAGCACAAGATAAGGAAGATAATTTCTTGGAAACAGATTTCCTGGGGCTGTAAATTAGTAGCATTAAGGTCTGAGTGTCCTCATTGGAGGTTTGAGTTCATCCAGATTCCACACTGGGAATCTGTCCTTTTGTAGTTAATGTGCCCGAAGCTCAAGTCTGAAAGGGAAGCTTGATAACAACCCTTCTTAGAGCCAAGCTTTCATAACCCTGGGGCTCAAACTCTACTTGGTCTCAGTATTGCTACAGCAAGTGGTTCTTTTTGAGAAGCTTCCAAGAGGAAGCATTTGGGACTGCTGGGAGAATTGAGTCCCCAGTGAAGGCTTAGAACAAAGACTTTGAATCCTCAAATTCTCTAGATGCCAAATGTCCTATGCTTTCTGCTTCCCATCTCTTTCTACACATTCCTCTCTTAGGATCTTCTGGATCCCTTCCCTCTTTTGCCCAGGAGAGGCTTGGTTTACTCCCCCGAGCTTGGTGTGGGTAGAGCATGACTTCCCTTCCCCACAGCTGGCAATGAGGGGTGGCATGAACCCCCTTTCCTTTCAGTATGAGTAGAACTAGAGTCAGAGAGCAACACCTATTTCCCAAATAATTTTTATCTCCAAGGAGATTCAGAAGTACAAAGCTTTATTCCATGTGTGCTGTGCTGTCACCGTGCCTTCCTGCAGGCTTCTGAAGCAGACTGCAGTGAGGGCAGATGGCCTGCATACAAATGGCTGAAGAAGACAGGACCTGGTTTTCATACTCTACAGAAGTCACAGACCAAACCTTTCTCCTCATTCACAATACCATGCCTGGGCTTTTCTTCACCACTCCATTTACTGTCACGTTCCACCTCTTCAGCATCTTTCTCACACCACCAATTCTTTTCTCTTTTTAAAGCCTGTTTCTGTCTCTTTGCTTCACGCCATAGCCCCTGCTTGTCTTTATAACTTTTAAAAAAATATTTTGCCACCTTTTTTCTGTTTGTATTTTCAGTAACCTCAGTCTTGGGGGAGAAGAAATAATAATGACAACAAAATGCCTTATTCTTTTCATTTTCTAGATCAAAGATGACTGAGCAACCAAGGAGGGGAGAATTCAGGGCAGCCTTTGATGCACAGTATTGATGTTGGCTTAGTATGAAAATCTGTTTGTGCTATATTTGGGGCAATTGCCAGAGGCCCACACAATTAACCTGAGACTCAGTAGCCCCATGTGAAGCAATGAGATGTAAGACCTGGGGAGGTTAATTCAAATCCTAGATGTTTCTGTGACAGGAGGTGATTACACCTTTGCTTTGTGTTTGCCAGGAGGCTGTGTGCTGAAGGTTTTGCTGTCGGGCCAAAGCCATGCTCCAGCAGCAGCCTCTCGCTGTGCTACCTGATCTCCTGCACCCTGTGCTCCAGGCACTGCTGCTGGCTCGTTTAGGCACTAGAGCTGGTTTTATTCTCCCATCTTTCACCATCCCCTGGGAAACCCTTCCCAGGCTCATCAAATGGCATCTGAGGCTCTCAGCACTCATCATAGCAATGAAACACCACCTAACCTCTTCACATCATCTTGGTTCTGATGGATTCTTGCTTTTTCTCCTTTATATGGAGTTTCTGCTGACCATGTTTTGGTCAAGACATCACATAGCAGAGATGGGAGTCTGTGAGACCCATGTGCAGACAGACACAGCTTTGTCTCTGCTGGGTACCAGTGTCTGACTCCAACCACTCCTCAAAATACTCAGTATTTGCTGTGGCCAGGAATAAAATACTTCTGTAAATGAAAGTGGCCTTTGTTTCTCACCTGCCCTATAGTGAAGTAGTACCAGTCCTGGCATCCCCTGCACTGCATCATTTGTGCAAAGGAAGAGCTGCTAGTTTGGAGAGGAACTCCTGAGTGAGTTCCAAAACAGCAAGAGACTGAAAAGAAGGTGGAAACAGGGACAGGCTGGTATTAGGAATCCTGTGGTGTGTTTGGGCTGCATCACTGAGAGTGCAGCCAGCGGGCTGAGGGAGGTGGATTTCTCAAGTCCTCCATGAAGGAGGACTGCAGTGGTGTCCAGTTTGGGGCTCCCTAATAAAAGACAGTGTCAGACTGGAGTGGGAAACTATCAAGACAGGGAGACTTTAGACAAAAGTTCTCAGGCCTCTGTATGTAGTTTGATTCTGTAGGTTCATGCCCTGGGGAGGAAGGCTGCTGCCAAGGAGGGATGTGAAGCCCTGCTGAGGCTGCAAAGGAGGGATGTGAAGTGCTGCTGAGGGCTTCCACTCTATGAAGTGGACTTCCAGGTGAGAACACCTTTATAATTTGAGGAAAGGATTAGGACAGATTGTATTGAGTTTATGTGGGAGAAATGGGCAGCACCAACTGCAGATATTCAGAAGGGCCTCATGGAAACCCATTTTTTAGGAGCCACTGATGTACTTTCTGAAACTGAAAGAGCTTGTTATTCCTCTGGCCAAGTTTCATGCCAGTGCTTTTACTCCAGCCAGAAGCCCTACAGAGAGAAGTCCGTAGGAGCTGAACATATGCTGCAATGCTTTCAAAGCCACAATCTTGAACTTACTTTTCTGCCCTACTCTTCCCTGCCCCTGTCCATGCCATGTACCAAAGCAACACAAACAAGTCAGCAGAGCTGTCTGCAGATGATAGCGCTTCACCTCCCAATTCTTTGAAACCCTGCCAGCCTGTGCCAACTCAAATCTCCCCAAAAGTCACAAGGAAATACGCTTGTGACACACTTTGTCTGTGAAAGACACAAAACCCCAGGTCTTCAGAGGTGTGGTGGTGCACTGAGTCAGCAGAGGCTCACTCAGAATGTGTCTGGAGAAGGTCACAGGCTGGGAGAACGAGACAGAAAGAGTGCTGCAGGAGCAGAAGCATGTGCTGGGGTGCTGGAGGAAGGCTTCAAGGGGCCGTGTGCCCAGCTAGGGTGATCATATGCAAGGATATGGCAGGAGCCACCTCACATGTGACTTGGTCCCATGTCCAAATTCCACCCTTGTCAGCTGCCCTTCTTTTCTCACAAGTGCTAACTACTCTCCAGGAATTGTCCCCATGCCTAAGGCAAATATTTCAAGGAGATATTATTTCACTCCTCCACCCATGTGTGTGTTCCATGATGGAACAGGCTTATCTACAGCCTCACTTTTAAAATCTCTCGGAAACCAGCTGCCCAGGGTCTTTGACAGGGCACGAGCTGGGCAGCCCTGCCATGTCCTGGTCCAGGCTTGTGCATTGCATCTTGTTGGAGCAGGAGTTGCCGCTTAGTTGAACTCACCAGGAGCAGTGGCATTTAGAAAGTGTGAAGCATGTACAGCACTGTGTCCACCAGAGCAGGGAGGGCTGAACAAGAGGGATGTTTGTACAGCAGCATGCACTGTCCCTTGTGAAAGGAGAAGTCCCAGCTTTCTGTCAGACAGGCTGTTTCAGAGATGTTGCTTCTGTGAGACACTGCTCCAAGCCCTTCCCAAGCTCATCAGAGAGCAAATGAAAAATGACTACTTCTGGAAGTGTGTCTTTGGGAGCCAGGAGCAGCACAGCAACAGAGGTTAAGATGCAGGAGCTTGTCAGGGGCCTGAAGGAGCCTATGTAAAGCTGAGATATTGTGAGATGGCCAAATCAGAAGGCTCTTGTGAACTGACATTATTTAACATAATTACACCTTTCACTGTGTCCATATTTATGAAATAGTGAATGTGGAACCCTGAAGGAATTCAAGGAAAAACTAGCTATGTATGAACTCTCCCATAAACCAAGGTCTGTTGTATATCACTTTTCTCAGGCTGGCCCTGTTAATGTCAGCTCTGCAATGAGCTCTGCAGACCAATGCTGGCCTGGATACATTCTGAGAAATCACAGGAGAAGTAGCATAAAGTGACCACTTGGACATTTTCCCTGTGTCTCAGTGCCTCAGTGCCATGATACCAATCCCTGATACCTAGGAACCCAGACACTGCTCTAGGACCTATTCTTGCAATTGCACCCATCAAAATAAAAAGAAACTCACATTATTCATATATTTAAAAATAAAGCCTTTTAACTTTAGACTTCATTTCCCTGGGAACTGGCAGGTTATGTGTTTATGCTGTATAAGCTTCTTACTGCAGTGCAAAATGTTTGTTATCCTGATCCATGTTTGGAGAACAACCAGGAGTGGTTTCGCTACCCAAATAAAGAAGCAGATGCATGAATGGAAATGCTGTTCAGTCAGGAGTCCCTCATTGATAAAATACCTGTCACATACCTCTGCCCAAAGCACACAGACACATTTCTAGAGCAATGTGGCAAGCAGCCCACTGATCAGATTCCAAGTAAGTCTTACAAAGGAAAATTTCTACACTCTTCAGTTCCATAGAGGAGCAGATGGATGATGGTAAACCCTAAGTGCTTTCCTGGCTGCCTGCCTGCCATCCTCTGAACAAGGGCTAATAATAATATCACTTAAAAGAGCCGCTGAGAGGTTGGATTCATTTCGCTGCTGCACTTTGCACATAATCTGAGTTTGCTACGTCCTCTGCTATGGCCATGGCCAACAAATTCCTGGGTGCAGAGTGCTTATCCACTGGCACAGACTTGTGCTTACCTTTCATCAGGAAGATATCAGTCAAGTGGGTCTGGGTCCTAGTGAGGACCACTGGCAAAAGTTTCAGCAGCCATTTCTTTTCACACTCTCTTCAGACAGGGGCATGGTGGAAAGCTTGCTCCCACTTGCCTTCTGGCTTTTTTCTGCAGCTTTTAAAGCCTTTTTTGATGGACGTTTGGAGCCTTTGTTGCATGTAAACCAAAGGAGGCAGGCACAGTCTCACCTTAAACTCCTGAACAGGCATGTGGTTAATCCTGCAGTGCTCTGCACAGCTGTGCCACAATGCACAGCTTTGCTATGGCAAGGGGCTACAGGGATCTATTCTGCAACCCCCTTCCACCTATGTGACCCAGAACTTCATGCTGCTGCTGGCCTGGCATTGTGCACAGCATGGTCAGTGCACAGCCTGAACATCACAGCCACCGTCATGCCCAGCAGAGACTCCTGCACTGAAGAAGGCCAGCGTGGTGTCAGCAGCTAACACATAAACTCCTCTCTCATCACACACCAACCTGTGGCAGGGCTCAGAAGTGCTACTGCAGCGGAGTAACGCTGGCTGTATGGGCTGCCAGATCGAAGGTCTGATTTCCTCTTTTTTCCCCCTTCATATCTTACGTGATGAGGTCTGTGAATGTTTGAGGTCAGAGCCAAAAGCCACACATTGCTCTCTCCCAAGGGCTGAACTCAGCTTTGGGGTTTGCTAACCAGGTGAGACATGGAAGGCTATGTTTTCACATGAAATGGCTATCAGAGAAGCCGTGTCAGACAGCAAAATTATTTTGGAATGACTTAATTCTAAATGTCTTTAAAAAACATCTGAAAATAAGGAGGCTGTGTATGTGCAGAAGCAACCTTGGTGCTTGGATCACTTTGAACTGCGTAGTGCAATGCAGAAAACGCTTGTCCTGTGCTTCCAGAACCTGAGATCGGAATCAGCCTCAACAGCTCAG
This sequence comes from Eubucco bourcierii, assembly GCA_013396675.1. Lineage (NCBI taxonomy): Eukaryota > Metazoa > Chordata > Aves > Piciformes > Ramphastidae > Eubucco > Eubucco bourcierii. Next base: position 50,096 of record VWZE01012320.1, on the reverse strand, counting down.
CCTGCTCATTTTCTCCATCCCTTTACTTGTTTTCTTCTCTCTAACTAGCTCTTTAGAAATGGTTATTGCTTCCAGCTGCACTGGTCAATTCTCTCTCACACCACAGACTGTCTTGGTGAGAGGACCAGGTGTGATCTCTTTTCTGGGAGTTTGGTCGCTGTATGACTCCAGTGATGTCCTGGGCAGAGCAGGCAGGCTGTGATGCTCTCATCACCAGATGATGCTACCAAAAGGCTCTCAATCCTATAGCTTCTCCGATTTTTTCATACTGGTATGACATCTCTGCCTGTTGCAGAGCCATTTGCTGTACAAGGGCTTTCTTACACTGTTGTTTAATACCAAATGGGAACAAAATTAGTCACCAGTCCCACTCATAATGCCACACTGATAAGGAAATGGCCTCGAACTGCACCAGGGGAGGCTTAGATTGGCTACTGGGAAAATTCTTGTTACTGAAATGGAACATGCTGCTCAGGGAGGAGATGGGGTCACTGTCCCTGGGAGTGTTTAAGAAATGTGTGGTGTTGGTTCAGTGTTTGGACTGGATGATCTTAGAGGGCTTTTCCAACCAGAACCATTCTATGATTTTGCAGAGCCAACGTATATTTTCTTTCCCCCTGAAGGAAGAGTCGCCAGCACTAGGGGAGAGCACGAGACTGGCATACCTCACCCTTCACGGTCCCACAGCAGGCCAGGCTGCTGCAGGGGATCACAGACCAGCACAGTCATCCAGTGGCTCCTCTCACACAGAACACAAGGAACCTCAGCAGTCTCATGCTACCTTAGGGGTTGGTCATAGCAACATGCAAGCAGGCTTTGTGCAGGGTTGTGTTACTGCCGCTCCTTTCTTGATCATCTAATACTTTCTCTTACTGACAGGTTCTGCACTGCTGGTGTTTGCAGCCAGCCTTTGAAATGCTACAGAAGGAATGCCCGGAGCTATGGAAATGCATTTTCTTATTCCATAAAAATCATTTAGATTTTGCTGCATTAAGAACTTTGAGAATGACAATTTCTCTTCTGTGCTTTCTTGTTTCCCTTAGAAAAGTTAGTGGTGGATTTTCAAACTAATCTATCGTGACCATTCTTGTGCACCAGAGTACTGTGATGTCTGCACAGCAGGGCTGGGAGTGCTGGGAAGGACTAGCTCTAGAGCCACCACCAACATACTCCTCCACTGAGAACATTGCAAGAACCTTCAAGTTAGCAGAGCAGGAATGGGTAAGAGTGACCCGAGCTGCCATATGAGGCCCTTACAGGTCTGATGACCAGCTCTGGCTGGATCAGATGTTGTGAAAATGGAAAGAAAGAGACCAGTGTTTCTCTAATCCTCCTCTTTATTTCCTCTCATCTCCTTGTGAGCCATGCTCATCCTGTCAGTAGTACCCTACATGGCAGCTTTGTACAAGCATCACCAGGTGTGGCCAGATACCAGCAGAGTAGTTAGAGGTGGTAGAAATGGTGAGTAGTCGTCATGCCCTTGTAGTAATGCTGTATGGTGAAAGCTTACCAAAAAAGACTTAACAGTCATAAAATAATGGAGATTTTACTTCTTTATTTCAAATGGCACAGAAAGTGACATTTAGCAATGTATTAAAAGGATTCTATTTAGGTTCCAAAGTCAAGCACCGGAGATGAAGGAAAGGAGGGATTAGTGTGCAGCCTCAGTTCTCTCCCCTGTCTGCACTACGTTTCTAATTGCCAAATCAGATGTGCCTCAGGGAGAGTCCAAAATGGCAGTCCAAGAGGCAGAACCAAGACAAATTTAAGGCAACATTAATTTCCCAACTTTGCAGCACACTGCTTTGCATCCTGAGTTGCTCTTTCTGAATACAGTTTATAAGCCAAAGCAAAACAAAACAAAGAATCTCTGCAGTGAAGGCAGTACAATTGTTTAGGAATGGGAAACTGTGCTGTGGAGCAAGTCAGGAACCTCTTCAGATTCACACACACACAAAGTGGCAACAAAGAGGGAACTCAGCCTGGTTTGCCAGTTGAGTTTGTGATCACAGGAAGCTGACCCACAGTGGAATATTTCCATGTGCCCATTGCTTAAATTAAGATGATTTTTGCGAACAACTTCTGTCTAGAGTACCTGCATTTTTATAGACCATCAGGCTTCAGCTTCTCACCGTTAGGCAGCCTCTGTTTGTCTGCAGAGGGTTTGTACCTGTGCACACAGCCGGGCAGCTGCTGGCAGCCGTGGAGGTTCCAGGCGCTTGGGCAGTGCCATTGTGCCATGCTCATGAGGGCTGATGCAAGAAGGGTTAAGATGTGTGCCTGAGTCAGCAGGAGTAAATCCAAAACTTCTTCAGCCTGTCTTTATGTACATATATGGCCTTCAGCGATGCCTCCCACCAGATCATAAATGCATCTGTGCAGCTCCCTGCAGAAGGGTCAGGGCTTGACTGAATCTCTCCAAATACTTTAGGTCTCAGATCATCCTCCCCTTAGCCTGATCTCTGAAAGAAACCGTCTCAATGCTCAGAGAACATCAACCGGGGCTCTTATTTTCTGCATCCCTCAGCTCTGCCACCAGGACATCTGCTACATACAAAAGCCTTTATTTACTATGAGGGATTTACTGCACAGCCAGAAATAGAAGGGAAATGCAACTTGATGCCTTGAGATCCCTTTGCAGATCTTGTCCCACACAACCACCTTGGAAACCATGAGCTGCTTCGTGGCCCCCTTTGCAGAAACACACACACCTTTCCCTGTCTTTCCAGGGCACTCTTCTCTTCCTCAGCCTCCTCAAGGATACAGCTCTCTTTCCTTTACATGCACAGATGAGTAACTGCAGAAATGTGCAGGCTCTGCTCAGCACTGCTGGGTAAAAGTGAGGAAAGCCAGGTGACCATTTTGTGAGGATCCTTGCTGTGGCATGAGCCTACTGAAGGACTAAGGTGTCCTCTGCTCTTTTATTTGCTCCTAGAGTTGCTGTGCCTTTCTCTTTTTGGTGAGGTGCTTTTCCCCCATGAGAGACAGGGTGTCAGAGGGCTGGTGCAGCCAGACGTGGATCTTAGAAGTTGCCAGCAAAGGCCTAATTCAGGCTTTGCTTTTGCAGCGATTCCCAAGGGGAGCCAAGGCTGATGTGTATGGTGAGGGGCGGCCGTGCACTCCCACTCAGAACTCAGCTGGACGCTCACCTCAGCGCCGCTCCCACTGGCAGGGCTGACTGTGCAGACCTGAGCAGCACATCAGCCAGCTCAGATGTGAAGAAGCTGCAGCTTTCAGCGATCTCCATTTGAACTGCAGATGTCTAGGCAGGTGTCTGTCTGCTAAAGCAACAGCAAAGGTGTCACTGAACTTCCTTGCGTCTTTTATGCTGCTACCTCTTCATGACCAAATGACAGTTGGACAGTTCCGTGATAAACTCCTGGCAATGTTTGGAAATCGATGATAAATTCCAGGCAGCTCATAATCTAGTTAATAACAGTTATTTATCTTGGATGGGAAAGCCTGGCTCCAGGACTGCAGCATGGAGAGGCACTGTGCACTGTAAAAATAGAAAAAAGAGAAATCTGTGCTACTAAAGCAACTAGTTTTCAGTGCAGGAGATGCTAAAGTATTGCAAATACCCTGCCAGGCTAAGTAAAGCTGCAACCTTAAAATGAATCACATTTGTTAAGAGGAAGCTTTGACACACCTTTCTGGACTGTTTCTTCACCAACCTTCTTTTGCCAGCAGCGGGTTTCCGAGCTGGGCTACAGCCTCTCCAAGGATGTATTGCAGCCTGTGACACAGGCAAAATGAGTTCCTGCCCTCCACTGAGCCCCAGCCATGCTTTTTCTGTTGAAGCAGAGTCCCACACCTCCTGTGGCAGGGCACCATTGCAGCCCCATGCCAGAAATGCATCATCGGCACTCACCTTCACCCAGGTGGCTGCTGATGCTGCATCTCCAATATTAGTCCATGGGCATCTCTGCCCTCATCTTGGGGCTGAATCCACCCCTTGGACTACGTCATCTTGGGATTTACAGTGCAGTGCCTGGGTTGGAGGTTGAAGGTTGAAGGTTAGAGAGGGTAGCTATAGGGACATGGGTTCTTCCCTCTTGCCGTGATGCCCTATGGGCACAACCTGCTGGTTTTATTTTCATAAGAGCCTTCTGTGGTTTGCATACATGAAATAGCTCCTGAAGCACAGCTTGGTCTCATTGTCTGTCTCCTGGGACTGGCCTTGAGGGCTGGATGTGGTGACATTTCTGTGTTAAATCAGACTCTGCTATCAGACCCTGCAGTTTATCCCAGGCGTGTTCACTGCTTTGTTTTCTCACTAGGCACAAAATGTCTCCTCACAGGCTGTGTTTATGACTGGCACATAGGAGAGACTGCTGGGCATGCCATTGTACATCTACCTCAGCCATGAGATGAAGGTGGCTTCCCTCTTCCCATTGTTTCCTTGCTAAATCACTAATTCATTGCACTGTAAAATCTCAGACAAGATTTTAAAAGCCTTTCTCATAGGAGCATTTATTGAGTTGAATAAGCTTCCATAAGTTATAGGTGTGCTTCTACACCCACTGAATGAATAAAAGAGCATGACCTCTCCTTTATATTAGGAGAGAGATCTCTCTCTAATTTGGGTCTTACCTGTTCCTTATTCTCCCAAGACTTCCAGAGAGTTGTGTCTGCAGTGATTATTCCTGAGGCTGGCTGAAGGCAGGTAGAAACACAGGCAAAGAGGTCAGCACCAGGGTACACACCTCTTGTCTAACCTTGTCAGTACACACTCAAGGGGAAAGGAAAGGTGGTAAGATGTTGGGTCAAATCTGGCCTTCACATCAGATAGGGGATAGAGCTGACCATCACCACTGACCACTTCTGAGGGCCATATTGCAGAGTACAGTTTATGCTGCTCAACTCTAATTTAAAGAGAGGACATAATTTTTTTCTTAGGACTTCCTCAAAGTCTAAGGAAGCCTAGAATAACTGTAAGGTTAAAAACAGGGGGCAAAGCAATTATGGCTAACTTGCAGTCTAACAGTTCCATGGGAGATCAAAGTAACCTATGTGTTCCAGGAAAGAGTAATTCCCAGTGTCAGGGTCTCACCATTTCTGCCTGTCCTTGATTTCACTTACATTTTTCTGTGGAGTTATTTTTCCAGCATCTTACATTCACATGCGTTTCTATCTCCTAGATACGTAGAGATACTGATTCCAGCTGCATCAGTCCCATCTGCATTCTTTGCAGATTGCCTTGTCCTGGACAGCAGGAGCTGCACCTTTGGGAATCAGGCCTACCTTAGCAGTTACTTTGTTAGAAGCACGGTGGATTTTGACTATCTGAGGAGACATCAATTACAATGAATTCTGTTGCTCTAAGTCATTCCAGATGACTGTGGACATTTAAAGATGCCTGTCCCCCATTCAAATTTATTAGGAAGGTACGTTCTAGGAGCTAAACTGGAAACTGGGCTTCAGCCTTCATGCATTTAAACTCTTAGGTCTGACACTCCCTCTCTTCTCTGCATCTGAGCAACTCAAACAACTTTGCATATGCAGCACATATTCATGTTGTTATATTTTGGAAGCAGGAAGCTGCATTGAAGGAGATGTGATAAAAGCAGAGTCCTTGGTTAGGCTCTAAATAACTGTGCAAAGCTCAGATTCTATGTTCCTGTTTAACTTTCCCTGGCAGAGAGTGTCAATTAATCCTCCTAACAGGAAGCAATTGCATTGCCCTTCCGATCAAGTCTGCAGGGGAAAACCTCCCTTCTCTTTTCCAAGGGAGCATCTGCTGGACCAAGTGAGGTTCCTGAGCAATTTATTTAGTGTCATTTTCTGACAGCCTCCAATATCTGTGCTGCCACATCTGTGCATTTAATGCCATGGACCTGGACATAATGGCTTATCAGGCATGTTGCAAAGTCCATTAAAGACCTTATTTCCTCCAGGAAGGAACCAAACCCGCAGCTGTGGTCCGTGTGGCAGTGGCTTTGCACACACCTGCTGCAGCACTTGCATGTCATTTGTTCTGCACCCTGTCAGATCTCAGGAGATATTCCTATCACCTTAAACAGACAAGAGGTTTGTCCTCATGGCTTTTTGAGGAGCTTGCTCCAGTGTGCAGGTATTTTATGGTTCCTCACCACAGGAGCTGTCCCAGGTGTTGTGTATGGCAGGCTTAATGCCCTGCTCTAAAGAAAAAGGTCATTAGATACAAAATTTCCTCCTTAGCCTCACGTTCACCACAGTAGTGTCTGAGGTTTGTGTCTGAAAAAGGAGATGTGGGCACACTGGGTGTGGTGGTGTCTGGCTTCTAGACGATTAACTGACTGAAGATGTTTCCTACCTATGGGTAGAAGCCAGGTAATATCTGGCTACCTACAACAGGAAGTACCAATGCTAAGGTGTGATAAAAGTGCACCTTCCTTAGCCAGTTGTGTCTTCTAGTCCAGTGCCCCCTCCAGCAAACAGCAAGGACTAAGAACTGTAAAAAAAAAAAAAAAAATTGTTCCACATGCTTTTCTTTTGTCAGAGAGGAGGCAGTTCTCATTACAGGCAGCAGTGCAGTGTACAGTGCAGTCATCCACATATTGTGTGGGCAAAACAAGACTTTCTCTGAGCGTGGAGCTGCTCCACTAGCTTCACATATATTCTTGGTTCTTCTTTGATTCAGCAAGCGTGCAGTGAGGTTAAATTACAGGTGCCCCTTTCAAACTGCCCATGCTTGCTGGCTTTGCTTCCTTCTTCCCATGCAGGCTTTGCATCACGTCCTGTCTTCTCTAAAAGTATCAACAGTGTCTTTGCCTTTGGCTTGGTGCTGGGAACCAGTGGTAGATCCAAACATGAACCCTGCCAGGTTTCACGCACAGAATGTATTGTTTCGTTTTCTCTTTTCTAATTGTAGCTGTTTAAGCTTCCCAGAGTCCACAAAGCTCAAGAGAACAGAATTTAAGATGCCTGCCCGCTTCTCTCCATATGAAAAAAATTCAGATAGAAGGGTAAAATGGGTAAAAACACCCAAAGAACAGTCTTGCACTGATTCAGAAGTTAAAAAGAAAACATTAACAGTAAATAAAAGGTATACCTGGTAAAGAAGAGTTACAGAAATATGAGGGCAGAGGACAGATACAAATATATACACAAACCCAGGTTGGATGGCAGTGGAGTCTCTGGTTTGAGAAGGATGCAGGAGGTAGCAGGGTTAGCCACACGGCTGGCTGGAACAGCAGCAGCAGGGAGATGCTGCACAGGTAAAGGCAGGAAGCAAGAACTCAAATGTCCTCTTAAATAGAGTTGTGGACAGGAAGTGAGAGTAAGATAAGCTTTGACCTGGGGGGCCCTCCCTCCAGGAGGGTCTAGGGACACCTGGGATCAGGTTGTCAGACCACTTCCCCTATCCCAGCTGGGCTTAACCTGGAACACTAATTTAATAAACCACCTTCCACATATATCTGTTGCTCTGCACAGAATGTTGTAGATAGAGGCCTGCAAGTGGTGTCACAGCACAGTGTAAGGTCCTGGAGATTTGTTTCTCACCATCTCGCCCCCATTACAGGCAAGAGCAGATGGTCATTAAGCAGCATCAGAGAAAGGAGAGAGAAATTCCCATGATAGCTGCCTGCAGAGAGAAGGGACAGGGCCCGTAGCTGACGGTTTCTATTGCATCGCAGACGCAGACGTTCACCAACATTTCACCATTTCACCTGCGCAGGGTCTTAAGTCCTGAAGGGAAGAGGGCTTCTGCTTGCCTGAAGCAGCAGCCAAACAAGGATGCTCGGGATTTGTCTTGGTTTTGCTGTATGTAATTTCCTTGATTGCCAGTTGCATCTAGTTAGCAAGCACAGCTGCCAATCCTCATCCAGATGAGACTGGAGACAAGCTGGTATTTCCAACACATCATTTCTACCTGGTTGAGGGAAGATTCAGATGCCCTCTTATCAATATGGCTGATGTAGTTTAATAATTGATGTCTCAAAAAACCAAACAAGAGCTGATGAGCAAACAATACTTGTCTCCTTCTATGAAAAAATAGCCTTTCTGCTGAGAGCTAATCCATCATCATCTGCCCTAAAGTACAGCACAACAAAGATTATTTCTTCCGGTCTTCTATGTACAAATGGGAGAAGAAATTATTAGCATGGAATGACAACTACAAAGGGTACCTTTAGTTCAGCCATGTCAGTCTCTACAGGAGCCATATCTGGGATTCCACATTTTGAGGACAAATGAGGGCATTTACTACACTCCTGACTGTGTAAACATTCTGGAGCCATTGTAAATAGGGTTATGTAAAGGCCTGACTCATGGGATGCTGTATTTAAAAGAACAGTTTGATGGGGAACATTGCATGCAAGGCCTCAGCATTTCTGCAGCCTGAGAAAATGACCAAGGTACTGCAATCACAGGCTTTGAGAGAAGGTTTTCCCTTTAGTGCTCGATTACAGACTCCCTTGAAGTAGCATGGAAGGAGAAAATAAAAAGGAAAAGAATCTATTGTAAATTGATTCTTGAAGCATGAAATGGTTTAGGAAAAAAACAGGGGGAGGAAGGGACAAATTGGGCTGCCAGGAAAAGAGTCTTCTGAGTTCCCTAACTGGAAATTGTATGAAGAGTGATACGCTCTTAAACTTAGGATCTCTTAGGCTGGCTCTCTAAAGCTATATATGCAGTTCTCATCCATTGTGATTCACAAGAAGAGAGCTGATGCAAAGCTGATACCACTACTTGAGAACTCCAAGATTTCAATGGGACACATCATTGCCTTCCAAGTACTAGGAAATGAAGAAGAAAGTTACTGTTGGTGTTCCTGCTCCTTCTATTAGCTTTTATAATGACAGAATGATTTGCTACTCAGTCATGAATCAGGAGACCCTCCCATAATCCCGTCAGAGATTCTTGAGCATTTGCAGAAGCTGATCTTTGATTTTTAAACAAATGCATTTTTAGTCTCTATGTTTAAAGAAAAAACCCAAACCTTTAAAGTGTGAAGCGAGTGCAAACTGCTGTTATTCTCTGCTCTGTGCTGAGACAGGAAATCAACAGCAACATGAAACATGAAGTCCCTCCCAATCTCCCACCTTTCCTCTCAGTAGGCTGAAGATTGTCTCTGAAGGGTGATTTTAATGTCAGTGTTGCTGTCTACTTATGTTTCCAGCAAAGGCTGTGAAGAACATAGAAACAGGCCTGAATGATCCTTCTGGGTCACTGAATCGCCCCTCCTGCCGTGGCAGCACTGAACCAACAGCTCTCCCCATAAATACATAATATTGTTTCCTTTTAAATCCACGTTTTGGCCCCCTCTGCTCTGATTAAAGGCTTCAGTGCTCCAGGATAGGGGATGCTTTCTTCTGCAACCAGGGCTGAATGAACTCAGGGTCAGTTGATACCCACCTGACCACGTGCCAGCATCACTCTTTGGTGTAAATAGCTTTACTCCTTTTCTTGATGCTGTCCCCAATGCATTTGACATAATTGTGCCCTTCTCAGCCTTCATTTGCCAGGCTAAACAAGTGAAGCTCTACAAGGTTGCCTGAAGCTGACCCCTACTTACCCAATCCCCCTAGTGCCGTACAGGCTAGTTCCAGTAAAGATTCACCAGTATATTGTGGCAATAATGTTTTCACACTTCTGTAGGGAAAAGCCTCCTGAGTCTTCCTTTTCTTATTCTGGCAGGTTTGAGAATAAGAAATTGATGAGAATTACTTGGATTATTTAAATAGTTTATGGGCACTCAGCTGATGGAGTGGCAACCTTTTGGACTGCTGAGACAGAAATTATGAGGCTGAGGTCCCCAGACAGCTCAGCCCACACACAGTCTGGGAAGAAAAAGGGAAACAAGGAGACCTAGCTCATACTTTTTAAACACTTGGGCTTGTAATATATATATGTATGTATGTATTTACAGCCCAAATGTTCTTCTCATTCCTTCTCCCTGCCCTGATGCTCGACACTGCTTCACAACAGAAGACAGTGAGAAAAACCAGGAACGGAGCAGGGAAAGGAGGAAGCTGGGGCACAAAAGGACCTGGTAAGCCTGACAGGTGGGCACAAGAGGCTGGCAGAGATCGGTCCACCCCGAGGACATTCCTTGTTGCAGCAGTGAAGCTGAAGGGTGCTTCTGTCGGCCCCGTGCCACCAGTATCACCCACACCAATGGCTGCCCCGTGCCACCAGTATTTAGTTTCCCTGATGTCCTCGTCGTGGCAGGATTTTTCAGAAAAGATCCATTATCATAAAATGCAAATAGCAGCAAATTGTCTCTGAAAATGCCCAGAGCTGGGCGGGCAGTGCAATGGTGCTAATTCCAGTTTCTAAACAGCATCACTGCTATTGTTATTGATCTGACACCCATAATTGGTATTAATGGGTTGCATACTCACTTAGTTACTCCCTTCTAAAATATCACCTTGACATTTTCCACTGCTTATAATATGCAGGGTACTGAGTCCCTTTCCAGAAGAGGTAATTGAAATGTGGCCAGAGGCAGAGATATGAGAAGAGGCAGAAATGAAAGCAGAGTGGCTGTGGCCGTAATGAGAGAGCTGAACTGGGCCGTGCTGTAGCCTGGCTGTATTTCATACCAGGTCTTTCTCTCTTGCTGGGATGTCTCCATTCCACAGATGAGGATAACTTTTTGCTTTTGCTGTCAGCTTGGCCCAGAAGAGCAGTGCCCCTCTCAGCACTAGGAAGGTGCAGTAGGAGTGAAACAGGCCGAGCATGTGTGGGGTCTCAGCTCGCACTGCCCTGACCACTACCAAATGATCTGTCAGACTGCAGGAGCACCACTGGTGGGTACTTGGCCCACTTGGAGCACCAAGCCACCACCAGCGAGCCCTTCCAGACCTGTCTTGCACAGCACAGTCCCTGGGCTCCAGTACCAGCATGAGTTCCTGAGCCTTGTGATCCATACAGACCTGCTGCACCAGTGAGCAGCTTAAACTGCTGTGTACAGCTGGCACCCGCTGGAGCATGCTGCCCATCGTGTCCCTTAGCCTGAACTTAATGTCAATACATTTTCTAGCCTTATGCAAGAATTCCAGATTATGCTTAAAACACAATTTCTGTGGCTTGGCCACCCAGAGTGAGCTCTTGGGACCACTTATGTCATGTTTCATATTGGGCTAGCAGCAGATAGACTTGAAAAAAGTAACCTGATGGACTGTGACAGTGTCTGAGACATTTCCTCAGGGCCCAGGACACATAGTGCTGGTTTGACTGGGCTTTGCGTGTCAGTTTTGTTCAGTAGTGCTGATAATACTGAGGAACCTCTTGCTGTGTGGATGGGATTAGTGCAAGATGGTGCGGATGCAGATATATCCTGCTTGCTGAAAGTGATCTGGGGAACTGCTTCACATGCTCCCTGAGCTATAGCCTGTTAGGCACATAGCAAAACACGTTCAGAAGCTGCTGTTACTTGGGTGCACCAAGAACATGGATTACAGCCCAGATTTCCTAAAGACAGCCAAAGATGTATCCAGCAGAAGGGAGGAGAGCGCAGGTTAAGGCACAGCTAATGAATTGCCGCAGACCAGTGGAGCTCCTGCAGCTAGGCGTGTGCAGGCCCTTTGCCTGTGGCAGAGGCCACATGAAACACTGTGCAGAGGTGATCTGCACGCTGGCAGGAAGAAGCATGTGCTCCCCAACAGGAGCTCAGCTGATTTTTGTAGTGTGTCCAACCAGAAGTCACATTGTCTGCAGGACAGACACCTCCCACTATTGTGGCATGGGCTCAGGGAAAACAAGTTGCTTCCAGCACCCTCAGGCTCCTGTTCTGGGAAAGAAAGCGGAGACTTGGGACTGCTCACTTCAGGGCTGCCAGACCCTGTGCTCAGTTGTGTGTTTGAGACATGGATCTCCAGAGGTCTTTAGAGGTTGCTTTATGCTCTAGTAGTGCCAAATACAACATCTTACTGTGGGTTTAATGGGACCCAGAAAACCTCAGCACTCCTGGAAACAGTCTTGAATCTACTGACATTACATACATTAAAGTTTTTTCCCTTGTACTAATTCCTCAAGATGTCAAGCCAGCATCTTGGTGTCAGGAATAACATAGAAACTTCCAAAAGCCATTCTCTTTCTGTCTGCACTGGACTAGATTCTACATGAAGTGAGCAGGGCACAGTATGTGATGGGTAAAAGAGGAGATTTCCCTTACACACACCAGCAGTGATTGCAACATCTATTTCACACTTTTAAGCTACCTAAGAAGCACTTTTGTCCTGTGGTAATTAAAACCAAGACAACACAGACAGGTGATTCTGTTCTTTCTGTTACCTTTCTGTAACACAAACAATCCTGAAGGGACAAAGGTTTTACAGGTGAACTCACAGACAGCATTATAAAAAACCCAGGAGCTATCTCACCTGTGCTGAATCAAAAATCACAGCTCAGAGAGAGGTGCAACCTTGGAACCTATGAGTCAAACTCTCCTCTGCAGTACAAACTCATCTGCTGTGTTCTGTTTATTTGGTTTGGGGTTTTTCTGGGGAGATTTTGGTTGGTTAATTGGTAGGTTGGGTTTTTTTGGGAGGGTTGTTTTTGTGTTTTGGTTTGGTGGCTGTGTTTGGGTTTGGGTTTTGTTTTGTTGTTTTGGTTTTTTGGGTTTTGTTTTTTTTTTTTTTTTTTTGAGAAGAAATACATCTAAGAAACCAAAGACCACAATTTAATTCTGATGGAAAAATTTTATGGGGTGCTTTTTTTTGTTAGTTTGTTTGTTTTTTCCTCACAAAAATGTGACAAAGCATCAGGGCATCTAATGAACTCTCTGTGCAAGATGTTTGAGGAAATGGGAAAACTACTTGAAACCCTCCCCTGGGCAGAATTTTATCTAACTAAATTATTTCAAGACACTAAGTCTCCCCCATTACAGACAGTCACAGCAATCAAACTGATGGAACTGTTCTTATTTTGGATGAAGGGTACTTTTCCTTTTCTGAGTTTTGATTTGTTCCAAGTGATGCAAACGAACTGATACAACTCCAGTTTAATTTGAAATAAACATGTTTTAGATAGGTTTGAACTCAAACTGCTTGGAAGTGGTCTGTAAGGTACTGCCATGTGATCTGGAGACCTCATGTCAATATAAAGGTCTTCATATACATACTAGTACCACAGATCTCCAAAGGCTTGAATTTCAGCCCAGCCCATCGAGAGGGTTCCCTCATCATCATCAGCCAGAGAAACCTGTGCTCCTTTGCACAGTTACTTCCAGTGGTCCAGCACCACCTGTATCTGATAGGGTTGCAAGTTAAGACAGAAGTCCTCCTGAAGTGTTGCGGGGGAGCTTTGTGATGGTCAGTAAATAGAACAGTTAAAAATTATACTAAGAAACAGTAGAAATAGGGCAAGAAAAGAGAACAAAGCAAGATCAGAACACGTGGCTGAAAGATTACCGTGGTGTTGTTGGGCTGCAGTCTTGCCTCACTCGGAAAATGCCAAGCCAAGAGACAGTGTTTAAATGCCAGGAAGGGACATGCTGTGGTTAGTCGTGGTGCAAGGACAGCCTTCCTGAACCCAGAAGGTGAGAGTGGAGGCATTTTCATGCATTGAATTGTCTGAAGCTCTTAAAGCACTATTGCTTTGGTATGCTGCTGAGGAACTGGTTGTGTCAGACAAACACCAGTGCCTGAGGCCTTCAGGGCATTGCCCAGAGGAGCACACAAGCACTGCTAAGGACTGGCCCTCACAGCACCTGCTGAACTAAGTTCAGGTTATCCTTTTTCTACACAACTAGATGTGACTCTGGATGATGATGACCCAGAGAAATTAAGTGATTTCTCTGTCAGCTCCAATGGCAACGGAACTTAGATGTCTGTCCTTAAAAGCATTAAAAAAATGAAGAAACAAATAATTTTGAACTTAAGTTCCCAGCTGTCAATTCTGACCTGAATTTCCTGGGCTGTTTAAAGCACAAACGTAAAAGGTTGTCACGGGAAGTTAAAGAGTGCAGGGATGATTAATCCGGGTGGGTGACAGGGGGTTGCAGGCCAGCGATGTTGTGTTTGCAGAGTTTCGGTCTTCTCTGGTAAGAACAGCTCCTAGGGCCAGAGAGAAGAGGGGGCAGGAAGCTCTGTCTACTGTGATTAAAATGGTCCACTGATCTCATGCCTTTAAGGAAGCTCAGACGAATAAGTAGTCAAACAGTAAGCTTTTTCGCTTAGAAAGGAAAGAAAAACATCCACACACCATGAAAAGCAGTAATGTGGGGAGCCATCCTCTGCCTACAGCCCGGTAGGGCTGCCCAGCTGTGTGGTACCCCTGCACTGCCAGGTCTGGCTGCTCACATCACTGCTCAGCACAGGGGGCAATTGCCCACATTTGTCACAGGCACTGAGCACTGTTCCCGTGTTTGGAGGGTGCACTTCAGGTCATTCATTTTCTGCTTAAGTGAGGTGAAGACTAAATCTGTGACTTAAGGATTTGTGGAAAGTACAGGAAATCACAACAGCTGCTGGGGAATTTGTTGCCAGCACTGGATTCTACTTCCATGGAATTCTTTACTGCCACTTTACTCTGCTCTCGTCCGACCCCACCTGGAGTCCTGTGTGCAGTTCTGGAGCCCTCAGCACAGGAAGGACATGGAAGTGTTGGAGCAGGTCCAGAGGAGGGCCACAAAGATGATCAGAGGGCTGGAGCAGCTCTCCTATGAGGACAGGCTGAGAGAGTTGGGGCTCTGCAGCCTGGAGAAGAGAAGGCTTCGAGGGGACCTGATAGTAGCCTTCCAGTATCTGAAGGGGGCTACAGGAAGGCTGGGGAAGGATTATTTACAAGGTCCTGCAATGACAGGACAAGGGGCAATGGGCTTAAACTGGCAGAGGGGAGATTTAGACTGGATGTTAGGAGGAAGTTCTTTACAGTGAGGGTGGTGAGGCANGATGATCCTTGAGGTCCCTTCCAACCTTACCATTCTATGATTCTATGATTCTATGATTCTATGATTTAACAACAACAACAAAGACATGAAGCCACTGACAAGAAGCTCCTCTCGCATGCTGCCAGAGGTAGTGCCAAGTCACACACCTGAGATCAAAACTGGAGATGTGGTTTTGGGCTGGAGTCTTTGCCTGACAAACTGTGCTAGCACAGGGCCCAGGGGCTTGCGCTCAGGAGCCAAGCAAGGAAGTGGCATGCAAAGAAGAGATCACCGCGGTCCTGTCAGCAAACGCTTGCCACTTGAGCCCTGGCACCGTTTGTTTGCAAAGGGGCATGAGAATAGCGTTTGCAGGGTGAAGGCTGAAAAGGCAATAGCAAGCCAGGAAAAGCATATCTCCAGAGAAACTGTAGTACAATTCTCTCCTGGATTCAGCAATCCCTGGGGGACTTCTGCCCACAGAGAAGCTGGCACTGCAAACTGAATACAGGGAAATGCTGGAAGTCATTCTTCAGAGTGCCACGGTGAGAATAGACAGAAGAAAATAGTCCTGAGACAAAAGTAAGGATGGGAATTTCAGATTAGATTTTCCCAAAGAACCTTCCCTACAAAAAGAGTTCAGAGGTGAAGAGCCTGTTTGGAATGAGGCAACCAGGGACAACCAGGAGAAAAATCCTGAGTGTTGGCTTCCCAGATGCGTCCCTGAGTTCATGCTACGTTTGCTGAAGGCTGGCCAAGATGTGTGCCTGCTTTTTTGGAACGAGCCTGTAGGTCCTGCTGAGCTGACACCAAGATGCACAGAATAAAAAGTGCTAAGACCTGAGACTGAGTCAATTCTTACTTGTTTGTTCTGTTTCTGTGTGGATTGTGACACTGAAAGCAACAGGACAGCAACGCTTTCTCGAAAGTCAGGTTACTGCTAAGAAAAGGAAGATAACTGGAGGGTAACTGAACTCAGAATAAGATTCAAGGGGTTTTAATTTTGGTTTTTTGGTTGCTAAGTAAGAAAAAAAAAAGAAAAAGTAAAGGTGATGCATAGGCCTTGTGAAAGAGTCTTGGAATATTTCTACTGCTGTTCAGATGGGTCACTTGGATGTGGCAACAAGGAAATATTCTTGCTTCCAAGAGTCACAATTGACTCAAATTCTGCACCTTCGTGGCATAAATGCATCAAGTCTTACTGGTGGTAAAGTGGCTCCCACGTCAGCTGGGAAGCAGTTGAGGGAAGGCTGAGGAGAGTGCATTTCCTCTGTAACCTCTGACATTCCCTTCAGTCACTCGGATGGCTTGGATACATAGCTGCTGTTCTGCAGTGACTAACACATCTTCTCCCTGGCTACCTGCAAGGAGCCATGGAACTCTGCTAGGACTATTGAAACCACCCAAAACATTCAAATGTGAAGCATTTTGGATTTTCATAAAGCATCAGTACTGCGGATGGCACTAGCTTTGAGTGACCCTAATCACCTGAAATGCTGTTAGCCTACCTCAGAGAGTGCAAACTGGGAAAAGTTCTCAATGCTTAAACTGTCCTTCTATTTGCAATGCAACGTTTTAGTAAATCTTACTTGTTTCCCTAATAAGTTCACATTTGTAAAGGACATTTCAGGGTTTCTGCTGTAAACCATGAACATATGAAGAAATTCCAATGGGGCATTTATCCCTGTTGCAGCAGAGAGACCCTTAAGATGTTTTCCAGGTATTACGAGCTATTTTTGCACAGTAATTGAGCCCTGACCTGTCGTGATTTTAATGTTCTTTATGAAAGGTGAAGATGGGCATCAGAGGGAGGCATCTTAAGTGACAGAATACTACTTAAACTGATTTTACAATGCACTGACTTTGTGTGATGTTATCTTAAAGCAACGGTCTGACTTTCTGTTGCTAAAATGTGGTACAGTAACTGGGGGCAGTGTATTGAAATTTGTTAGTTCCTGGGTGGACAGCTGGGATTGCTGTAAGAGGTATGGTGCAGCAAGAGGCTGACTGTGCAGCTGTTGGGATCCTGCAGCACAGCATAGTTCCTATCTTCAGGTGCCAGTTTCTCAGTTGGCCGGAGCTTGTGAAAGGTGTTATCAATTCCTAGCTCAAACACTGCAGTGGAGAGGGTCTCTCTCTCTCTCTCTCTCTCTCTTTAAAATTTTCTGTAAACAGGCTTTGCCAGGCTGCGGGAGCCTAGTAAATACTTCTCGTGTGAGGCTAACTTCCAAATCAAGTTAATTTAAACTGTCCAAGTAAAGGCTTTTTAATAATTTTTTTGGGGTTTAATAAAAAGAAAGATACATGAAAGGTACTGAAGTGCACAAAACACCATTGCAAAGAAAGCCTTCAATTTGATAATGATCAAATTGTTCCTCTAAGAACAATGGAGATGTAAAGGAGAGAGATGTAATATATTGGGGGAAATCTTATTTCCTGAGGTTTCCCTTTTCTGTGCAGTGCCTCACTTCTAACCAAGAAAGTTCTCCCTTGTGCATCTTAGCTCAAACCCAGCTCCATCAACACGTGAGCTAATATGCCAAACTACGTGCAGAAGGAGCTCAGGCATGAATTGATGTTCCCTGCTGCCAGATGTGCTATGAGGCCAGCAAGCTCTGGGACATGGACAGGCAAAGAAAGGAACTTCTCAGTTCCTCCACTACCAGAGCTCGTCTGCAGCAGTGTTAAGAAGAAAATGACTGAAGGTCACAGGTCCTTTCTGCTGTGCAGGATTTGCTCACATGTTGTTCTGTACGCTGAGGTAGGTCACTCTGGCTACAGGATTCATTTGGGTTCCCTTGGATTTGCTTTCATAAAACACAGTGAATTAAAAAAGGGGCATCTACCTTATTTTAAAGTATTGAGGCAGTGAAGCAAATGCCAAGATAGGCAGTGGTTTACATCTGTTCTGTAATTAAGGGGATCTAAGGTGTCTAAACAGATTGGAGAAATGGAGCTCAGTGTTTGCCTGGGTAGCACAACAGAGGATGAAAATCAGACATGAGAAGTGCTGAGCAGCCCTTCCCTTCC
>VWZE01012320.1:8123-27626 GCA_013396675.1 Eubucco bourcierii | reverse complement strand
CAGGGCTGGCCGCCCAGCCTCACAGGCTCCAGTCACCGGGAGGTGGCAAAAAAATCCGTGGGGCTGTCTCGGAGGGGTTCCCGTCCTGCCGGGGAAAGGCGACTGCATGGAAATCTGCCGTGTACCTGCGTGCAGAGGCCCTCTTCGACCGAGCCGAGGGGCTCGCTGCGGAGCGCACGCAGTGTGTGTCGGTTGCAGAGAAATGCCCCATGATGAGGTCGTTTCGGACAATACTGGCTAGGTCGGTGGAGGACACGATTTATTTTTTTTTAATTACGGGATTTATTTATATATATATGCACACAGATGTAGAGCTGAAAGCCTGTGGCGATTGTCTTGGCGTGATTGATTCTGATGCGCTGCTGGCTGCCGGGCTGGGAGAGCTCTCCAGCAGCCCGCATATTGCTGCTGCCGTGGCTGGCAGGATGAGCAGCGGCCCCAGCCCCGCGCTTCCATGCGTGTCGGTCCCGGTTAAGGAACGGGAGGCAGGGAGCAATTAGTGTTTGCCAGGATCCCCGGCTGATGGGGATTGAGCGCTCGGAGTGCCGTCGGTCTGGGAGGTGATTTTAGTGTATCAGATGCAATCTGTTCCTCCCAGAGGAAAGGGAGTCGGGAGTATTTATACACACATTTCCTCAAATGAGTATCTGCTAGTAGCTGCCCCCGGGTTTGTTAATACCAACCCCCCACCCCCTAATATCAGGGTTCGTTCACCACCGAAAGTGCCTAACGGAAGGGGCGAATGGCCCAGCGTGTCCCAAATTAGGTATTGGAAGTGGTCGATATATTGAGCTGTCTTTCAGTCTTTTTTGTAACGGTTTGTAAGGGCTCCGAGCCAGAAAGTAAAATGTGCTCAGCAGGGAGGAGCCGATGTTGACATTGTATTTTCCTTTTAACACTTTGAGGGTGAAAAGGAGAATGAGTGACTGAGATTGCTTGTGGCGCTCATTTTTGTCTCAGCCTTCCTGAGGGTGCCCTGGGAACCTAAAATAAGAGGAGTTAAACACAATCTAACCTTTCTGTGATGCTCAGCCCGTCGACTGGCCCTTCTCTGTGGCAGTGAGGGTGGGAGGAAGCACCACATATATCATGGCATGCTTGGCCTTTTCACTGTATGCAGAAAATGCTTCTTGATATGTACCACATTGTTGTCTACACCAACAAGATGCTGATTAAAACAGTTGTTAGTAAATACTTGTAGAAAACCAGAATCAAACTGGCGTAGACCTTCAAATTGAAAAATGCTAATTCAGGGTACTAAAGTTGTAACAGTTTAATGGTGCAGTTTCTGTTGCTGTAAGCATAATCCAGGAAGGCTCTAAGGAAGCAGAGCATGGCTTACAATTGGACATCTGGATCTGCACTGCTGTAACTTCCCTGCAGCTGGAGCTGAAATGAATTTAGACCATTGACAATATCTTCTTCTCTTTCACTGATGTTACACCCAGCAGACAGGATGGCTTGTGCTTTCTGACTGTTGCAGCCTAAGCAAAGATGGGTTAAAATTGGGAGGTGGTTGGAGAAAGGGTCAGTATCCTTATTCCAGTGTCTTCCTCCAAACCCCTCTTGATGTAATCTTAGTCAAGTGGATGGCAGTGATCAGTGCCTGAGACAGTGAAATCATTAACTGCTTAAAGCTTCTACCTGTAGGCATCCACTTTGCAACTCCTGGCCTGTTCCCCAAACTAATGCCTGCAGGTAGGGGAATCAGAAATACACAGGGTTGTTTTCTGCTGCAGAGCACTGGCCGTACTCTGACCCATGCTAACTCCCAGTGAAATAGTTTTTGAGGCCAGTTGGTGCATCTTTATGCCCTGAACCTTATGTATGTACTGAACTTGACTGCATGGAGCCAGTCCACTGGCTCCAGTGGAGTACATTCACTGGGATACACCTGTGCCTGTACGTAAAGGGTCGGGAGACTGAGGTTTTAGCATGTGTTTTGCTCACGACTTGTGAGGGTATCTCTGCTGCCTTTGTGGAGCAGGAATTGCTGAAGGCAGTAAACAGGCAGCTGCCGACTTAAACAGGTCTTCGGGTCTGATGGATAACAATGGGAGCAGAGCTACTGCTGTCAGTTCTGAGTCAGACTTGCTAGGAAAGGGTTTTGCGGGCTCTGGATGGCTGAATCTCCAGAACACAAGGTAAAATCGCCGGTATCTGTGTCACCAGGCCGCTAGCTATCGTGCCAGGAGCACAGCAGGAGCACTGCAGATGTTGTAATTGCAGTCTTCACTGGTAGTCATCATGCATTTAAATTTGGCCGTGGTATTTCCCCCCGCCCCGCTCCAGCCAAATTCCAGAGTTCCTTGTTCAGCTGTACCCTGGGCATGGCCTCAGTGGTGGCAGGGATGCCTGGTGGCAGGCGAGGCTCAGGAAGTGGCTGTGGGACAGGTAGCCTGTGCTTTTTAGAAGGCAGGACAGAGTGCCTGGTTTTGGTGAGCATTTGGGCAGTTCTGCACTCGGCTTGGTTGAAAGGGAGGAGCAGTTCATCCGGAAGATGTTTGCTTGATCTTCTCCTAAGATGGTCTCTGTGCCAGTCCTATCCCGCTTGTTATTGCGGGCAAACCACATGCTTTCTACCTACCCTTTGTTGTGGTCTGAATGGGCTTTTTTTGTTTGTTTGTTTTAAACAAAGAGATTTAAAAGGATGCAGATTAGAATAACTGTTTTAGATGTTGTTAGCCTCATTACTGTAATTTAGAAAGCAAAGATCCATCGGGATCAGAAAAACTTCCCAGTGCTCTCCTTGCCAGGGTCAGCCTGGCACTCTGGTATCAGAGTGCTGAAAATTACTTCCTCTTGGCCTGTTGGCATGGAGGGTTCTGTTCGGCGGAAGGCATCAGCAACACACTTCTTGACAGTGTTTCCACTTTGCTTTGGTGGAAGGAAATTCTGCATTTCTCAAAGCATAGGGGCACAGGAGCAGTCTAAATTTTGTGGATGTTGCAAGTTGTGGAATCGCCCTGGTTCCACCAGGTGACGCCTGCTGTGCGTTGCGAGTGGGCGTGCCTGAGGCTGGCACGTTGCAGACGTCTTCTTTGACACTCCTGTGGTTTCCACTGAGACTGCTAAAGCTGGTGTTGCTCAAAAGGAGAGCCCTTCTAGGCTGATGCAATCAACATGCCACTCTGCAGTGGCTGGCTCTGTACGGCTGCTTACAATTTTATGAGGCTTTAGTTTTCTAACCATGTATAAAATTGTACTGGGTGGAAATAGATGAATCATCTTCCTTTTTAGAATAGCTTGGGGGCTGTTAAGAACTGGTTTAATGGAAGCAGGAGTCCTGAAATGTGGCGCTTGATTGGGGGAAAAAAAAAAAAAGCCATTTTACAACCTCTCCATTCTTGAAAACACACAAGACCTTTGGAAAAAAATCCCCCAAATACCTGTCTCGTTTCCCCCTCAGTTGAAGGATATGCAACATTTTATTGCCATTCCAGTTGCTTCCTGAACTAAAATTAATTGGGGAAAGATGCTAAATAATTCTTCCAGTATTTTATCCAGCTGTCAGATGGCATAGCAGAAATGCTTGAAAAAACACAGACACCACATGGAAAATGTGAAAACCATTCTGTGCAGAAAATATTCTACCTGAATTCCAAAGGATATCTCCTGGTCTTCTCCATTTTAAACACATGAGGCATAGCAGGGTTGCTTTGCTTGTTTGGGGTTTTTAAAGTCTGAACTTTCCTCCAAAGAAGGGTTTGAAAGAAGGTCCCCAGCATGTGGCTGCTTACTCCCAAAAGCACTGGGTGTGCATTCAGCTCGTTAATTTGGGTCTCAGCTTTTGCTGTGCCGACTGGCACAATTATATTTGATAGTACTGTCTGGATTGGCTTAGGGTCGTTTTCTGGTCAGTTTTATTATTTTATTAGGTAGAAGTTCCATCCATTGTTGTCTGGCTGTACTCACTGGGTTGGGGCCTGAGAACTTTAGTTATCCCTGCTAGTTATTACTTCTCTGTAGCATTTGCCAGCTTATTCTTCACCCATGGAGAGGTTTCAAGTATGAAAATGTCAGTAACTAGCACACCTCTGTGATTTGGGACATGAAGCCATCCTTGTAATTCACTCCTTGAGAGCTGGTGTTCTGCTTAGCAAGTGGGTATCACCTGTGCAGTGACAGAGTGTAAGAGGCTGATCGCTGTGGAAATTTAAAAGAACAAGTTTTGCTCCTCTGGACAGAGATACTGTTAATCTCCATTCTCTGGAGCCTGACACAGAGCATTAATGCTTTCTGAGTTCAGGTGAGAAATTAACTAAGACATTGAATACTCACACTTGCTTCTTGGTTTTTGAGCTGTTAGGATGCAGTTAGCTCATGTTTTCCTTTCCTTTTCTGGCAAAGGACTAATTTACTCAAAATACATAGAGCTGAAGTTTGTATGTCGCTTATGTACAAGACTTGAGGCTTTAAGAAGGCAGACCAAATGCCATGGGAATTGTGATAGAATCGAGTGCTGGCAACAGAAGCTTCTTTCTTTGTGTGATGGAGATCCGAATCAGCTATTTTGTTTCTTGGGTGGTGACCGAGAGGGACAGTAAGGCAATTAGGTTACAAACCTGTTAAATCCACTCATGAATTATTAGCAATTTGCATTTTAAGGCACTTGACTTTGAAGGTTTTTGATTTTTAAATTTTTTTTTTTTTTTTTAATTATTACCTACCTACTTCACTGTGCTATGTAGACTAAAGGGCTTTTAATGGATGGAGTGGATGTTGAAAGGATTCTCTGTCACTCACTCCGCTGCTGTACTTTGCAATGCCTTGTAAAACAGAGTATGCAAATCTCCGGGATGTTGGCAGAAAAGCTGTCCCGAAGGCATGCTGTATATGCACCTTTATTGCCAGTTCCCGTTGAGCAGCATCAGTGCCCGAAGGTTACACTTAGCAGATCACTCAGATGATCTTTGCTGTGTTACACAACAGACAGAGTCGAAAAACTTTTCCAAAGGATATGTGAAAGTCGCCAGCGGAGTGTCAGTTTTTTCAGCAAGGCAGGCAGTGAGCAGTGCGTTTGTAAGGAGCTGCCCTTGGCAGCTGAAGGGTACACCTGGATGATCCTGCCGCACCAACTCTGCCTCCCGTCGCCAAACCAACAGCGCGGTGTAGACCTACGGTTGTGAGGCATCTTTCTGCTCCCCCATCGACCTGCCTCGGTTACTCCAGTAGGAGGGCAGTGCTGTTGTGAGTTGAGCGGTCTTTGTTCTAGCACTCCAGATATCCCTTAGTATTGCAGGAATTCGGGTTTAGTACCCCTCTTCCCTTTGTGTTTAATTTTTCTCTGGGAAAAATATTTTCATGCTGTGTAAAAGGCAGATACCATAAACTAATTTTCGATGCAGGGTTTGGATTGGGAGCAGCAGGAAGATCAATGTTTCTCTGAAGGGACATCAATAGGCTTCTTCAGGTTTTCATAGCTCAGAATGGATGTTTGCAGTGTGGCACAGCAAGTCCTAAATGTACCATAGCTCATCTGTACTTAAAAATGCATTGCCTGCTCTTTAATTTTAAGAGGCTATTTGTATAAGGCGTCAAGCAGGACAGAGAATTCTTTAAAAATAACTGCTTTAATTCCACAGCAACTGTCAGACGAGATGACTCACTGCAGCAGCAGCACTCACCACAGCACATCACGGATTTGACACAAACTCCTAATCCATGCAAAATTATGCCTCTATATTCCCCTACCTTCATTTTTGCCAAACTCCTGACTCTCCCATTCTGCCTTCTCTCCTCCCCCACTTTCTTCCCTCCCCATCTTCTTGAGGACATCCTTGGAGTCAGTAGTTCCAGCCATCCTTTCCTGATGCTCAGCAGCAGCTCCGCGCTCGCTCCCTGGTTGGGGTGTGTGGCATTCACGAAACAGGGTTCCTCTCTGCAGGATTGTCCTGCCCTTCCCTTGCACTGCTGGGGTGACAAGCACTGCTCTACTGGGACAGGTTTCATCACATTCCGCCTGGTGGAGTGCAACAGGGAATTGCTCATTTTAGGCCTGTGTAAATCGATCAGGGTTTTCCCAGTAATCTTAGGTAGGGCTTCTAATTGCCAGCCAGTATTATTCATCACTAGGATGAAGCATAACTCTAAAATGTGTGTGAAGCATACTGGGGTCATCGTGGTCTGCTGCAGGAAAATGAACACAGGAACAGAAGCACCAAAACCAATTGAACTTGAGGCAGGTGCTGGGAAGACCACAGCCATTGCTTTGCCTGGGCCCTTTGGCTGCAGAGGAGCTTCTGCCCCAAAGCTTTATGGAGTCCCACTAGAGCAGCCCCTGCATGGTTCTCAGGGGATGGCTGAAGCCATGCTGTGATGCTTCTTTTAATCCCTTCTCTGGGAACAGAGCTAGTTGTTGGTTCTTGGCGCTTTGGTGAGCATAGTCTATGGGCCTGGTAGCCTGCAGTGCGTGGAGCAGTGCTCAGTGAGGTGGTGTGGGCACTTGTCACATCTCTTGAGCTCTGTGACAGATGCTGAGGTGTAAGCCGGGGAGCTGCTTTTGCACTGTTAGACTGCCGGTTGGAAGTCTGCCTAGACTAGCCAAAATCTAGAGGCCTGTGTTTGGCTCAGAGGCCCAAAGAAAGTGTGCTGACGTGCTTTTGTGTCGGGTATGGATGGCTATGTCTCCACAAAGAGCTTGGAAAAGTAAAGAGACCCTAGCAACAATCCCTTCACAGGAAGCAGGCCTGCAGTACCCCTTCTGGGTGGGCCCTCCAGATAGAGTTAAGCAGCATTGGCTTTGAGGTCATAGAAAAAATGATGAAACTTTTTTCTTTTGTCTTGAGGGGGATGCCTTTAGTCATATTAACTCATACTTCTCATTGTTAGAGTTGTGGGGAGGAAGAAGACAGCTAGGATTTTACCCTTGTGCAAAGACATAGGATCATAGAGTCGTAGAACCAGTCAGGATTGGAAGGGACCACAAGGATCATGCAGTTCCATCCCCCTTGCCATAGGCAGGGACACCTCACACTAGATCAGGCTGGTCAGAGCCTCATCCAGCCTGGCCTTAAACAACTCCAGGAATGGGGCTTCCACCATCTCCTTGGGCAACCCCTTCCAGGGTCTCACCACTCTCATGATGAAGAACTTCCTTTACCATGGTCATTACTCAAATAATGGGATGATGATTTTGATGAATACCAGAATAGATAAAATGATGCCGTTGTGGTGATGTGAACAGTTCAACTTTGTTAAGAAATCCTCAAATGGAATTGTTTCAAGTGCTAAACTTCCGTGACAGATGCCTGAGGATGAGCAAACAGCAGCAAAGTGCAGGCCTACCCCTATTCTTTCCTGAGTGGTGGCAATGACAAAGCCCTCTACTGAATTAGCTGGAGAGCCAATTTCAGTTGCTGTGCTTTTTGCCTGCACTGTTTAGAAGGTGGCGTCAGCTTTGGTAAATGTTGTGAAGAGAGGAGTACTTTTTTTTAGGAAAATATGAAAAATTCCTTTTGGAGTGTGGAGCAATTTTTGCTTTTCAGAGGAAAAAGAATAGATAGGCAATACTTCTGGTTTGCTCTGCCTTCCATCGTCTCCGTGCTGCAGTGAAGAAAGTTGGTTTGTTGTATTGAGAGACAGCAACGGGACTGTCAGGAATTAAATCTGATGGGCTTTTTGAGTGGCAATAAAAGTCTGACATTTGAAGTTTATGAATTTCATGCTGCTGAAGCATTTGATGTGCTCCAGTCACAAGGTTTTATCTGTGATTCTTGCAGACTCTGACTTTTGTTGTACGAGTATCTGTACCTCACACTTGGCAGTTTGACTAAACAGTTCAGAAGAGATCTTGAGGAGTGTCCAAGAGTAGATGATGTGGACGTTGGGGATTAAAGCAGTCCTAGGCAGCATTGTTAACCAGGAAAAGGCTGGGGAGCTGGCTTTGGTTTTTTGACAAGCCTTGTGTGGAGGCGGAAGAAATACTCTCACAGTGCAAAGTTCCTGCAGTGTTAACAGTCAAAGCCACAGGAAGATCCAAGTCCTGGGAATGAAAATTAGACAAATTCAGATTGGAGCTAAGCCAGAAAATATTAATAAGGCTGGATAAATGGAACAGCTCCATGGAAGAGACTCCACAGCTTTCTGAAAAGGAACCTACCTACTAGCAGGCTTGATGGAAGGCTCCTTGTGAAGAACTGCTGGAAGTAAGAAGTTTGTGTGTGTGGAGATACCAAAACACTGAATGCCTCAGGTGGCCAGAAGGGTACCAGTTCCAGTGTGACCATTTTGTGGTACACTTTGTAAGTACCAGGGTTATGATAGGTGTTTTCCTGTTAACCTCAAGCCCCACTGCAGCAGCTGAGGATTTCAGGTTTCGTGTGTTTCCAGGAGTTTCCTGTGATGACTTTGCATTTACCTGCAGTAGTAATTTGTTTTAAATCAATATTGAACACGTAAGGATGTGCATACATTGCAGTTTGAGAGGCTGTCAGAGGCAGCTACTCTGCTTCAATACTCACTGCTTATCTGTTTACCTCTAGCTCAGGGGACTTCTGTGTAAACATGAAGTGGCAGAACAATAACAGTTTTTAAAAATCTATGGAGGCTTGTTAAGTGCATCTTGATTGTTGGCTTTTACATAAAGATAGTGTCCTTTGTGTTCATCTGATGAAGAATAGGAAAGCTCTGGCATCCTCTGAAGATGAATCCCTTCTCTGTCCTATTCCCTGATGCTTTCAAGAGGTGAGGCTGCACTCAGCAGGCAGTCAGCCTCAGTAAGATAGCTAGTTTATGATTTTCCTGTTTTGCTCATAGATTCCCTCTTAGCTCTCCTACAGTAGATATTTATTGTGCTGTATAGTTTGGGCTAACTGATCTGTGTGCATTGTTTTCTGTCCTTTGGTGTTGATTGCATTTTTTACTATTTGTCATTCCTGATGTGACTTTAGTGCACCTTGATTGTGCTTTTCCAGCATACTGAGGTGCAGCTAATGCAGAGCCCCTTCCTGCTGGGAAGGCAAATGCGTTTCTGGCTGGCAGGTTTTGTCAGGATGGCTCTCTTTGCTCCAGTGCCTTTGCTTTGGTCTCCTTGGCCAGCTCTGGTAACTTGGGTTTGCCCTCTGTGTCGTGGCAATAGGCAAAGGGGATAGGAAGTGTCCAGGTGCCTCTGTGCTGCCAGCAGAAGGTCTGTGGGAACAGCTTTGATTGTCAGAAAGCTCCTAAAACTGCTGTCTGTGAGGCACAGTGTGGTGTAGAGAGGACACCTTCCTCTGCCTGCTGTTTCCTTTCACTTAGCCCCAGCACTGGCTGTGTTCCTGAGCACAGTAAAGCCTTGACTGGTAGTGTCTGCTGGTGGCACTTCTGAGGAAGAAGAGGGCTCCTATTATTTCTTCTTCAGCTTTGAAGTAAAACTCTCTATCTGGTTTTTGTCCTACAAAGGATGCTGTGTGGCCAAGTGAGGTGACTTGAGTCACCCTATAGAAAGGTGAAGAGGCTGTGATGCCTTGAGCCAGCAATAGGCAGAGTGCTGCTAAATGTCATCTTTGACTGCCACACCTTTTGGAGACGTTTGGTAACTTCTGGTGACCTGGTCTGGAACAGTTTTCCCTCCACAAGGTACGGTTGGCCTGGACTCTTTCTCCTCAGCACGCTCTCTGCTCTGGGGTGAATCTAGGCTGGTTCATGCACCAGCTGGGTGTGCTGTTAAAGAAGCAGGATGGGCTCTTTGCTGTCCCAAGGGCGATGCAGAGACCATGACCTCTCAGATGCTTGAGGAGGTTCAGCCATGGAGAATGCTGTTTGCCATTCCTAGGTGGTCATCTGCCTTTGGCTGACCTTCAAAATGCTTTTCTGTATTTTGATAGGAAATGATCCCTGCAGTGTTGGGTCCTTTGCACACCATTCCATATGTGTGCTGCTGCAGATTCACTTCACCTGTTCACTATCATAATTGGTTACTTCTGGTAAATAATAAATGCAGTTTCAGATTTAACTTCCTTTTGAGCCATTCTGCTTCAGAATACACTACAAATAGCTCCAGGCCTCATCTGTCAGCTTCCACTGTATTTTTTTAGAACTGAAGCAAGCCTAGTAGCTAGGACTATGTGAGACTGAAATTGGGAAGAAGCCAGCTCTTCTTTAGAGATGGTGTTTTAGAGATGAGCATCTTTTGCTAGTGAAGGCCTCATGAAAAGTAGCATTTTGCAAATGGCAGTGGGTAGATACTTCCTAACTGTCTTCCATAAACAATAATAGAAGATGTTAGGTATGGTTCCTCATAAACGCCAGCTCATATGGGTGTGTTGGGGCTAAGAGTGAGAGAATAAAGCACCTAGGTGGCCATATCCTTGTGAAATGCTGTGGCATCTGTTTTTCTCCAGACTCCTTTTGAAAATACTGTATGACTGTTGTCATGGGCTGGGATAGTGCTCCTGCTATAGCAGGTCAGGGTCAGACCACCCTGCCCCATGTGTTTCTGTTCCTTGCTCATCTGTGTCCTTCCACCAGTCCCAGAGAGCATGCAGGGTCACGCCGCAAGTAATTCATGTGACGCTCCTCTTGCAGCAGGCTGTTTCTTGCCTGTGAAAGAGTGTTCATGAGAAGTGTCAGGACCAGTGTGCTGAAATGGGAATCTCTGATTAAAATGAGTTGTTGTCTTGAAGTAACAAACCGCTGAAGGTCAGACATTGCAGAGACTCGTTGAGGTGTGTGTGTTCTGCTCCTTCTTCTTGATGTTTACTTCTTTGGTTATGGCTGTTTACTTCTGTTGTGTGGTGTTTGTGTGGAGCTAGCTTAGGACATTCTCCATGCAGTGTGAGGCATTTATGGAGAATCCTGTGCGTTAGATTTCTGGAAGTGTGATGTGGAGATAAGCTGTGGTGTTTATTTCTGTCTAAAAATGCATTTCTCTAATAATACCTCCAACCATCTGATGTGGTTTTGTTTTGGGTTTTATTTTTTCAATCGATGTGAAACCCTCATTAAACAAACCCACAGCTTTTACAGTTTAAGATGGTAAAGAAGCTACTTGCAAAGAGCCGGCAACGCTGTCTACAGGATGAAAGCCATTGCAATTGTTCAGGCATAAAGCATGGCTTAGGAGCTGTATCTTCACATCATCGTTGCATATTTATGAGTACACCTGTTATATAAGCAGTGGGAAGTGCTGAGATTCCTCCTGCCCTGTGCCACCGTTAGCAGGGTGAAGAAAAACAAGATCATTTGTCAGTTTAAGTCTTCTAAATCCAAAGTGCAGCCTTATCTGCCTAACAGCAGAGGAAGATTCTGCTTGTCTTCAGCTGGGCTGTGTTCATGGGACTGGCAGTGGCTGAATTCCAGAGCTCACTTCTATATAAAGATTCCTGCTTCCACCCAGCCCCTCCCTGGCCCTGTCATTTAGCACAATGTGCAGCATGCAGCAGGGCTGTCGCACATCCTTGAAATACTCAAGTGTGTCTCCTTTCCTGCTCGTATGTGGAAAAGAAGAAACTAAAGACCTTCTTCTTGGCTTACATTGTCTTCCTAGCTCTGCTGGGCTCAGCACCAGCTGAAGGCTCATGTTCCCTGCACGTGTCCAAGCACAGCCTATGTTCAGGGGCAGAGCTGAGGGCTGCATGGTTGCTATATCCTGCATCGCTTCTCTGCTCAATTCAAGTGTCACGCCCAGTTTAGGCTAATTTAAGTACCCACCAAACTGTCTGGGGGGCTCAGCTTGCAACGGCACTCCTGAGGGTGCTGCCCAGTGTGGGATGCAGCGTTCCTGATGCCATGCTGCTGCTGGCAGGTGGGTCATGATCCCAGTGACACCTGGGTTTACAGACAAAAAACAAACCCAAGAAAACGAGCAAAAATTTGTGGGAGTTTTGTGGGTTTTTTTGCTCTTTTGGTTGGTTCCTTTTTCCTTCTGAGGAAATCTGTTTTTGTAGCTTTTTAAAGTTGGATGGGTTCAACAGTCTGCTACATGGTGCAGCTCTCTACCTAAGTGCACCGTACTGAGAGCAGGGATCTGAGCAGTGCGGACTGGGGAGGGACCCTGTGTAAAACCATCTTAGTCCAGTTCTGCTGCTGGGTGAAATGTTTTATATAAATGCTCTCTGAATATAAGGAGAAAAAATATTTACTGTGGGCCTTCAGCACAGGTTGTCCAGGGAGATTGTGGGCTCTTTATTCTTGAAGAGGCTGAAAAGCTGTCTGGACATGGTTCTGGACAGCCTGTTCTAGGTGGCCTTGCTTGAGAAATGAGGCTGGACAAGATGTCTTCTAGAGGCTCCTTCCAGCCTCAGCTGTTCTGTGACACACCCTTAAATTTTCAGCTTTTCTCAGACAAGTGATTTGCTCGTCCCAGTACATTTCTCCTGGGCTTCACACATAATGTGGTTCTTGGCATGGAATGATGTGCTCAGCCTCTTCTGCAGAGCGGCCATGCTGCACACGTGCTTGCAATGGCTCCTCAGGTGACGTCTCCTGTGGCAGCAGGTTTGTAACTGTGGGATGTGATTGTACCATGTGCACCTTAGTGGCACCTTAGTCAACACAGATAGGCCTGGATTGTGGAGTACAGTGCAGTCAAGAGATGCTGGGTTTGAAGCTGTTTCACTTAGGGTAGCACTGCTGGGTTCTGCCTGCAACACTCGATAATGGCAGTGAATTTACGTCTTACATAAATGCGCTGGAGTTCAAGGGTGGGTAAGGTTGCTTGTGATGATTTGATACTGTGATTAAGGTCATCACTCAGATATATGATTGTCAGGTAAACAATTCCTAGTGTTGGTACAATAGAAGTGTATGCGTGTTTGTATCTGAGGTTCTGTCAGCAGCAGGGAAACGAACAGAGCTGAATTTCTTTGCAGATCAGTTTGATTACATATCTACAATTTTAGGTGGAATAGTATCTTCAATGGTGATGAAGTCTTTCATTATTTTTATGGGAAGCTGCTTGGAGAGTTGCACAGAGTGCTTTGGTGTTGTGTGCTTCCTCAGAACTGCATGCCAGTAGTGCCAGAATGAATCCTACTGGCTGAGCCAGAGCGCGGTCACCAGTGCATGGGCACTGTGGAACCACCCACAGCAAGATCTCAGCAAAGGTGCTGGGGGACTGTGGTCCTCAGCTGAGTGTTTGGCCTCACTGCTGTTTCCTAGCCACCAGACTTTCTTTTCCTCTCTATAAAGAGGGAAAGCTGGGCTGTGTTTTGTTGCCTATGAACACAGCTTTTAGGTATGGAAAAACTTCCATCTCTTCCTGAGCACTGAGTCAGCAGCTGAACATAGTTTTTGCAAGAGAAAGTTGTGTAGAGTATGATCCCAATTCAGCAAAGCATTTTAAGCATGTCCTTCAGTCTTACTGATACTGACAGTTTAACTGAAGCCAAGTTGGCACACATGGAGTGAACATGTCTGTCTCCTGCATGGAAACCCCACATTTTTGGCATCTTCACTGCTTGCTTAAAGAAGAGAGACAATGTTATTCATGGGACCAGCTTGGATCGCTGTGGGAAAGGTTAGGGATCCTAAGAGCATCTTGTTTTGGAAGTGTTGCTCCACTGTTACAGACACTGTCAGGTCACTGAGTGAAGAGCAGCAGAACTGCCCATAGCTGGTTCCTGTCTTATGTGCATTCCCTGTGCTTTATTGAATTTCTAGATCTAAAGGTTTTGAGTAGTGGCATTCTTCATTTTTACAGCATAGAATGATAGAATGGGTTAGGTTGGAAAGGACCTCAAAGCTCACCCAGTTCCAACCCCCTGCCATAGGCAGGGACACCTCCCACTAGTACAGGTCACTCAAGGCCTCGTCCAGCCTGGTCCTGAACACCTCTAGGGAGGGAGCAGCCACAACCTCCCTGGGCAACCTGTGCCAGTGTCTCACCACCCTCACTGTAAAGAACTTCTGCCTAACATCCAGTTTCAATCTTCCCTCTGCCAGTCTAAACCCATTACTCCTCATCCTGCCCTTACAAGACCTTGTCAATAGTCTCTTCTTAGCCCTCCTGTAGCCCCCTTAAGATACTAGAAGGCCACTCCAAGGTCTCCTGCAGAGCCCTAACTCTCTCAGCCTGTCCTCACAGCAGAGCTGCTGTAGTCCTCTGAGCATCTTCGTGTCTTCCTCTGGACTGGCTCCAACAGTTCCATGTCCTTCCTGTGCTGGGGGCTCCAGAGCTGCACACAGGACTCCAGATGGGGTCTGAGGAGAGCAGAGCAAAGGGGCTCCCTTGCCCTTCTTCCCACACTGCTCTTGATCTCTGGGCTGCACTCACACTGCAGCCTCATGTTGAGCTTTCCATCAACCCAGACCCCCAGGTCCTGTTCCTCAGGACTGCTCTCAGCCATTCACTGCCCAACCTGGAGCTGTGCTTGGTGTTGTGCCTTTCCAGGTGCAGGACCTTACACTTGGCCTTGTCAAATGTCATGAGGTTGGCGATCCTTAAACTTAGCTTTTTGCTGTGCCACAGCCTCAGAAGCAGTATTGCATCACTTGTGTTATCTTTGGTTGCCCTCAGGGTAAAGGGTTGTGATTGCTGTGCCAGGATGGCAATGCTGGTTTCCAGAACCTGAAATCAGCTTGATAGAGGGAAGTCAAAAACCTGTGCCACAGGGTACAGTGGTAACCCCAGTTCTCAGATGGGGAGGAAGGTGTGAAGTCTTGTGATATTTGATGGTCTGTTTTAAAAATCAGCCTAACCAGATGACAAGGAGAGAATCTCCTTTTCTTCCCATGCTGTAGCACACCGCAGCAGAACGTAATACACTGGGTGAAGGATCCCTTTGATATGCTTGTGGACAGCTGTCAGGAGCACCTCATGGAGAGGGGCTCCTGCCTGCAGCTGTTAGAGTGCAGTCACCTTAAAGGCTCAGGGCAGGTCCGTACTTTCAGTACACCTGATACCTGAGTGACAGGAGGAAGTGAAGGCTAATGGCAGTTGCCTTTCCTCCTAAGCAGGAGGAGGTCTAGGCACCCATTTCTTGGGAAGTGTTTTGAGTCTCTTTCTCTTCCTACCTTTTGTAGCAAGGCTGGAAGAAAGAAGAATGAGCAAGACCAGAACCATTCTTTTCTTCTCTTTCCACTGTTGCCTTAACAAAGTAGTTTGTAAACCAGCTACTGCCAGCACCAGCCAAAGACAAGGATGCCTGTCTCCTGTTTCCCAAGGCTGAGTCTGTAGCTCAGGCGTATGAAAAATAAAGATCCATCTGGGTACAGCTTTTCCAAAAACGGCATTCAAGCTGTTCTTTCATGGGAAAAAGTGGTTGAGAAGATTTCCTTCTTTTCTTTTCTGGATTTTCAAAATATCAAAAGAAAAAAGGCTGGAAGGCAGGGGGCAGGGGTCGGTCTCCATGTGGCAGGGGTCTCCTTGTCCTCAGACGTCGTCAGGCGAGTGCATGGCTGCGTCAGGTGTAGGAGTCCAGTAGCAGACAGGACAAGAGCCATTCTGTTCAGGACCACAGAACACAACCAGGACTTCTGCCCTGACTTTATTTTCGTCCTCCTGTCGCAGTTCCTGGTGGCATTTCCCTCAGTGGGACCTGCTGAGTTGACACCGAAGGGGCAGTGCTTTGCACTGCTTCGCTGGGACTCGATGGGCTGTCTGTAAGGCAGTGGCTGCCAGAGGCTTGGCCCTTTGCAGTACCCTGTGTTCATGCTGGGGTAGCTCTCTGTCAGTGTGCTCCAGAAGATCTGAGGGACAAAACTTCTGACTGTGCAGTAAAAGGAGTGTTCTGCAAGGCCCAGTACAGAACTGTTTGCACTCCCTGCTCCGGGGTGAGGAGGGTGAGAAGTTACTCTTCACTGTGACAGAGTAACTGAAATTGAGGCATAAAAACATCCTTGGAAAAGGACTATGTGATCAGTTAAAGGCTAAACGTGACAGGTTAGAGAACCTGATTTTAGCTGTGGAAACCTCTCCTGAGGCAGTGATTTATTTTTGGTGAAATGTGAAGAAATGGCTTTTGGGACTGTAAAATCAGCACACAGACTTCAGTATCTTTACATGTGGGGGAGCATATTTCAAGATGGCAAGGAATGCAGATCCAGAGAAATGGGGATGGAAAAGCCTTACTGACTCCTCAAATCTTCCCATTTAAGAGAGTGTTATGGGGAGCATAACATTTCCTTAGGGATGGGCACGTTCCAGCTATCTCCATTCTGGGTCGTGGATTTCAGCTCAGCTTAGTGGCTCAGATGTGCAAGCCCCTTCCTCATCATACTCCCAATTCCTTAAATGACAGCTGAGGTCAAGAAGGCCAAGGGATTGATCACTGTCACTAGGAGGTCTTCTAAAACACATCAGGAGATATGTGCTTGCTTGAAACTCATTCTCAACTGTCTGGTACACGAAATTAATTTTAATCCTGTTTTATTTATTGCTTCTCAGTAGTGTTTTGGCTTTTCAACTGACTCACACTTGCTAATGAGTCACCAATGATTTTATTGTTAAATGGCCTAAAGAGATATCTTTATTCCAGTTAGTTTTGTGATGTGTTTCTGCTTGCTCACATGAAATGCATTGCACACTGTTGTGTGTTGCTGAATTTACAATGTCTTCTCAGTCAGAAAAAATAACCATGTTGACCTTGATACCTCAAAATACATAGTGAATAAAAGTAAAACTCGTGTATCTATCTCGAGGCTTATTTTAACCCATTGTGCCTTTCCAGTTGCACTACCTGGTGAGCTCTGGTGGTGTTGCTGGCTCCGACAAACCAAATGTAAAATGAGCAAATTCAGACCTGTTTAATCATCTGGGAAAATAATGAGGGAGGGAAGATCAATTTGGCAGACAGGGACACAGACATACAAAAAGTCTTATTTGGATGGAGGTATTGATTTGAGTTCTTCAGCCTGAAAGACTTTCACATCTGTAATATTTTTATTCATATTTTTCAACAGTATTTGATTGTAATACTGCAATTCTGTACACTCCAGGAGAAGTCCTAAATGAGCCACTTTTCTTTTACTGAACTAAATGCCCACCCTTTTAGAGCTGGATAAATAGTGTCCTGGATGCAACTGTAACTTTAAAAGTTCTTTTAATAAGCAGAACTGCAGTCCTGGAAACACATCATTCTTTCTATTCCCTCTTGCTCTTTTTTCTGTCTGGCACAGGCAGTGAAGGAAAAACAGTGATGGTGTCCAGTGGACAAAAGGAAAAACAGAGCATTGGAACATTTTATCTGTGATGCAGTAAGTGTCTGTTCTTCAACACCAAGGATTGGTTTGCCTTCAGATGTTCTCTTTTCAGTTGTGAATCCCTCAGGGTCGCAGGGCCCCTGGCTGCACCCCTCTCTTGCTTGTGAGTGGAGCTGAAGCAGCTAAGGATCTGTGCTAGCACCCAGGGGAACCAGTGTGTACTTCTGCACGTTCACTAATACCACCTGTAGAATACTGGTCTGTGACCTGAAGGACTTGGTGCCACACACTCCTTTCTGCCACATTTGCTTGGCTTATGTGACTCCATTCAGAGGGACATAGTGGCAGCAAAATGCCAGCAGGAATGAGTGTGTGTCTCTGCAGTTAGCTTTGTGCATCAGGATTGCAAATGTTTAGCTTGGTGTTCCCAGAGATGTACTTGACTCTTCCACTGTCTTCTCACAGGATTTTAAAGCTCACCTCTAAAGATGATTTTGAGGGTTATTCTTCATGCTCTGTATAGTACAGAAAAAATATGGCAGATTGTTCAGACTTAAGATGGTTTGTTACAAGCTCTTGCCATGACTCAAAAGTGTTTAGTTTTCCTATTGCTTTCGGACTTCTGTTAATAAAACAACTCACATGTGAGATCAGAACATGCTGAGGAGAAGTAGTCCATACCTCTGGAGGTGGAATCTCAGGGTGCACTGTTGTGTGTTTTAAAATGAGATGACCACATCATTTAGCTGTTAAAAATTGGTGTCTGAAAGTGAGGCACCAGTTTCCCCAAACAGCATCTGATTTGTGTTCAGAGCTTAGGTTTGCATCTGCGTCGCCAGTGCAATACATACCCAAGGAAGTTGGTCCTTAGACTGCTTTTCCCACAGCTTCTTATAGTTAAAGTTTGATATGTAAAGGAAGAGTTCAGTCATTCAGTTGTCTTTCATAAGTACAATGCTGATGTATGTTGTAAGAGTAGCAGCTGAAACCGTGTCAATAGTAGCAGTGAAAACCACCCAGAGCCAAGGATGGCTTTCTGGTCCTGTGATTGACTGAGTGGCCCAGCCTGGCTCACATGTAGGTGTCTAAACCTTTTCATAGCACATGGTCGCAGCCTAGCTGCCTGCTGTGGGCAGTCTGTGATAGATGCCATCCCCTGAGCTGTGTCTGGGCATTAGCTGGGACAGTGCTGGCTGACATCAGCCAGAGCTGTGTCAGTGAGAGCACTACGAGACAAGTGGGGGGCTGTGCTTGGCCCCATGCCCTGGCCCAGTTCTGTTTCCCGAGTGTCTCAGCCGTGAATTAAAACCTAGGTTCTTAAGAAGATAACACAACAACACTGTTAAAATGGAAGCTGTTCCCAAAAAAATGCAAGTCAGTGGAAGAATGCAGGGTAGCCTGCTGGCTACCCCCCGCAGCCTCCTGAGGGGCTGCACCCTCACATCTGCCCTGTGTCTTTCCCAAGAGGCGAGTTAAAGCACTCTCGTTTCCCGCAGGCAGCCTGTTTGGCAGTCCTGAAGTGACCTTTCCTCCAGATGCGGAAGTTTCAGGTGTGGCATCCGCACCTTTTGCTGGAGGAGAAAGAGGGAACATCCTGGAAAGGATGGGTGCAGCCTCTGCTGGGAGCTGCCTGGTGCCGCTTCAGACTCCGTGGGCCTGTAGCTGGCTACAGGGAGAGGTTATAGAAGAGGAAGATAGAACGGACAGAAAAATAGCTTCCAAATTGAAAGCATTTGCTTTTAATCAGGGCTGCTCATACTTTTGCCAAGTTTGTGTTTTGGTCAAGATTTTTTTTTTTCTTTTTTCCCATTTTTTCCCCCATGAGCAGATGTCAGCCCTGGATCCACCATGCAGGTTCAGAACTCTTGCTTTAGATTGCATCATAGTGTAAAACTTTTCAGATACAGCCCAACATCTTTCTTACCACAATGAGCAGATGGCACGTTTTAACCAAATCCTGTTGGTTTGTAGCAGTGTAAACTGTAGAGCCAAAAGCGATCTGGGTCAGGCTGTGACTTCAGTGGGTACTTTTTTGGAAACCACAGTTTAATACCTGTATTTAGCGTGGGTGTTTCCAAAGACTTGGAAATATGGAGGGGAAGAGTGGGGTATGGGAAAGTATTGATTCTGGATTTGTATTTTTCATTTCCCTCCCTTGTCACATCTGACACCAAGCTGTGTGGCACAGTCGACTTGCTAGAGGGCAGGGATGCCATCCAGAGGGACCTGGACAGACTGGAGAGGCGGGCCCAAGCCAACCTCATGAAATTCAACAAGGCCAAGTGCAAGGTCCTGCACCTGGGTAGGCACAATCCCAAGCACAACCTCAGTCTGGGTGGTGGATGGCTGCAAGCAGCCCTGAGGAACAGGACCTGGGGGTCTGGGTTGATGAAAAACTCAACATGAGCCTGCAGTGTGAGTGCAGCCCAGACAGCAACTGAG
>VWZE01012315.1:468733-480184 GCA_013396675.1 Eubucco bourcierii | reverse complement strand
AGGCCAGATTGGATGAGGCCTTGAGTGAGCTGTACTAGTGGGAGGTGTCCCTGCCTATGGCAGGGGTTTGGAACTAGATGATCCTTGAGGTCCCTTCCAACCTTACCATTCTATGATTACTGATGAAACACAGAGGCAGAAGCCCCTGCTTTCTCACTTACTCTAGAGCTCTGATCATTTTCTCAAAGATTGGAGTTGCAAGACAGATTTTCTGGCCTAGATCTAATTCACTGCATTACGCATTTACCTCTTTGCTTTCTTTGATGCCATTCCCCTTCTCTGATTGTGGCAAGATGTGGTTTCAAAGGGACCTTTGCTTCTGCTGCTTGCTAGCAAGGCAGAGCAGTGAAGAATATAACTTCAAGTAGCACATAGACCCGAGAAAAAAGCCATACAAAAGGGTATCTTCTTGAAAGTAGAGAATCACAAAATAGCTTCACTTGAACACACCTTTAAAATCATTGAATCTAAGCATCAACCTAATACCACCATGGCCATTAAACCATGCCCTGAACTGTCATGTCTACATGCTTTTTGAAGACTTCCAGGGATGGTGACTCCACCATCTCCCTGAGCAGCCTGTTCCAATGCCTGATTAATCTTTCGGTGAAGAAATGTTTCCTAGTCCCCAACTTAAACTTCCCCTGGTGCAGCTTGAGGCCATTTCCTCTTGTTCCATCATTTGAGACTAGGGAGTAGAGACTGACCCCCACCTCACTACAACCTGCTTTCAGGTAGTTGTAGAGAGCGAGAAGATCTCCCCTCAGCCTCCTCTTCTCCAGAGTAATCAACCTCAATTCCCTCAGCTGCTCCTCACGAGATTTGTTCTCTAGGCCCTTCACCAGTGCTTCACTTCTCTTTGTTGGACACGCTCTGGCAACTCAATATCCTTCTTGTAGTGAGGGGCCCAAACGTGTCCAGGAAGACTTAATTAACAAGATGTGAATTCAGATTTCTTTGCTCTAACCAGTGCATACCAGGGACATGCCTCGTTTTACACAGCACTACCCACTGTGAAATAGCAATCACAGGAAGAACTGGCTCAATTGTGGTCCATGCAAAGACTCCCCCATGAACAGTCAGGCTCCTGAAAAGCTTTGAGAGAGGACAGTCAGTGAGTTCATCTCTTTACAACACAGTGGCTCAAAGAGACATCTTTGCCTTCAGTCCAGGCTCAGATGTACCGCAGCG
Organism: Eubucco bourcierii; assembly: GCA_013396675.1. NCBI lineage: Eukaryota > Metazoa > Chordata > Aves > Piciformes > Ramphastidae > Eubucco > Eubucco bourcierii. The sequence continues at coordinate 478,993 of VWZE01012315.1, read as the reverse complement.
TTTCCTTTTGTGAAACAGAACAGACGCCTCCAAAGACAGCGAGCATTGTCCATGCAGGCATAAAGCAATATTTGGACATGCTGAATGGCTTCCTAAGATGAGAAAAAGTGCTGAAGAAACACTAAATTATGACAGATGGGAGCCCTAGAAATGCAACTACCCCCAAACTGGAAAATGAAAAGCTGGCACAAAGGGCAGGCATAACAATAGAGTTTGGGCATAACGAAACACACGCCATTTAGTAGAGAGTGCACTGAAGCTTCGATCCATAAGTCAAAATCCTAGCCATTAAATAGCCTCATTTAAAAAGTTTTAAAGCAATTAAAATAAATTAGAAACTTCACAGGAGGACGAAATCACTGAAAAGGATAAGAAGCACTTTATGCCAGGTGCTGCTTCTGACAGCGTCATGCCCATGAGGCCAGATTTTATTTGAGAAGAGCTTGGGGCCAGATTTTTCAAGGGCTCTGCACCAATAATTAGGGACAGATTTTTCCAAACTGCTCAGCCTCCATTATCCAAATAAAGGCCAGATATACCAAAGTGCTTAGGGCCCAGCAATTCCTACTGTGACAGTTACAGCCACAACATGGCCAGCTTTTTCCAGCAACGTGACCATTTATTTCACAGTCTGCCTAAGGAGGGTTGTTTAAAGGCTATCTTGTAGGGTTTTTGCTATGTTGGAAGTGGTTGATTTTTAAGTCCTCCTGACAGTGAGAGAGCCTCGACTTCACCAAGTCTCAAACAACGTGGTCTTAAAACACAAGTAGAAGTCCAGCTGATTTTACTCAGCTTTACCTAATTCCTGCTCAAGAGGGAATCTATCATTGACCTCCATATGAAGCACTTCAGAGATGACTGCAGAAGCTAACTTGTGAAATTATAATGTTGCCTCCAGCCACTTTGCAGAGCTATATACATCATTTGTGGCACACCAGAACGTGAGCCTTTCTCACAAAAACCCCTTAGTAGTGCTGCTAGCAGAGAAGATAGTGCACATCAGGACTTTTGCAGCTTTTAAATTGGTACAACTTGGAAGTGAAACAAACAGATGTAACCCTACAGCCAGGAGTTTGTTTCAGATCATCCTAAAATGAATGCTGCAACAGTTCTCGGTGCCAAAGTCTTCTGGATCATGGCTGCTGTACATACAGGAGATGGCACAGAAGAGCAACGCTTTACAAACCCCAAACCTGTCACTCAGCAATGCTTATTTGTCTTATGTTCAAACACAGACTGTGGGCTTTCAGAGAGAAACTCTGAACAGAAACAAGGGAGATTCTTCCCCTGCAAAGCAATTATTGCTCTTTCTGGAAGCACACGTTAGCGTAATTCTTACATAGCTTTCCTGCAAAAAAGCTGGGGAGGGACTGTTTACAAAGGTATGCATCAACAGGACAGGGAGCAGTGTTTTAAAACTAGAGAAGAGTAGATTTAGACTGAACATTAGGAAGAAGTTCTTTACTATGAGGTTGGCAGAACAATCCCCATCCCTGGACACTTGGTTTGGTTGAGCTCTGTGCAATCTGATCTAGTTGGAAATATCCCTGCTACTCTGGGATGTTTGGACTCTACGACCTCTATTGGTCCCTTCTAACCTAATGCATTCTATGGTTCTTCAGTAGCTTACACATCTGTCTTTGCACTCTCAAACATCTCTACAGAAGAACAAACCAATAGTGTCAGAAGACTACAAGACTGCTTATACTGAACATCATACATGGTCAAAAGAATTAGTGCCAGTACCTCAATACAGACCACTCCACTGTAATGATGCTGTGGTTAAATACTAAAAGAGAGGTTCTAGTTCTTTCAGACAGCAGCAGTAGCCAGAAGTCTGTTGCCAAGCACTGCATTGGAAATGCTCTGGGAGTATGTATACAACTGGGAAGGAGAAACAGCTGGAGTAAACTACAGAGAAAAAGGAACAGAAGATTTTAATGATAAAACCACAGTTACAGGCAGAATTATGAAGGAAGTCTGGGATGAGGCCCATATATGCTTGCTGAGATGCACACAAAAACAAACATTAATAAATTTGGAACTAGATATAGTGTTCACAGCTATGTTTTCTTAGCCAAATACGTGAGCTATCAAATATATTCTTGCTAGACACCAACCAATCAGCTTAGGAGCCTTCATCACTCTTCCAATTAGATGTGAGGTACCTAAAACAGAGCAATGTGACACAAACATCTAAGATAGTGAAATGCTCTCTGACATTTCATGTTTTCTTTCATGTCATCTACCACTCATTTAAAACAAGCATAAACAATGGGGAGCAAAAGGTGCTTTTTTTTTTTCCCTGATGCTTCCTTCCCCTGTGTCCATTTTTACCAATAAGAAATTAAAATCCACTGTCTGTGCAGTCCTGTTGAAACATCATAAAACTGCAGTCAGACAAAGCAAACTGGGACCCAGGGCATGGGAGGACAAGAACATACCTAATACTTCCAGTTCACTGCTGGTTCAGGAGTAGTTAGATGTCATTGCTGCCTAATCACACATTTGATGACCTGATGACCAGTTGGATTTGATAGTGACCCACTTAATGCCTTGCAGAGGGAAACACAGGGCACCCAAAAAAATGATGGGAAAAAAGGACTCAGAGAATACAAGTTGGAGCTGTAAGTATGCTTAAACTTGTAGAATTGGCTCCAACCATCTTGTGTTGAGTAACAAGTATGGCAGTAAGGAGGAACAGGAACCACTGCTCCTCCTCATGACACAAAGCCAGAGAAGACAGCTCTCACTGGAATGAAATGCTTGTGGTTGTATAGTACAGAAAGCATATCATAGCATTGTAATGCTTGCTGGTGAGAAGCACCGTAGCACTTTCACGTTGTACCCAAATTTAAGGGGGAAAAAATGAAAAGAAAATCAGTTTGTGTTGTCCAGGTTTGAAAGGAAAACCTGTCTTCTGCATTCCCACCACTGCCTGTTGCAGCTACACTAGAAGTCTATTTTCCTTCACTTCAGAGCAGCAAGCAGGTGCAGAGCTGGATGTGAATCAGACCACACCCTCCCTTCTTTATGCTGCCTGTTCCCTATGGGGGAAAGATAATTACATCCACCCTAAGAAAACATCAATATTTTATTTTTAATGAGCTGGGCAGACTCAATTATCTCAGTAGGCTGTTAATAAGTGAAATTGTGAAGTGCGGTTGCAGCTTTGATGGAAAGAGAATCATCTCTGAAACGGGAATTTCTGACACACAGAGTATTAAACAGATGCCAGACTGCTGGAATGGGAAGCTAGAGAAAAAAAAAAAAAGTGTTTAAGAAAGAAAATTTGCCTTAGCAGCATCTTTAAGTATTCAAAGATAATAAGTCAAATCTTGAAGAATCATCAAATTTGTTTAAAAACTCTAACTCCTGAAATTGTAAATATTGGGTCTTTCAGTGCCATTCTGCCTCTTAATGTTTCATGCTGCCAATCACCAATTTTTTCTCCTCAAAAATAGTGATGAGAAATGATGTGGGGTTTGTGGGATGGTGGTTTTTTGCTTATTTAGGGGTTTTGTGTTTGAGTGGTTTGTTTGTTTGTTTGTGGTATTTTTGTTTGGTTTGGTTTGTTTTTTAAATAGAAGTAAACATTCTTATAGTAACACCACAGTAAGTAAGTTTTAATAGCAAAAACCAAACCCAAAGCAACAACAACAAAAAAACCAACCTAGTATGACAAGACAGGCTGAGAGAGTTGGGGCTCTGCAGCCTGGAGAAGAGAAGGCTTCCAGGAGACCTGATAGTAGCCTTCCAGGATCTGAAGGGGGCCTACAGGAAGGCTGGGGAGGGATTATTGACAAGGTCTTGCAATGCCAGGACAAGGGGCAATGGGTTTGAACTGGCAGAGGGGAGATTTAGACTGGATGTTAGGAGGAAGTTCTTTACAGTGAGGGTGGTGAGACACTGGAACAGGTTGCCCAGGGAGGTTGTGGCTGCTCCCTCCCTGGAGGTGTTCAAGGCCAGGTTGGAGGAGGCCTTGAGTGAGCTGTACTAGTGGGAGGTGTCCCTGCCTATGGCAGGGGGTTAGAACTAGATGATCCTTGAGGTCCCTTCCAATGATTCTATGAAGACTTGCAGTATTGCATGGTGGATTGAACCATGTACTGGCAGGAAAAGGATGTTTTTCCCTTTACTCTCACAAGGAGATTAGTTCAGGAAGCACATTAATCTCTTCTCTTCCCTCTCTTTCCTTCCTATCCCCTCAGAATATGCCCTTTTCATTTACAGACAAAAAAAGTAGACAGAATAGGAACAGATCTCGAAAGATCAATGGATGAAATTTCAAGAATGCTCAGAAGTTACTAACCAACACTGATAACAATGGCAACTGCAGAGATAGTTCAAGATCTGATGGGAAAAATACAAACACACTTCTTCCCTCAAGATTTTGCATGCAACTGAATTCTCTCAATGCAGAAAGCCTAGCAACAGACACATAATTCAGATTTTATTTTCCTGTTTAAGATTAATTCCATTTCCAAAATGGAAGGGAGAAAGTTTATCCTCTAAGCTATGTATTATATATTAATCATCAAATTAAATCTATAGCCATTTTGTTTCCTCCTGAATCTCAACAACTATGTTCTCTTCATAAACCAGGGGACTAGATTTATAAATCTAGCTTCTGCCTCAGATTACCATGAAATTATTTAGTCGTTCAGATCTCAGATGATTTAGGACTGCTTTTGAAGGAGCAGGATAATCACAAATATGCAAATAGAGTTGTGCTCTACCCTCCAGTAAAGGCAATGTCCACCACAGAAAAAGAACATCAGTGTAAGTGTATTTGGCAGGTGCAACTAGTGAGCTCAACAGGATTTGTTGTCGAGTCCATAAATGAAGAGAATCAAACATGGTTACGAGTACCAGTCAAGGCACACATAAGCCTGGAGCTCTCATCCATGGGAAGTGGTTCCTCTATTCCAGTCATTTCACTGGGATCAGTGGTGCCATTAGTGGAAAAAAGAACCAAAAAACCCAGCCTTTGGGATTCAGAGCATTCAATTCAACATCCAAATGAAGAGCTGCACCTAAGAGAAAGCCAGCCCCTGCTTCTGCATCTAACACAGCAGCTCACAGTTTTATCATTCCTTTTCTTTCTCTTGAACAGTTCTGACAAACATGGGGCAATTCTAAATCTGATTCCGTAGCTATGGTCCCCATCAAATGAAATCCACGTATTAGTATAAGAACTTTAACTGACATTCCAGATGTTCAGCTCTTTGACCTTGCAGTTCATTTTAAAGGCCAAGAGCAGAATTGGCGTCCTCAGCCAGCTCAGTGAAACAAACATAAACCACAGAATAAAAAAGGGAAAAAAAGTTTTCAAACTTTGAACTCCCCTAATCAGCTGTATTCCACTAAAAGCTGTCCTTCTTGAAGACTTCTTTCTGCTTTGACTGCCCATCCTAATCATACAAAAATCAGACATTTAATTCCAGAGAGATGTAAAGACACAATACAGACTTTGATCAAAGCTATTTCTTCTTGTTGGACTCCAAACCCAGTTTTTAGGCTTCCAAAGACTCTTTGCCAGTTCTGATTAGAAGCCACACTGGCTGACACAGTAATTGCTCTATAATCATATCTTCAGTACCCTGACCTGGTTTATGCATACAATCTATATTCTAATAGCAGTCAACAGGTCACCAGTTAATAAAAATAGCATTAATGTCCCCCTGTGACTACAAAATGGAGATATTCATCTCACTAGGCCAGTGGTGGGCCAATATAATTTCTGTGGCTGTTAGTGTAATTAACTCTGCTGGCACGTGGATCTCCCTGGAGGACAATGCTAGCACAGAATGACCTTGCAGTGAGCTCTTGCTGGTGGTACTGTGGTGGGCACAAAGATTTGCAAGGGCTCAGGTCAGAGAAGAGCGGACACTTCCCACAGCCTGATCTCTCAAGAAAGAGGAGCTCATCATTTCTAGGATGCCATGGAGCATATATGGCTTCATCTGTGTGACAGGAGGTAGAGAGAGCCACAGCCAAGGAAGCCAAGGATCGGCACTCACTGCCACATTGTGTTTAGCAGTGCCCAAAAGGCAGGGAACAAGAAAGAAAAGGAGCAGCAAGGGGAGTCAGAAGCCAGGAAAGCAATGGGGAAAGAGACATTAATTTATGAATGAAGGGGCAGTATTTCCACTCTAAAATCACAGAATCATAGAATGGTAAGGTTGGAAGGGACCTCAAGGATCATCTAGTTCCAACCCCCTGCCATAGGCAGGGACACCTCCCACTAGTACAGGTTACTCAAGGCCTCATCCAATCTGGCCTTGAACACCTCCAGGGAGGGAGCAGCCACAACCTCCCTGGGCAACCTGTTCCAGTGCCTCACCACCCTCACTGTAAAGAACTTCCTCCTAACATCCAGTCTAAATCTCCCCTCTGCCAGTTTAAACCCATTGCCCCTTGTCCTGTCATTGCAGGACCTTGTAAATAATCCTTCCCCAGCCTTCCTGTAGGCCCCCTTCAGATACTGGAAGGCTACTATCAGGTCCCCTCGAAGCCTTCTCTTCTCCAGGCTGAAGAGCCCCAACTCTCTCAGCCTGTCCTCATAGGAGAGCTGCTCCAGCCCTCTGATCATCTTTGTGGCCCTCCTCTGGACCCGCTCCAACACTTCCATGTCCTTCCTGTGCTGAGGGCTCCAGAACTGCACACAGTACTCCAGGTGGGGTCTGACAAGAGCAGAGTAAAGGGGTAGAATCCCCTCCCTTGCCCTGCTGGCCACACTGCTCTTGATGCAGCCTAGCACTCGGTTGCTGTCTGGGCTGCATGTGCACACTGCAGGCTCATGTTGAGCTTTTCACCAACCCAGACTCCAAGGTCCTTTTCCTCAGGGCTGCTCTCAGCCATTCACCACCCAACCTGGAGTTGTGCTTGGCATTGTGCCTACCCAGGTGCAGGACCTTACACTTGGCCTTATTGAATTTCATGAGGCTGGCCTGGGCCCACCTCTCCAGCCTGTCCAGGTCCCTCTGGATGGATCCCTGCCCTCTAGCAAGTCGACTGTGCCACACAGCTTGGTGTCATCTGCAAACTTGCTGAGGGTGCACTGATTCCTCTGTCCATGTCACTGACAACAAAAGTCATCCATGTAAATGCAGTTTGTGTGGCACATGTTACAGCCATCACATGTGGGTCAGAGAAGTACTGAGGAGTTCCACAGCTTTCCCAGAAACAGTCTCAGAAGTCTGTGTTACCCTCTCAACACTTAACTGAGACATATATTGGATCCATGAGCAAGAAAGCTTTGGGTATGACAGGAGGCATGGGATGCCTGAAGTAGAAGGTTCTTTTTGATATAGATCCATGGGATGAGATACCATTTCCTCCCATCCCAGAAAGCAGTGTAGGCACACGTGCCAAAGAAAACAGGGGGTGCAAGACTTTAAAAAAAAAAAAGTTTCTGAGAGAAAATTTGGTTTGCAAGTCAAAGAAGCAGGTAATGTCCCCATACGGTGAGTTACAGATATCCACAGGGTACTTCCAGAATTCTTTATGCTGTTTCACGGTTTTGCTGTCTGGCACAGCCTGAGTCTCAGGATATTTATTTCAAGGAGGGGACCCAGGCTGTTGCCCACCCAAAAAGCAGGCTGAACTTCAGTCTTACTCACGTTTGTGTGCAGGAGTGACTCAACTGGAAACAGACCAAGACCTAGCAGAACTCATTTCAGGCAGAAAGCCCATTCCAAGATCAAAGTCAGCACCCAGCAAATAGATGTCCTGTGCTTAACTACCATAACACATCCCCATCAAATCATCTCAGATCCAGATCAACACCCTGTTTGCAGAGACAAATTTACATTCTGCCCCCACCTCCCCCTCCCAACATGTTCACCTGGACCCACCCCCATAAGACATGATTGATCTGTCCCCTCCTTGGTTTAGCATGTTTTTATCAGAGGTACTCTTGTCCTCTCATTCATTTTCTCCTTTACTTGAACAGTACTGTGGCAGCCATTTGGAGACTTTGACAGTTGTTCCATTGCCAGACGAAAGGACAGCACCAAGAAAGAGTTGCTGACTGGATTTGTTTCCCCAGCTGACACAGACTGCTGCAGACAAGCACTTTAAAGACAGCATGTCATTGTCAGATGAGCCTTGCCAGTGTTTCAAAACATGTTGATCTCCAGGGGCCTGTAAAAGCTCTGATGCTGTGCCACAGTCTAGATTCCTTCTGACCCATGTTGAGTCCATTATGTTGGTAAAGTTGACAGCACTGGATGAAAACGATTGTTAAGTAGCAAGAAGCCCAAATCATTTTCTGATTTCTATCTGAGCTCTCCACGTGATCAGAGGCCTTAAAGGGTTAGTTTATTAAACCCTAGGGGAAATCACTATCAGGTTCACACAACAATTGGCAGACATTAAGGATCCGGTTTGATTGTATCTATCAAATGGAATTTGGTTCACAAATCTTAAAAGTAGGTCCTGCTGCTAAAATTTGGAGTAAAGCTCAGTCATGAGTGTTTGGGTACTACCTGCCAGTGTAAGCAGACCTTCATTCCCAGGAACGTTGCACTCAGCCACTTGAGGATTCATTCAGTCAAATCCACACAGGGTAGATTCAGCCACACCCATCAGTGGAAGAAAAGCACTAGGAACTAGTGCTAAGAAGTGATATGGGGAGAAGAGAGCCTGGTGCTTTGCAGAGAAAATAACGACAGAAAAGCCACTGGATCAGGATGGTATTTTTCACATCAGTTCCAAGCACAGTAGAGAAGAAGTGGAAATTCTATGCAGCGTAGTTTATAACTGCATTATCCACTGACTGCATGCAGTATGTCTTTATATACCAAATACCTAACTAGATTAAGGAAATGCAATCTACATAGCTGATAAATAACCCATCTAGAATCCACTTTCAAAGACAATCAGGCACCAGCTTTATTATAAATTAAGAAAAATTGCAAGCAGACAGAAGAAGTATGAGGGACAAAGAGGAATCACTTAGTATTCGAGGCAGAAGATCAGAGAAAAAAACAGAATCTGAAAGCAAAGAAGAATGCGAGAGACAGAGAAGGAAAAGTAAATGAAGTGGTGGAGAACATGGGAAGGAGATGAAGAGAGAAAAGTTCAATATCCTGCATGCTCTCTTTCTTTTTGTAACTAAATTTGGACATATTTTCAAACATGGCTGTAGTCTTAGGTTCTTAGTGTGGTGTGTAAATGCTCACACTTCTCCAAGACATTTCATGACTTTCTTACCTGACCCCTCAGCACAGCAATTAAAATCTGCCCACACAACTTGTTTCTCACAGCCCTGCCTCCTGTTTGCTTTGCTTGCAGCATACAACATCATTAACAATCACCATCCACTAGGCTACCTAATGATCTTCATTTCAGTGCAGTTGGGAGAACCTGGCAGGTATCTTCTATTGCCTCAGCGAGAGACTGGAGAGCCCAGAGGACATTCAACATGGGATGGTAAAGTGAAGAATGAAGGGAGGTGCAGAAAAGGGAAAAAAACCCCTAAAACTCAAAAAACCCAACAAAACCCCAAACAAACCAAATCCCACCCCACCCCCCCAAAAAAAAAAAAAAACAAAACACAAAAAAGCAACCAAAAACCAAAGCAAACAGCCAAAAACCAAGAACCAACCCCCAAGCCCAGCAACAACAACAAAACCCACCAACTCCCCAAACCCAAAAGAAGCAAACAAAAAGCCCCAAACCCAAACCAAACAAACCAAGCTAAACCAAAGCAAACAGTCAAACAAAAACCAAGAACCAACCCCCAAACCCAGCAACAACAACAAAACCCACCAAACCCCCAAACCCAAAAGAAACAAACAAAAAAACCCAAACAAACCAAGATAAACCAAACCAAACCCCCAAATAAAACCCAACCAACCAAACAAAAAGTGCAACAACCCAAACCAAAGCAAAACAATAAAAAAGATGTATGAACACCATGTGTCAGGTTCACCTAAGAAAGGTCACTACCAGAGAGAATGTCAGCAGACTATACAATGTGTGCATGCAAACCATTATGCCAACTACCTTCTTTCAGGTTACAGATCACAATCAAGAGCTTCCTGCAGGTGCTAGGATTCCCCCCCAAACCTGGTAGAATCTTTAGTGAGCAGAGCTCAGAAACAGAAAATCAACCCATAGAGCCAACTCAGAAAGAATACAATGAAAGTAGAAAAGTTCTGTAGGAAAATTATTTAAAAAAAATAAAAACTGAACACCCACTAAAAGGTGCTCAAAGTGTTCTAACATTTTCCCACTAGCAGGAACCTTTTT
>VWZE01012315.1:457004-468728 GCA_013396675.1 Eubucco bourcierii | reverse complement strand
TTACATTTTCCCACTATGAGGAACTTTTTTTTTTTTTTTTTTTTTTTTTTGTGTGTGTGGTTTTTTTTTCTTTAAATATGGTTAACATAGCTAAAAAAAAGGGATGAAAGATGAGTAGAAGAGAAAATATATATAACAGAACTCTATATAATAATGGAAACTAACTCTATGGGCAGGAATCATAGAATGGTAAGGTTGGAAGGGACCTCAAGGATCATCTAGTTCCAACCCCCTGCCATAGGCAGGGACACCTCCCACTAGCACAGCTCGCTCAAGGCCTCCTCCAACCTGGTCTTGAACACCTCCAGGGAGGGAGCAGCCACAACCTCCCTTGGCAACCTGTGCCAGTGCCTCACCACCCTCACCGGAAAGAGCTTCCTCCTGACATCCAGTCTAAATCTCCCCTCTGCCAGTTTAAACCCACTGCCCCTTGTCCTGTCATTCCAAGACCTTGTCAATAATCCCTCCCCAGCCTTCCTGTAGGCCCCCTTCAGATACTGGAAGGCTACTATCAGGTCTCCTGGAAGCCTTCTCTTCTCCAGGCTGAAGAGCCCCAACTCTCTCAGTCTATCCTCATAATGTACATGAAAAGTATTTCTTCCCTATGAATTTTAGTTTCATGGCATATTGATAGACATGATCTAAATGGAGGCCACAATTTGCTGCATTTTTTTATCTAGTTTAGCCAAATAAACCAAATAGAAGCCTGGGCTAAGTCCCGCTGAAGCCTACCTGTGAGGCTAGGACAACTACAAACCCCTGATGATCCTAAAGAAATGTTGGACACCAGTGCATGTTCAAAAGCTGAGAAATCTGGAGACATCAATATTCTGTGAAGTAAGCCAGTACAAGTAACAGCAGGCTTGCCACAAAGGGAGGCACTCAACCTCAAGAGAAAATCTATTATTTGACATTATCTAATGCAAGAATCGTTTTTTCCTTTCATGAAGCACATCAGAGACACACTGCCCTAAAATATATGTGAAGACTTGACATTTGCCATGGTCCTAGAGGCTTCAGGTATATGTACCTGCATATGACTGGTACCTACATTTGCAGTTTCCTAGGACACAGAAATCCAATGATAGCTTCCTTTTCTGCCCAGCAGGGTGTCCTCTGCCCTCCGAACATGCTCATCTTCCCTCCTTTCTTCACTAGAGAAGGAGCTTTTTGTCTACAAAAACATGTTCCATGATAGCCATGTGCTTGGGCATTGAATTGCTCTGCTGATCATATCACAGCATCACAGTATCACCAGGGTTGGAAGAGACCTCAAAGATCACCAAGTCCAACCCGTAACCACAGACCTTAAGACTAGACCATGGCACCAAGTGCCACATCCAGACCCACCTTGAACACCTCCAGGGACGGTGACTCCACCACCTCCCTGGGCAGCCCATTCCAGTAGCCAATGACTCTCTCAGGCAAGAACTTTNAGGCCTCTCCCCAGCCTCGTTGCCCTTCTCTGGACACGCTCAAGCACCTCAATGTCCTTCTTAAATTAAATTGAGGAGCCCAGAACTGGACACAGTACTCAAGGTGTGGCCTAAGCAGTGCAGAGTACAGGGGAAGAATGACCTCCCTGCTCCTGTTGGCCACACTATTGCTGACGCAGGCCAGGATGCCATTTGCCTTCTTGGCCACCTGGGCACACTGCTGGCTCATAAGGCATAAGGCATCAAATATCTGAGAGAGTAGATCCAAAGTGTCTCCCAGCTCAGGGAAGCTGTTCCAGCTCAGGACAATGAAGAACAGGCACAGACCATGTTTTCAACTTGCTGTGTTGTCTCTGTTCTATTTCTTGAAAGAAAAGAGAGAGCTATATCTCCTCCAGCAAGCAGAGATGAGCCAGGATCTATTATGCTGACTGTTTAAAAGAGAAGTAGTGAACTCTTTTTCTCCCTTGCAGCTTTGTAGCTGTCTTGGTAAAAATGAAAATAAAAATAAAAAAGGAGTAAGGATGCAAATATACTTTTGGATTTGCTGTCTGCTTTTAGAAAGATGTTTGTTTTCCAGCAGAATCCGCTCTACTTCAAAACCACTCTAAATAAAAGTAATAGATGAGAAATTTGTCATAAATATATTTAATGTATGTGCTTATATCACCTTGCTCCACTGGGAAACAAACAAGCACTGCATCAGCACAAAAGCATATCATTTAGTACCGTGCTTATTACGGACCGTATAGCATACAGAACAAAATTGAACTAGAGGTGAAGCCAACGATCTGAAGCTAATAAAACAATAAATAGTAATAATAAATAAAAGCTGTCAGAGAGGAGAAAGAACCACGAGAATGTCCATTTGCCAGACAGGACTACTCTCTGCAGATTCTGACTTAGACAATTCTAAACATCTCAGACAACAGTGCTCTCGGTGCTTCCCCTTGAGAAGCTCAATTAATCTCACTGCCAAGGAGCTTCGCCCCAAGTGTTCTGAATTTTCTTTTGCTCAGTTGTCACCAAGTTCTCACAAGAATCCCCCACTGGGTGAATCACAAGTCAGCCAGAGCAAGAGAAATTTAGAAAAACCTCATCCAGGGAGTTCTCTGTACTTCATGTGGCAAGCTGTGAAACGTGACTGCCTGGATTTCTGCACTGTCCAAATACCCAAGAATGTCTAAAGGCAAAAAGAGCAACAAAGGTCACAACACTTTTGGGTTGATTTATAACTCTAGTTCTAGAGAACATCTACCAACGCGCTGGGGACAACCACAGAAAAACTGGAACCAAGAGGAGCAAAAGGTGGCAGACAACAGGATGCAGGACATGGCATGCAAGCTGCACTATTGCATCAAGGGGACTGTCATCACCTGCAACTGGAGATAGTAGCCCTGAGGCTGAGGCAGACAGTGAGTATATTTCTAGCTATCTGTGCATTATCGCTAAATGCAAATAACTGATTCACAGAGGTACAAGGGGACTACTTAGTAATCATTGGCACATCTACATTACATGTTAGGATGGTACCATTTCGGAGAGCGTTGTGTCTTCTTCCTCTTTGCAGAAGCCTGAGAGATATCTGTACAGCATCTGCCAGAGCACCTCAGAACCATTCACAAGCACTTTACGCACTTACCTAGAAGAGAAGAAAATAACACACAAACATAAGCACGTTACAGAAGAAAAAGCTCTCACCAGCAGCCACACCACCTTCATTCAGCCTCCTACCTTCCTGTCACACTCTAGGCTGGGAAGGACCCTCTGTGCACTGCCTGCAAGGGTGGCAGCCTAGACAGGGCCATTCTTTCTGGTGTCTGCACAAGGCAGTTACATTGAATATTCAGTGACTTATCTTCTCCCCTGAGGGTTTTGCTCTCTATGGTTCACTGCTGATGCAAGCAGCAACCAAAGAAGAAATGACAGGTGCCTGACATTCAACCTCTTCCTTCTGCTACTTCCTACTCCTTCCAGTGCTTTCTATTTTGATTTCCTCTCCTTATATATACAGCTGGTTCATGGAGAGATTTCATCCTTACCCAGTGCTACCCGCTACCCCTTTCTGGACATAACTTATAGATCGATTTCCTTGTCTTCTTTCTTAGACACTGGCATTCCTCTCTCACCTGACAGCACCCAACCACCAAATTGTGACTGGCAGCACCTCTGTGATAAGGCACTTTTCCTGTCCTCTAATCTTTTCAGGTCAATTAAGCAAAAAGAACTTTTCCCAAAGCCAGCTCCTTATCTGAATAAGCCCTTGCAACCACCAAGCTGCTGACTAGAAAGGAATCCTTGAAAACATTTTTCATTTCTCCAAACTTAATTGCCAGATACTCAGATCTGTTCCCCAGTCTTTCTCTCTAGAGCTAGATTTCCAGTACAGACAGAATGCAGATGGTGGGAAATTAATCCAACATTTAAAGGTTTTCTTCTAGGTAATATTATGTCTCATGTTGCCAGCCACACAAGTTGTTACAGCAACAGTTCCTCATGCCAGGAGAAAACATGGCCTAGCTCTCATTTTTCCTCCTTGCCATCGTACACGCGCACACGCCGCAGGGCTGCAAATGAGTTAATCAGATGATGTTCCATAAAGTATGCCAGTTTCTGTATAAACAATATTAAATATGATAATTTCCTCCCTTCTACTTGAGCTGTTGCATTCACATTCCCTCTGCCACATCAACTTCGGAAGGGAAAACAACTGCAAGAAATCTTGGATAATGTAGTTATGCTGATTTACCAAAAACAAACCCTCCAAAAGTTGAAGAATACTCATGGATATGGGCATGTGGCCCTGCAAATAATGTGCTTTATTTTCCCTTCTCACATGCCCTATTCCTTGTTGATCAGGGAAAAAGTGACCTTTCACCAAACTTTTCCAGAAAACTAGAGTCAACTGTACTCTCATATATATATATATATATACGTATAAAGATTTGGGAAAAAGATCAGCATGTTCACTCTTTTGTTATTTGTGAGGTTCTTATTATTCATGAAAATGTTCACAAATCCCCAAAGACTCATGCATTTTAGCAGAGATCAAGTGTCTGAAGATTAGTTCTGGAAAGTGCATAATGTACTTGGTTTTTTTTTTTTTTTTAAGTTCCTTCCATCCACTCACACAGCAGAGATCACAGCATGCCACTGAAGCAGCGAGTGCCAGAGCACAAAGGTAAGGAGTCACAAAACACTCTGAAGAAAGCAAACAGTGCAAGCTAAAAGGCCACAAGACAGCCAATGGCCCAAGAACTGAAGTTAGCACTACTTGGCAAAGCAAAATCTAATGACAAAATGCTTGCTGAATATGAAGTGTATCAATTTTGCAATAAATTTTAGACCGCTGATTCTGGCGGTACAATTCAGTGTGCCTATGTCAATAATATTTTGATTTATACCCAATAAGTAACTGAGATTTTTGCTTCATTTTCAGCTTCACTGAGAATCTCCACCTACAGTGATATTCAGTGTAGATTGGCTGTTGCTTATGTTTGTTTGGATGTCAAAACAAAATAAAAAGCTGGATTGAATGTTCTTAAGCTCGGCAAGCTATGGAGGGCTTTAGGCTCATCCCCTCTTCATTACTGGAGCTACTCAGTTCATTACTGGGAACTCCCTAGTTCAAGAAGGACATAGAACTGTTCAAGTGTCCAATGCAGAGCCACAAAGGTGATTAAGGGAATGAAACACCTCTCTTATGAGGAGAGACTGAGGGAGTTGGAGCTCTTCAGCTTGGAGGAGACTGAGGGGTCACCTCATTAATGTTTATAAGTATGCAAAGGGTGAGTGCCAGGAGGATGGAGCCAGGCTCTTCTCAGTGATGTCCAAGGACAGGACAAAGGGCAATGAGTGGAAGCTGTGGCATAGGAAATTTAATACAAACATGAGGCAAAATTATTTCACTGTGAGGGTGATGGAACCCTGGAACAGGCTGCCCAGGGTGGGTGCGGAGCCTCCCTCTCTGGAGCTATCCAAAACCCACCTGGATGTGTTCCTGTGTGATCTGGTATAGGTGATCCTGCTCTGGCAGGGTGGTTGGACTGAACGATCTTTTGAGGTCCCTTGAAGCCCTGGACATTCTATGATTCTATGATACCCACAAAACTCAGATTTTGCTTTTGAACAAAGTGTGGAGAAGAAAACAGAGTCTAATCTCACTCTCACATCAGTCCACATTATGCTGCTGAGATGAACTTCAGTGGGCTGTGATGACTGCTTATGAACCTCATGAGCTTCAGCTCAGATGTTAAACTACAATTTCAGCAAGATTCACACCCACTTCATTGAGTTAGCAAATCTGAACTAGTAAGCTGGTCTTCTTCTCAGTCTTCTGGAGCTGCTTGTTGGACTAGAAATATGCTGAGAAGGAAAACCTTGACTCGCAAAAGCACACATATGCTAAATTTTCCTACACACTTCATTTGATACAGGCCAGAATATTTAAATGTTGGAAAGAACCACCAGACTGGAGTCCTGATGGTTTGGGATTAAATCCCTTTGTCATTTCCAGTCGAGCAGTCTGCTTTTGCCCAGTGCAGACATGAAAACACTTTAGATGTTTGTGTTCCCTGTTCATATCTGCACTTATGGGCTCAGATAGATAAGGAAACCTGGCTGCCTGGAACTGATAATCCCAGGTCCCATACAACCTTGATCCACAGTTAGACTAAGTCTCATAAGCACACAGAATTGATTCTCCAAGCAGTGTCTCATCCATTTGTATAATTCACATTTCCTTTTGTTTGTCATAGTGAAACAGATTTCTTCTTGGACTTTATTAGACTTGCTCTATAGGATCCTGTTCTGCCTAATGCCTACTGATGAAAGAAGTGTTGATGGAGAATTGCTCTTCAGGAAGCTTCAGACAGACACACAATGTCAATCACATGGGAATCATTTGGACACTATGGAGCCATTGTGACTGCATTATTGCAAGTCAGCTCTCTATTATCTTGGATAATAGGGAGGGAAGATAACAGGGATGCCCTACAGGACAAGGAAAAATGGATAATTTGAATAAGTGGATCATCCTAGGGCCTGTGGAGCAGACACACTCCAGCACCTCCATAGAGAACTATCTGAGTCCAAGTGAGTCTATTAACTAGGTTGCAGAGCCAGGTGTGCTAATGCATCAACTATCTAGTGATTACACAAGCTGCTGTCTTTCACTGCCCCTAGATCGTTGTTCTTACCCTGATGAAACACCAATCCCTACAGAATGGGGGGAAACTACTTCCAGGTTATCACACCTAGAAGGAATTAAATAAAAACACATAAGCTGGTAGTTTAAGGCAACTGTTAGGTAGCAGACTCCTCATCATTATTGCTATTACCGTGTGAGATCTTTCTGCTTGTCCTCACTGTACTGTATGTGTGCAGCACAGTACTCTTCTCTGGTCTTTCTATATAGCAAGGCCAAGATGAAGCAAGCAGAAATATTTCACCAGCTTTTTTGAGAGGGAAAGGTGGAAGCTGAAACACCATCCTCCTGGCAAAGGTAATAGCTGTAGCACAACTCACAAGAGCCCTGTTCAGTCTGTCTTAACTGCTTTGAGGAAGTAAGCAGTTAAAAGCAGCAGAAAGACAAACTGCACTGTGTATGGAGTAAGCACAGCCTCCCTGTCCCTCGTAAAAGTTTCCATCCTCTGGCCTGAAATGACAGAAGCTGTTTAGTTTTCAGTCTCCTGATTGGCAGAAAAGTCTCTCCCAACCTATTTAATGCAGGTTCAGCAAAGAACCCAGCTCCTCAGCCTCCTAGAGCTGAAGAAGAAACTCCATCCCACAGGGACATGCTGGGATCTGAGGATTGAGAATGTAGTCCTTATTCTAACAGCTGGTTTGGCTGTTGCAATTAGCTTTTCAGATCCTTCTGGAGGCTTACAGCAACAGCTGCAGTAGTTTCCCAGATCAGTGGGTCTTGCTTGCGTATGGGGAGAATGAGCGGCAAATGATCAAAGTCAAGGGAATGCTTTGAGAAGCCTTGAAACACGGCTGGCTCTGTTGTGCTCTCTCTCCACCAGCACAGTGTTGCCGTATCTGCTGTGCCTGGTATCCAGCGTGCTGACTGCTCACAGTGGTTTTCACACTCTGCATCTCTGTGCTTTATCACATATACAGTCTCCCGGCCAGCTCTGAGCACAGGCTTGAAGCTACCAGGCTGGTTATCACCACCTCACCACCCTGCACAAGGCATGCAAGCTCACAAAGCCTTTCTCTGCTATCAGCCTCCTGCTTTCCCCGCACCATGCAGTCTGTGCACAGTGCTACAAACACTCCCTTCACCATCACAGCTCTTAGCAGCTCACACAGTTCTGTGTGTGGTAACTCAGAGGCTCTCCATTAACACTCCTTCAGCGAAAAAAAGCTGTGTACAATGCCACCGTCTCTCCATGGCATCCTATAACAGTATTTCATGATTCTACTCACAGACATCTCTGTAAGGCACACTAGGCAAGTAGAAAAGAAGGTGTAAAACATGGCAGAAGTGCAAGCACACAATCCATGCACAGTGTATATGTCTGCAAGTCTTCCCTCCTTCATACATGACATAAAATCTTCCATTGCTGAGGCCTCACAAGGGTGAAATTACCTCCACGTACTCCAAGATACCTAAACCACTGTAAGAACTAAAGAATCAGGACCGATTTTTGCAAGTCAGTCCATTACCTGTTTGCCTTATTCCCACTTATCTTTTGGGGTGCCATGAAAGACAGACTAGCTGAACAAACCAAAGTGACATGAGTCACAAAACAGAAGCCAGCAGAGATTAAATTAAAAAATGCAGATCATCAGAATAACCTCTGTTCTTGAAGGGTAACCTGTAAGCTCACTGGCTAAAGGAAATTACAGAAAGGCTATGATCCTAGGACAGTAGTCCACCAAAAAGTAATCTGACAAGTCTCATAAAAAACAATTCCCAAATGCCCAAAGGGCACACTATCTACAACCACATCACATTTCACTTACTTCCCAGGCTGACAGTCCCAGGAGAGACTGAGAAGCAAGCAAGCCACAGTCTCTTACCCAGAAATGTGTCTGAGGTCCCATACCTGAAGATATTCAAAGTCAAACTTGATGTGGCCCTGAGCAACCTGATCTAGTTGAAGATGTCCCAACTCACTGTAGAGGGTTGGGTAAGATGACCTTTGAGGGTCTCTTCCAACCCGACACATTCTATGATTCTGTGATTGCAGTGTGCCCGCACGGTTCTGGCAAGAGCTACTACAATGAGAGTAGTCCATGTGAAACACACTTTACTTGGAGGTGGATTCACATAAAGTATGTCAGACAGCAGGCATCTTTCCCCACTACACCTGCCTAGCCCATCTCTGAGGAGAATGAGGTGCTAAGATGGAGAGGAGATCAGGATCTGCAGGCCCATGAAAGGAGATGGGAGGTTATTCATCGGCTGTGATGTTCACTGTAGTTGCTGGAAATGGATACACAGCTTCCCAGTCCGTGCTCTCCCTCACCCCTCCCCTCCACTGACTACAGTAATGAGCTCCAGGGGGACTTCTGTGCTTGGCTTTGAAGTATCATGTTTCTCCGAACACATTTCAAATTTCGTTTGGTGTGGTGTTTGTTTCCTGGTTGCTCTGCCTGTCTCTCTGTTGTGGGGGTTGACAGCTGTTAGTGAGGCCACTATCACAACTCAGGAGCACAGAATACAGGAAAAAAAACCCCAAACAAACCAACTCTAAACCTCAAACCAAGAACACCTTTGAAGGAATATGTATCCCTCACAGAGACAGCTCTCCTCTCCCAAGCAGGCCTTCCCAAACCTGCCATGCACAGATGGAGGAGCTGGGAAAATCTGAAAGAAAGACGGGCAGTAAAATTTAGCTTAAGGAAGATAGAAAGCAGTCATGCTGGACAACATGGAGAGGAAGAGGGTGTAAAACGCAGGCTGGGACTTGAGCCATCCTTAAGTCAATGCTGTTCTGATAAGAAGACATCAGAGACTTGAGCTTTCGTAAAGAAAAAAGTAATTCTTTAACTGTTAATTGCCTAAGAATCTGTGGATTCAAAGCCTCCTTCCTCAACAGATCACAGAAAAACGATTCCAGGCAAAGGATGGTCGATAACACACAATTGTTCCCTTCCAAACCATACAAGTAGACCTTGAAGCACAGCAGAAGAAGAAACCAGAAGACTGACTGGCCTAACAACTGGAAATGTTGCTTCTGGACCCTAACTCAGTAAGGGCAAGAGGAAGCAATTTTCATTTCTCCTTAGTTTTACTTGTACTTAAAACAGAAATGGAGTATGGGTACAAAAGAGATAGCACAGTCATTTGTTTGGTTTTGGTTTTTTTTTCAACTCATTTGACCTCTACTCCTTCAGAACGCTCTGTGCTGCTTCTTCTTTTATGCTAACAGGCTACCAATGTTTTTAAGGGTGATTTTTTTCCCCCATTTTCTTGTTTCAGCTACAGATTCATACAAAATACTACTAAAGACAATGGAGTCTTCAGACTTGGCTCCCATAGCTTTTGAAAAGCTTTATTCTTTATGCCTTCTCTGCCTCATCAACTTTGCCATGTTGTCTTACCTCTTCTCCCTTAGTTTGATATCAAATCCCCATCTTTCCTGCCTGACCTTCCCATGGTTTCTTTTCTCCCTCCTTCCCTTCATCACTGCAACCTGTTGAGTTGAAGAGGGAGAGGAGGAATCAGGTCTTACTGAGGCCACTGGAGTGAGTCACTAGCAGCTGTGGGGACTGAAATTGTGCAGAGCAAGATACAGGAATGATTATGGAAGCTGTTGTTTCTTGGGAAGGCATCAGAAAGGAAGTGTCTATGAAAGCACTAGAGAGTTGTCATGCTCACTGATGACAGGAAATGACTGCTTAGGAGTAGAAACAGGGTGCACCACTTTCTGTCTACTCTCTTTTCCTTTCTGACTCCTCTGCTCTTGGAACCTGTGAATGAAGTAGGAGCAAAAAATCTCCAAGGGTCTGCATTGCTCCATGGAGCTGGCATCCGGTACTGAAACCCAGAGGAAGAGAGGAGAGGTAGCTGGTTCAGACCACACTGCCACTGATTTATTCTCCAGACTGGGGAAAGGAGTCCATGAATCTGCTCCCCTGAATTTTCACCTCTCATCACCAAGGTGAATCTTAGTGGCTAAAACTGCTTTACAAAATGTGTTTTAGTTTACCTATCAGCAGAGTGATGTCCACCCAAGCATTTTAAATCAACGGAGTTGCTAGATAATTCATTCTCTTGGAAATGAGAAAACAAACAAATCTCTTTCTGATTCCCAGAAGGGCTTGAGAGTACAAAAGCAACATTTTACTTGAATCTCTGGCTGCAAAGCATGTCAGAATATACTGACACATTCTGAGCCTTGGTTTCACTGAATCACAATAGCACCAGACTTCCCAAATGACAAGCAGGCAGAGGAGCCGGAGAAAGATACACATGCACATATATAAAAGCAGATCCCTGAAGTCAGGTGGCACAACCATAAAATATGAGATTTTCTAACGTGCTGATCACCCTTCACCTTTCACTGAAATCACTGGATAGAATAGTCAGGATCTGGCCTTATTATAAATAGTAGTAAAATCATTTGAGTAGCGATTTGATGGCACAGGAGGTCATTGAGGTGATAATTAATTGCCTTTTACTGCAAAATCCATGAGCTGTGACGCGTTCAGCCTGCATCCCAGAAACAGGTATGAATGTCCTACCATCTACAGAGTGCTACTGAACCTCCTTTTAACTGCTCTGAAATCAGGGTACCTGAGAAGCCAGAAGAATTTTGATAACAGGTCAGATGCACAGGTCGGCATTGCCTGCTGGCCTGTCACAGAGCAAGAAAGCTCAACCATCCCTGTCCATTATATGCAGAGAAAAGTCTGTGCTATTCCTCTTGGGGTCATAAACTCAAAACTCCCTGGTGGTTCCTTGAAAATCTGTAGTCCTCTTGCAGAGTGATGTGAGTTATCATTTGATATTTATCTTGTAGTAGTTCCTAGAGGTCTCAAATCAAGATAGGGACCCTGCTGTGCTAGCTGCTCTGCAAACATAAAGCTAGACTCAGTGCTTGTCCCTCAGAGTGTAATTTTTGTCTCGACAGGCTATATATTTCTACCCAGACACAGGACTATTTCTTACCATCCTAGAACATCTAATCATCAGGGGACTTAACTGGAAGCAGATTTAGGATCAAATATTAAGTAGGCACATGGTTTTAAACAGGAAGCTTTAGGAAACTCAGAGGTATTTTGCAGGCTAAATAAATGGCGACCTTTTCACAGAAAAACTACTTCCCACCAA
>VWZE01012315.1:434290-453831 GCA_013396675.1 Eubucco bourcierii | reverse complement strand
GGTGTCAATCAGCACCCCCAGATCCCTCTCTGTTTGGCTGCTCTCCAGTCACTCCCAACCCCAGCCTGTAGCTCTGCATGGGGTTGTTGTGACCAAAGTGCAGCACCTGGCACTTGGATTTGTTGAGCTCCATCCCCTTGGACTCTGCCCATCTGTCCAGGCGGTCGAGGTCCTGCTGCAGGGCCCTTCTGCCCTCCAACCCATCAATCTTTGATTGAAAAGATCATCAAGGTCCTCTACACACCACCTTCACCATTCACACTCCATTATTTGGTTTTTGTACCTTGCATGTGACCAAATCAAACAAGTCAGAAATAGTGTCTTTTTCTCCAGGGTAGCTGAAATACAGCTCCTATGCCTTTCTCGAGATACTGGCAGCAGACATCCAGTTGACTATTCAATATTTGGAGTGATTTGCAGTGTTAACCCAAGCCATGTAGCACATCTTCTATCTCCTAAAAGGCTGATCTAAAATAAATGAAATATCACTTCTTTTGATCTCTGTTTCCTTGTGCAAATATATTTTTTTACATTAATCCAAACTTGACAGCAGCATGCAAATGCTTAATTTAATCACCTGAATGCTCAGCAGCAGTAAAGAACATGGGAACTGACGTGAAACTTTTGACTTCTACTCAGGTGAATTTTAGTTGCTTGCCTACAATTTTGTCATCTCAGGATGAGAACTCTACACAAACCTGCAAGTATTTATGCCCACAAACCTATTGCCCTGTTTTACAGATGCAGAACTAAGGCAGGGAAAAAATTAACATGCATGTAAATTGCTGTGAAAAAAAAAAATACAGCAATGAACCATGTGCATTAAGGATGTGAACACAGACCTCACAAAGTTCAGTTCCTGCCCTGAATACCAGACTAGTTTTCTATGCTATCAGCTGTGAGCAGGTTTTTTATCTCTGCTTGAAAGGGTCTTGTATTTCCTTCAGATTATGAAATATCAGAGTACTGGTTTTAAAAAGCAAGACTACTGTAGTGGAATATAGAACATGGTCCCTAAGAGAATTCAGAACTTTGAAGACATGTTTGGTATTTGTACTTAAAGGGCTTGACAGCATCCTCTTAAACAAAAGCTATAACTGCAGCTTCCGTTTCATGCTGTTTCTCCTCCTTCAGGAACTTGACATGAATGAAGGTGACTTGAGAGTTTGTCTTGTACGCCTTCTGAAACAAAGCCATGAGGGGACTTGCTCACCCTTCCTGAAACAGTCCTGAGTATGTCCCAGCAAAGAGTCATTCAGTACCAATCAATATAGTATTTCTAGAACCCCAGGACCCAGTTGTCACCATGCAGAAACCGAGCAAACCTTGTCTTGCAGACAAGAGACAGAGCTTTTATTCTTCATCATGCTCATTTCTATCTACCTTGTTGTCTACAAAGACACAGGCACTCCTGGAGATCTGGGATTAGGATACTGAACCATCAGCTATGAAATCACAGGACCTTGCCAACTGAGCAAGCATTTGACAAGTGAGTTTTTTGGTTTTTATTTCATATTTAATAGCTGGAGTAGATTCTCATCTGCTCTATGGGGTCAGACAATAGTAGGTGTTATCATTTATTCATCTATGTCTACAACTCTGATGACTGGCATGTCCAAGGGAGTATAGACAGAGACTCTATCTTGATGAACACATACAGTTCTTTTATATAACATGCAGAACACCTAAAAGAAGAGGCTTGGATAAATGTGGGAGAACCTTTCTGTGTCTCTGGAACACCTAGGTGGGTAGACCTGAACCAGCTGCACTATGCCATCAAGCAAAGAAATTCACCACCATCTCCAGCATAACAATAAATGATTTAGACGACAATCTCAACATAGGAAGCACACTTAAGAAGTTGTCCTCCTGAGAGCAAAAAAGTACTTCTGTTGATGCCTTGGCTTCCCTCAATAACTGTTCAAAATCTGGAGATATCTTGCAACTGTTTTTATGACTGACACTTCAGTGCTTCAGTGCAAATTGAGGGACTGAGAACCAGTAGTTCACTGGGGCCATACTCGAATTGAACCACTTAAGGACATCATAATCTAGTGTTTCAGCACCCAAGGACATAATCTAGTGTTTCAGCACCCAAGGACATAATCAAGTGTTTCAGCACCCAAGGAAGTTCAGATGTCCTCATTGTCTAGATGTGGTTAGTCATCACCTATCACCTCAAACACTGACTACTGTCACAACTGGAATGACCCAAAATACTGTGCACGTGGAACTTCTGGAGATAAACACAAATTAGAGTAATAGCATAACTTAAACACTTCTGTCTTGTTTCCATAAAGAGAAAACAAATCCTTTCCAGGAAAACGGCCTTTAGCACTGAAGGAACTAAAATTATGAGAGAATAAAGTCACACATGGCAAAGGAAAGCAAGAGCAGGGAGCATGTCTCTGAAATGCAGTGGTCACAAAGTAAAAGGTGTCCCTGAAACACCTCACAGTTCAATAAAACTCCAAACTCAGAAAACAAGACTGATGGAGGTGAAAAAAAAAAATGATCAAAGGTTAACAGTTTCATGTCTGCATATCTTTGAGTTGGACTGCAGTACAAGAAAGCAAGCAAGCCACAGAGGATGCACACAGTTACAGTGCTCCCCAGAGTATGTTCTGGCACTCGGAATAGATGTCGGGCAGCAGATTGAGATCTCACCACTTTTTAATGTTGTTGAAGAAGCAGTCAGCAGAGGGAGTGAAACTGCAGAAACACCTTCCTTAGTAATGACACTGTCTACAGCAATGGTTGTTGCAGTAAATAGTGAAACACTACAGTAGAGGTGTTGCCACAGTCTAGCAAAGGTGGGGAGGAACCTTTCATAAAGGAAAAAGGAAACGAATAAAACTCTACTGTTAAACTGGAATTAAAAGAAAATGGAGAAATGCAAATAAGCTAACTTGCTAGTGGTGCTTTAAAAAGCCAGTGGTTTGGTTTGGTTTTGTTTGGGGTTTTTGTTTTGGTTTGTTTGGTTTTTTAATTGTAACTACTTCAATCTACATCTGTGATGGTGTGATGGTNTTCCACCTTCTCCCCACCCCTATACCTTACCCCAAGGTTTGCCTTACGCACAAGATGAGCTTGGAGGATTGGCCAGGGAGCTTAGAAGAAAAGTGGTTAGTGAGATCAATCAGCAGAGAGAAGCCAGAAGCCAGACCGCCTGAGACGCTGTGCCCCAGAGACCGACTTATCTCTGTTTTGTATTCTTTTTCTTACACATCTCAGCAAGCCTATGAGTGAAGCAGACATCACCACTGTTCCCTTTTCACAGCCTGTAATATAATTTTCTCTATTAAAATATTCCAGTTAGCCTCAAACCAGTACATGTAATTCCCATTTGTATAATGGTGTGATTTGTTCTTTGGTCCTTCAGCACACTGTTCGGAGTTTTGCACAGCAAGTCTCCGCAGGTTTGATTCTGTCCTTCGCTGAGCCAGCCACATGAAGACCTGAGCACACACACACTTCAGTCTTACAGCCCTAAGCACCCAGCAGCATAACAATCTTCCCAAGGGCAAAGAGTAACCTTAATGGGGATGACTAGATAAGTTATTCGTGCTTCCTCCATCAAACTTTCAAAAAGTAATTTCCTCCTTAAGTCCAGGTGCTATGTCCACACATATGAGATTAGGGGAGCGGCCAGTACTCTGGCTGCAGATACTTACAGCACGTTAACATTTAATTAGGAATGTTTGCTTTAATCATTTAAGGGATATTAAATGTAAATAGAGAGCGCGAGCAAAAGGAGTTGGCTCTGTGTTTGGAAGTGGTTCACAGAGCTCTACAACACAGGCGCAAGAGGCAGCGGCAGGAAAGATGATGACTGTTCCCAAGGACAGGCCAAATCTCAGAGGCATATTCTGGCTGGAGTCCTGCAGGCTAGCAGGGTGGACTATGAGATGGAATTTAGAAAAGGAAGATGACAGCTAACTCATACAATTGACAAAGTGATGGAATCTGCATTTTAGAAGTAAAGAGAAGAGGTCATACCAGCCCAGAATCCCGCTGTGCTGGACTTCAGCAAGCTCTGCTGTAAAGGTGTTCTGGTCTGCAGAAACCACCTGAACAAGCATGTGTTTGCTCACTGCTCACGTGGAAAACCTGCAGTGCAGCATGTGAGTAGCATAATGTCTATCACACATGAGATCAGTCATTTGAGAAAATAGATTATTTTGGGGAGTAGGAACACAGCCCTCACAGATATGTTGCAAATGCCCTGCTATTACAATTTCACAGCATATTACCAGTCCACAATCTGGCCATACATCACAGCTTTTGATGGCTCTCTAGGCACTCAATCAGATACTACAGCAACAATGGCAGCAGAAGGTACACACAGTAAAAATGCAGTGTGACTTCACTGCAACATGGAGGATCTGAAGTTTCAACTGCTGACACACCAGTTGTTTTTAAAATTGTAAGCTTTACAACACCCACCATACTCTTAGTGTAACAACCATCTGACCTACCTCAGCTGAAGCATAAGATATTTGAGTAAAACAATGAGCATGCTCAATCACTCCCAGAAATTCCAAGGAGTTCTGAAGAGTCTAGCAAGATCAGATCTCTGATGCCACCTTTATGTGTAAGAGCCATGAAAGGGGTGACACACACCATTGAGGCACATGAGATTTGGTATGCTGTTTCCTCTGGCCTGTACTTCTTCCAAACATCATTTTAGTCACAGCTGTGCCCTAGATAGCTGGCTCATAGCTTTACAAGTTGGGATCAGCCAAATTAAACACTGCTGCTCCAGGGATGAGGACCAGACCAGGGGGGAAAAAAACCCTCTTCTTTTCACAAACACAAGTGAGGTACAGACAAGGCTGGGCCAGGTGACCAAGTGGTCACTCAGCTTGCTGCCTCTGTTGCGGTAGTTTCTTGGCCATCACCACCAGCTGCTCTACATTGTAACCTTCCCTCAGCAGTGGTGAGGTGGTGGCAGGACAACCAACCAGTCTGGCTTGAATAGGCTGTGTCAGAGGAAAAAATGCCAGGTGAGTCATACCAGAGCCACAGTTGCCCTCTTCTTGTAGTCTACTGACTCCAGCGACTGCTTGCTTTGCCTAGGCCTGGGGCTAGGTCTTCCCTCCCTGATAATTTGTCATATGCCTCCTTCCTGGTCTGCATTATAAACCACAGAAATACAGACTGATGGTGGAAATGCATTGAGCATCACATAATGAAAGTGACCCACGCCACACTCTAAGAAAGAAGACAGATTAAAGAAGAAATAGGAGAGCAAAAATCTGTAAGAAGGAAGCTGTTGGAAAGGGGTGAGCGCTGTACGGATGGCAGCAGAGAGAGAGAGAACAGGGCACCCTCTCACTTAATGAATATTTATTGCAAACTGCTGCCCATTATCTTTCAAAGAATTTTTATACAGTTCCCATGTCTTTCATCTGTTTCATGTTATGGTTTATCTAACTGTGGAAATTGCACACGTCAGGTAAACGTTGATTTACATGCAAATTGCCTTTGCTAAACTCGCCTTTAAGTAAAATAAGATTCGGAAATAATTTTTTTCTCATTAATTTGCACTTTCAAAGAAACCCAAAAACACAACAAATGCAAATAATCTAATTCATTTGTAAATATAAAACAATTTGTTGGGATTTAACTTTGCCATATTTTTTTTTTTCCTCCCTTCCATGTGCTTTAAATAAATCGCAGTGTTTACCAAAGACAAACACAAGAGAGACGCTGGGTTGTTCCAATTCAGCACCCTTCTGTCCATTTTCTTTTAAAGGGCTGCTGCCAAGATAAAAATCTCTGCAAGATTCACTCTTGGGGTAACTGTGGAATTATATAGATTTATATCACACATTCAACTGGCCCCATAAATTTAAACCCAAATGTTACTTTCCTAGATGACACTTTGAATTATTAAAAGTGAATTTAAAAAAACCCTAGGCCTGCATTTGCAAAAACAGCCAGTGATTTAGGAACTCAGTTTTTCAGGCCTCTTGCTAAAGATGTTTTGAGATGCTAGTCAAAACATACAAGTCCCAGAAGATCATGGTCACTTCAGAGCATCTCAACTGTAAGTTATACAGCACCGTGATTGTCTCCATTTTGCACTTCAATAGAATCATAGAATGGTAAGGTTGGAAGGGACCTCAAGGATCATCTAGTTCCAACCCCCTGCCATAGGCAGGGACACCTCCCACTAGTACAGCTCACTCAAGGCCTCATCCAATCTGGCCTTCAACACCTCCAGGGAGGGAGCAGCCACAACCTCCCTGGGCAACCTGTTCCAGTGCCTCACCACCCTTACTGGAAAGAACTTCCTCCTAACATCCAGTCTAAATCTCCCCTCTGCCAGTTTAAACCCATTGCCCCTTGTCCTGTCATTGCAGGACCTTGTAAATAATCCTTCCCCAGCCTTCCTGTAGGCCCCCTTCAGATACTGGAAGGCTACTATCAGGTCCCCTCGAAGCCTTCTCTTCTCCAGGCTGAAGAGCCCCAACTCCCTCAGCCTGTCCTCATAGTAGAGCTGCTCCAGCCCTCTGATCATCTTTGTGGCCCTCCTCTGGACCCGCTCCAACACTTCCATGTCCTTCCTGTGCTGAGGGCTCCAGAACTGCACACAGTACTCCAGGTGGGGTCTGACGAGAGCAGAGTAAAGGGGCAGAATCCCCTCCCTTGCCCTGCTGGCCACGCTGCTCTTGATGCAGCCTAGGACTCGGTTGGCTGTCTGGGCTGCATGTGCACACTGCAGACTCACATTGAGCTTTTCATCAACCCAGACTCCAAGGTCCCTTTCCTCAGGGCTGCTCTCCAGCCATTCACCACCCAGCTTGAACAGTGACTCTATATTCGATAATTTGTAATTCTTAAAAAGCTTCTTTCTGGTTTAGTGTGTGTGGTGCTGGTTAAATAACAGCCCTAACACATCCCTGTTTTCCCAATGTGTTAACAAAAGAATATCCTACTTGGCCTTGTTTTGTGGACCAGTGGTTTAATATTGGAAAAGTTGTACAAAGTACAATTTTTTAATTTTTTTTTTTTCCCATTAGGTGCTCTCTGTGGCTTTCAGCAACAATATAGTGCTCTTTGATTTGAGTTTCTGGACTGAGAGTTAAGAATATATTTATTCCTTCTGGAATGACTGAGGATGCCTAACGTGCCAGATTCAAGGTTTCCCTGAAGAAGACGTACACAGATGGTAACCAAAAAGAAACGTTTAGAGATAAAAATTGACCTAAGATCCCAAAAGATGGGCTGAATTTCCAGTTCTCACAAGGGTTTTTTGAGCAATTGTGGGCAAGACAGTCTTCCCACAAACAGGGATGAAAACAGTTGTTTCTTGCCATCCTTTGTCTTGCCTATTTGCATAACAAGTGCTTTTGCTTACAGCCCTTCTCCTCCAGTCTCTTACCTGTACAATGGCATCCCATTAACTCTGCCACACTGATACTAATGACAAACAATCCGAAAAAAATCTGCTTCTACTTTAAACCACAAAATAGTCCTTCTACAGATTTAAGCTGATCATGCTTTTCACCAGACATAATGTGACTTGGAAGCTGCTCAACCATTTCACCTTTATAATACACGGGTTTAAATATGTTTCATTACTTGAAGAACTTTCTCCCAATTTTAATGGGCAATTTGTTGCATTTATTGTTCAGTCCTCTCATGCAGTCCCTGCTGGCATCACCAAAATTCATTCCTAACTTGCATGTGAACTGCATAAAATGTCTTGATGTAATCTTACTTTACTGCAGACAGGTGTCCTCATTATTAAAACTATTACTACCACACTTGACACTATAATCACTGACAGTTTCTCAGCGGAGAGGCCAAGAGCTAAATAGACCATAAAGAACAAAACCTCCTCTCAACCCAAAAGGTGATCCCTTTGTGCCAGTCTTCCAGAGTACCGAAGGAGAGCCTCTCCTGTAAACAGGAAGGAAACTTCCATTGCCAACGCCGTCCATCAGGAAGCAAGACTAAATTCTCTGCCCAAAGGAATCAGAAAATAATCAACAAATCCTTGCAAGGAGAAGCAAAACTGGAGAGGGCCAGGGTTACTTGGTGCCCTGAGCCCTTCTTATTTTGCATGGCTGCCGCAAGAAGCCAGGAGAGGGAGCCCGTTAATTAGCAAAGCCCTCGGTGAGGCCCGCAGCTGGCGGTGGGTGGCAATTTTCTGTACAGCAACAAGGAAGCAAACAAGGCAAAGCTATCCTGTCTGTTTCCCTGGCAAGAGAGCAGTGGGGAGGGAATCAGTGTTTGCCACTGTAATATTTGCATGCAACAAGAAGAAAGATTCGAAATTAATGCAGAGAGAACTCCTGATGTGGGCTATTGTAGGCAGACCATGAAAGCACTGGTCTTTTGGATCTCCAGTTAATGCAGCCTGAATTGTCCGGCCATGCAACTCCTCCCCACGTCTTGACCATCCTATAACCCAAGAGAAGGGAAAAAACATGGAAGGAAAGGGGGGAAAAAAAAAAAAAAAAAAAAAAAGAAAGTTTCCTTGTCAGATTGCAAAGGGACCATTACCAGGCACAGAGCAGAGCAGATATGAAGAATGATTTCGAAAAAGATAATTGAACATGCTGTAATTTGCTCTCTTCTGTGTTTCAATTTTTGTCTGCTTGTAGCTCATTTTGCCACTCATGCAAGCAAGTGTGAAAGGGAGGGAGAATGCACACGGATGTGTGCATGCAGGGTTAGTACTCATGCAGGCAAATAAATTAATAGTAATACTAATAAACCCACAAACCTAGGCTTCCCTGTGAGGGATCTTAAGCCTGCGCTGAGCTCCACTGAGTTCAGGTCAAGCAAGATATGTTATAAAATGGCAGATCAAGCTGCTAGAGAGAGCATTCTCTGCGTTAACCTGTACTGATAAAGCTGCTGGCTCCACTGGCATCCTCAGCGTGCTGTCCACTGGAGATTAATGCCTGACCACTGTTTCAGTAAAGACATTTTTCCTGATATTCAATCTAAATCTCTCCTGGCATAACTTGAGGACATTTGCTTTTGTTCTACCACTTGATATGAGGAAGAAGAAATCAGCACCCATCTCACTCCAACCTCCAGCCAGGTAGTTTTAGAGACAATGAGGTCTCCCCACAGCTTTCCTTCACCCACTGTGACGGTTTGGGAGTTACCTCCCCCCCTCCCTTTGTAAAATGACCCAGACTATAACTCAGCCGGCTGGAAGTTAAGGACTGAAGCTCTATTTACAGCTTAGCACGATATACACAATACAGGAACATTTACAGAAATATACAAGTTAAAAGATAATACAGAAAAACAATCCCCCTCCCAGAAATCAGAGTTCCCAGGAGGGGCTCCCAACCACCCTTCCAGCTTCTTTCCACCCCTCTACCTTACCCCAGGGTCTGACTTACGTGCAAGATGAATTTGGAGGATCAGCCAGGGGAGTTCGAAGCAGAGTGGTTAGTTAGGTTAGCAGAGAGGCCAGCAGACACACACCAGCTAGAGAGACCAAGACTCTCCCTGTGTTATCTATGTTTGTGTCCTTGTTCTTATACATCTCAACAAGCTTATGAGTGAAGTGGACATCATCATTGTTTTCTTTTCACAGCCTATGATCTATTTGTTTTTTATGAAAATATTCCAATTAGCCTCAAACCAGCACACTTAAAGAGTGGTCAGGGTAAACAGCCCCAGTTCCTTCAGCTGCTCCTCATCAGAACTATTCTCCAGACCCTTCACCAGCTTTGTTGCCCTTCTGTGGACATGCTCCAGCAAATCAATGTCCTTCCTAGACTAAGGTGCCCAAAAATGAACCCAATACTCGAGATGTGTTCTCACCAGTGCTGAGTACAGCAACACAATCACTTCTCTACTCCTCCTGGCCAGGCTGTTTGTGATACTTGTGTGCTGCAGCCCAGCTGCAGGGTAATTCCAGGCCCAGCTGAAGGAGCTTCTCAGCTTTGATGCAATCAAAGGCCTAGGTCTCACAGTTGAGCCTCTATGAAGTATGGGTCTTTTTGAAGTCTTTACTCTACTCTTATGCTAATGAATATTTATGCTGCTGACACTTTAAAGTCAAGGAAAAGAACAAACCCATGTTCATAGCCCTTTAACCAACAGGCCTGTGTTAGGCAAATCAGTCAAGGTGAAGTTGGCAATCACTCATTCATTTACCTCTGCCGTCCACATTTGCTGCCAGCCTAATACTGAGTTATTCACAGCTGTCTTATATAGTAGGATTAAGATGGAGAATGGCATACTGGGGCCCCAAGTCACACAGGATCATGCCCTATTCTGAGTCATGTCCCTTTGACAAATTTAGCTTTCTGCTTCCCAGGAAACAGCCACTACAGATGTCTGCTTTGACAGAGTTGTAAAAGGCTCTTTTCACTTACACATGTAGCTAGCCTTCCCTGTTATGTGCCCATAATTTTGACCTTGTCACAGCCACTGGAACACATGTGTATACCATCATGGATGTAAAGAGTTCATGCCATCCATACTCTGTTTTCCATCCCCTCTTTCCTAGGGTATAGGGTAATAGCATTATGGTCCATGACACCTAATCAATTCGTATTGCATTCTCCAGAAGATTATTGTACCTGGAGAGAAGCAGGAAGATCAGTAAAGGCACGTTCTTGGAAATACCCACTGGACTTACTGAGCCTGGCTGCACTTGGGATCAAATCAGGTTTCACTTAACCACAGGCCAGAGCACTTGTGATTTGCATGAGTAATTAGAACTGATTAATAGAATGACTTTCTTAATTAAGTTTATCTCAAAAGGTGCCCCTTGAAGACTCATGAATCTGAAAATTCAAAGGCAGTTTCTCTTCAAAATCTTTTTTTTTTGTTGTTGTTTTTTGTTGGAATGCTTTCAGCTTGGATCACTGCATACAAGTGCTGGTGCATGTGTGTCGCTGCTGCTCTGATTAATCAAAGCAATGGAATGGATGCATGAAGGTCTCAGGACTGGTGACAGACCATGACTCCTCAGAGAACTCCAAAGGGACTCTTTGTAATCCTGAAGGAAGAAGCTATGGCAACAGAAGTAATGGCTCTTCTGCCAAAAGCAAATAGGCCTCTCTGTCTGGAGGTTTCATTGAGCTCTGCTGTATTTTGTATCTTTTGCCTTTGCCTAATTTTGGTCGATCCCAGCTCAAGCCTTCTGACATGACAGCAGACCAATTCTCACTATTTTACCTACACAATAGATTTAGAAAACCTTCTGTGATAGTGGATCCTGCTATGTCAATGTGATGGTGAGTCTGTCATTTTTATGACCAGCAGAAGTATGTCTACTGTGTCAGAGTTCGGGGGAAATCCTAGCACAGACAAGATGTAATGGTTTGGGAGTTCCCTGCCCCCCACACGTTGTAAAATGACCCAGACTAGAACTCAGCCAGCTGGAAGTTAAGGACTGAAGCTCTATTTACAGCTCAGCACAATGTACAAGCAGAGACATACACTATAGACAGGAATAGTTACAGACATAGACAAGTTAAAGGGAATACAGAAACACAACTCCTCTCCGAGAAATCAGAGACCCCAGGAGGGGCTCCCAATCATCTTTCCACCTTCTCCCCACTCCTGTACCTTACCCTAAGGTTTGCCTTACACACAAGGTGAATTAGGAGGATTGGCCAGGTGGGTTAGAAGAAAAGTGGTTAGTGAAGTTTAATCGGCAGAGGAGCCAGAGCCAGAAGCTGCTAGACCACCCCAGAAGCTGTGCTGTGTCCCCAGAGAGAGACAGACAGAGACTCACTTATCTATGTTTATGTTCTTTTCCCAAAACAAATCTTAGCAAGCCTATGAGTGAAGTAGACATCCCCATGTTTTCCTTTCACAGCCTACAGTGCAATTTTCTCTATTAAAATATTCCAATTAGCCTCAAACCAGCACACAAGAATATCAGTTTACAGAATCCAACCTCCAGCACTGAGCAGGGACACCTCCACTAGATCAGGTTGCTTGGGACTCCATCAAGTTTTACTTTGAATGTCTCCAGGGATGGACTCTCCACCACATCTCTGGGCAACCCTTTCCAGTATTTCACCACTCTTGTTGTACAGAATTTCCTCTTTGTGCCTAACCTAAATCTAGCCTGCTCCAGTT
This sequence comes from Eubucco bourcierii, assembly GCA_013396675.1. Taxonomy (NCBI): domain Eukaryota; kingdom Metazoa; phylum Chordata; class Aves; order Piciformes; family Ramphastidae; genus Eubucco; species Eubucco bourcierii. The sequence continues at coordinate 441,753 of VWZE01012315.1, read as the reverse complement.
TAAAACCATTGCTCTTTGTCCTATCACCACAGTCCCTTCTAAAAAGTCACTCCCCAGCCTTATTGTAAGCCCCTTCAGATACTAAAATAAGGTCCACCTGGAGCCTTCTCTTCTCCAGACTGAACAGTCTCTACCCTTTCAGTCTGTCCTTGTAGGAGAGGTGCTCCAGCTGCCTGAATATCTTTGTGGCCCTCCTCTGGACTCACTCCAGTAGGTCCATGTCCTTCTTGTGTTGGGGGCCCTGGAGCTGGATACAGTATTCCAGGTGAGCAGAGTGGCAGTTTTCCTAGAGTGGGTTAGAGACCCTGAGACATTTCCTGCTGAAAGCTTTTATTTTTTTCCTTTGTTTTCCCCAAACTGGAAGAAACAGTAAGATTTGATTTCCTTCTAAGTCTGAACAAAGCCAAACAACTTTGACATTTTCTGCAAAATAAAATTTTAACAAGCATACAAACATTTGGTTTAGAATGTTGGAAACATTGCATTTAGATGAAATCAAGACATTTTTAAAGGTTTGGGTGGTTTGTTTTGTTTTTGGGTTTGCTTTTTGATTCAGCAACGATAAAATGACATCGCAAATGAACACTGTAACAGAAAAGGGCTTCTCGTAATAAAAAAAAATAAAGTTCTATCAGGAAAGCCTTTGCAGCAGCCTTGCTGAAAACAAAGATGGAACCAGTTGCTGGGGCTTGTGAATCGTTTTATTGGACAATGAGGGTCACTCTCTGCTGAGATCTGAAAAGGGTACAGTTTTTACACAGCATGCTTTATCAAAGGTGATGATGAGGTGGGGGACCTGCACATTTTACTCTGCAGTCAGCACCCAAAGATGATGCATTCTGCACATGCAGGATATAGGCTAGGAGGAGAGCTGAAAATGCTGGCAGCAAAGTAGGGAGACACATGTCCCTTAAGAGCCCAGACTAACAAATCCTGCTGTGTCTGTGGAGGTGGTTTTGCACAGAGGAGTGAGGCAGTGACCTGCTACCACTCTCAGGTAAGGTTTAACTACTGCAAGACAGGTCAGGATAAAGCAGTACACTGCCTTGCCCCAAAACTCTATTTGACAGTTTGGGTTTTTTTTTCTTTATGGTAGGGTCCTAGGGCTGGGGATGTGGAAAGTCCATAAAATGGTCACACAAGAGTTAAATATGGAGAGACATCTGGAGAGGAGGATGGTCAGTCATAAATGAATTAAAATGAAGTGCCAAGAGAAAAAAGAGGATGATGAAAAGAAAAAGAAAAAAAAAAAAAATGCCAATCAGATCAATCAAGGAAATGGGCATCTGGAAGAAGCACTTATTGATCTGTTAAAGAAACCTTCTGAACCAGATTACCCAGCAGCCACTGACTCCTCTCTCCCTAAGATACTTGCTGTGGTTAATCAGGAAAAGGAGTGACATGAGACAAGGGAATAAAGCCCACTCTTTCCAGGCTGAGGTTTTGTTCCCTTCAAAATTCTCAAGAGGATGAAACAGTTGCACCTCGAATTATAAACAGTCAGAGCAGAAGAGGAGATACAAGATTTAATTAATTATGTATCAGTGGAAATCTTACAAAGAAAGGGAAGAAATCCTTCTCTGCCTTTGCACCTTTACTCATCTGAAGATTTGGGGGAGTGGGAAGTTAGAAAGGGAAAATTTTAGTACCATTCTGTAAGCAGTATTAGAAAGTTGTCAAGGGATGTGAAATTGGATTTTTTTTCTGTTCAGATTAATACAGTTGCTTCTGCTTCTTTTAGTTTTTTGGGTGGGTTTTTTTTCTTTTAATTTTACTTTTTGTTCTCTTTTCTTGCTTCTGGGAGCACCAGACTCTCTTGAGTACTCTTCAGTGTCATCATCTTTTCTATTCCAGATTTATTCCATTTGTGTACAGCAAGAAGATGTGCCTGGTGTCAAGAAGGTGTCAGGAAACAGTAGGTAGCGATTTGGATTTGTCATTGTTCTTTAAATGTCAAGCCTTGCACTTCTGAAGTAAGTTCTTTTGAAAATCTAATTTGTCACTGTTAATTCTTTATATGATGAAGCACAGCCAAACCAAAGCTCCTGATTTCTAACACATGCTCAGCTTTGCCACCAGGACCACTTGCATAGGAAAGGGTAATAAGAGGAATCCGTCAAGAAATAAATGGCTGCACCAAGGGCAGATCTTGCCTGACACATTTAGTGTTTTTTATGATGAAGTCACAGCGACAGTGGACAAGGGAAGGGCAGCTGATGTCATCTACCTGGACCTGAGTAAGGCATTTGACTCTGTCCCACATGACATCCTTGTCACCAAACTGGAAAAACATGGACTTGATGGGTGGAGCACTGCTGTGTAAGGAATTGGCTGGATGGTCGAACCCAGAGAGTGGTGATCAACGGCACAATGTCCACCTGGAGACCAGTGCCAAGTGGAAGTGTTGGAGCGGGTCCAGAGGAGATAGCGAGGCTGGAGCAGCTCTCCTATGAGGACAGGGTGAGAGAGTTGGGGCTCTTCAGCCTGGAGAAGAGAAGGCTTCCAGGACACCTAAGAATAGCCTTCCAGTATCTGAAGTGGGCATACAGGAAGACTGGGGAGGGACTATTGACAAGGTCTTAGAACGACAGGACAAGGGGCAATGGGTTTAAACTGGCAGAGGGGAGATTTAGACTGGATGTTAGGAGGAAGTTCTTTGCAGTGAGGGTGGTGAGGCACTGGAACAGGTTGCCCAGGGAGGTTGTGGCTGCTCCCTCCCTGGAGGTGTTCAAGGCCAGGTTGGAGGAGGCCTTGAGTAACCTCTACTAGTGAGAGGTGTCCCTGCCTATGGCAGGGGGTTGGAACTGGATGATCCTTGAGGTCCCTTCCAACCTTACCATTCTATGATTCTATAAATGCTTTTACTCCAGTAAATGTAGAGCACATAAAAGCAACAAGATTATGATGCTACAAAAGCAACTCAGGTATATGAGGAGACTGATAATAATATCTTGCAATTCAGCACCCCCCCAAAAATGAGATTACCACCTCCTCCCACCCCTCATCATGCTCTGCTTAGGGACCTAATAAGGCCAAAGGGATGGTGACTATGCTCAGTCAAAGATCTCCATAAATACCACCACAATACCATACTCAACTCAAAAGCTAATCTTGCTTCCTGTTCAAAGACACCCTGGTTATATACTTTTCTGTGCCTCTTGCTGCCATGCTGTCATGGTACTTGTCATTGATGGTCAAGTTCATAGGAAGAATTAGCAGGATAGTTTCTAAAGGACTGGGGAACAGGAAGAGCATATACCATCTGAAGAAACACAGCTTTGAAATACCTAAATGCAGATTCAAAGAATCATTGAGTTGTTTCAGCTGGAAAACACCTTTAAGATTATTGAGTCCAACTGTCAATCTAAGACCACCACGGTCATTAAACCATGCCCCTAAGTGCACTTCCACATATTTCTTGAATACCTCCAGCTGTGGTGACTCCACCACCTCCCTGAGTAAGCTATTCCAATGTCTGACACTCTTTCACTAAAGAAAATTTTCCGGCTATCCAACCTAAACCTCCCCTGACACATTTTCAGCCCATTTTCTGATTCTGTCACTGGACACTAAGGAGAAAAGACCAACCCCCATCTCACTATGATGTCCTTTCAGGTAGCTGTAGAGAGCAGTGAGCTGTCTACAGACTACAGTGGTCAGAGTTCAGATTCAATACATACCCATTTTGGTGTTCCTAACTGGAACTCTGAAGAATAGAAAAATCTAAGAATACAAGTTTCAGGCCCTATGTAACTTTTGGAAAGTCAGAAGTGCAGAACCAAAGTCTATGTTCTTCACTTCTCTATTGCTTCTCCTTCAAACACAGTGGTTCCCTTCTGTCATAGAATCGTAGAATGGTAAGGTTGGAAGGGACCTCAAGGATCATCTAGTTCCAACCCCCTCACATAGGCAGGGACACCTCCCACTAGTACAGCTCACTCAAGGCCTCATCCAATCTGGCCTTGAACACCTCCAGGGAGGGAGCATCCACGACCTCCCTGGGCAACCTNAAGCCTTCTCTTCTCCAGGCTGAAGAACCCCAACTCTCTCTCCCTGTCCTCATAGCAGAGCTGCTCCAGCCCTCTTATCATCTTTGTGGCCTTCCTCTGGACCCGCTCCAACACTTCCATGTCCTTCCTGTGCTGAGGGCTCCAGAACTGCACACAGTACTCCAGGTGGGGTCTGACGAGAGCAGAGCCTCTCCTTTTCTGTGTTAGCCTAGGAGTTGCTCCTTCTTCAAATCACTGTTGAGTGTTAGAAGAAGGAAAAATGGAGAATAACATATGAATTTTGCTTGACCGAAGGAAACACCCAGACAAAGGCCACCAAAAGCAATACTGGAAAGGTTTCCAAAGCTAATTGGCACAGTGGCCTGCAAGACTCTTACAGACTCTTCTCTTCTGCTTACGAATTACTCCCTTATCTGCACAATCCTCAAAACCACCCTTCCTAAAGTGATCTGAAAAGGATATGCTCTCCCTCCTGTGTGCAGTGCACGAGCACAGATGGAGCATTAGGCAGAACTGCTGTGAAAATACGCAGAATCACCTCAAGCCTATCCACACCTCTTTTTTTGTCTTACATCCCCACACCCAAGCCCACCTGTTCCTGTAGCACTCTCAGTTTTATGCAAATGTCAAGCAGCTTTTGGAGCCCTGACATCTGCACCTTTTTATTCTCTCATAAGCCTGTTTGTTACCACAATCTGCAGGTATTAATACACAATTCATATGCCTAACTTGAAACTGCACATGAAGAGAGTTAAATGTAAGTTGCATTGAGCTACAGGTTTAAAGAGATGAATCCAATTCTCTGACTGCATTGTACCCTTGCATTGGTTCTCATTCATCGCGGGCATGTTCCCTTGTATGTATGAAGACATAGCACATGACAAATTCATGAAAGAACCAACAACAAAACACAGAGATGTCATGACATGAAGCAATCTTACAAATACCCCAGTTCTGCATAATGCATCTTGAAGGTATCCCCAAAACCCCATCTGTCTTACGGTGAACACCACTGAGAAATATTTAATGGAGCTTTCTAATGTGAATCAGTGCATTCTTGCAGCCCTTTTTAAAAACCAAGACTTTGATAACAAGTATTTTGGAATATGCTTATTTAATTCTTCATCCTCTGCTGGTACATGTACCCACACTGGCTATGACAGGGAATGCTACCATCCAGACATGATGCAAGATGGCAGAGTTAGGCACAGGATGAAGGATTGCAGGAGATAGATCTGAGATATTTAGACTGGATGTTAGGAGGAAGTTCTTTGCAGTGAGGGTGGTGAGGCACTGGCACATGTTGCCCAGGGAGGTTGTGGCTGCTCCCTCCCTGGAGGTGTTCAAGGCCAGGTTGGATGAGGCCTTGAGTGAGCTGTGCTAGTGGGAGGTGTCCCTGCCTATGGCAGGGGGTTGGGACTAGATGATCCTTGAGGTCCCTTCCAACCTTACCATTCTATGATTCTATGACTCTATATTCCCAAGTCTGTAAGATGAGGCATTTGCAAGGCTTCTGGATGTGAATGTACAATGGAACTGACCATGTTGGAACTGTAGGAAGTGATACAGGACAATGCCAGCAGAGCCAGGCATGGAGAGCCCGAGGCTTGAAGAACAAAGAGTACAGCAAGGCATATGGAGTTTTTTCAGTACCATAAAACATTTGGCTGTGGAAAGCCTGTCTTTTCGTTATTGATGCAAACCCTAAGTGACCCACTTACTGCAACTAGAATAAACATATAGGAAAACAGAAAACAAATAAAATAAAATTTCCAGCAAACCCATCCTGTAGTGTCATTTTAAAGCAAATGAATGGCGCCCTTTAATTCTCTCTAAACAGCAGTTTAGAGAAAATACGATTAATATGCTTATGAAAATAAACATGTCCTGCTGGTGTAAATCTCTACTAACACCACCAAGGTCAATAGACTTACATTGTTTATACTAATGAAGCACTGAGGTACGTGGCCCATGGTCTCTGCCAGAAAGGGTTGCACTTACGTTCTTTACAAAACTAAAAATGGAAAACAATAGCTAAGAAATAGCAAGGATTAGAAGAGAAGGAAGAACTGGAGGTAGAGAAGGTTGGGAACAGAAGCTGTGTTCCAGGAAGAAGCTGAAGAGCAGAGAAATGTAGAAGTGGCAAAGTAAGAGAGAGTTGAGGCTCTTCAGCCCCAGGCAACTGAGAGAGTTGGGGCTCTGCAGCCTGGAGGAGAGAAGGCTTCCAGGAGACCTGATAGTAGCCTTCCAGTATCTGAAGAGGGCCTACAGGAAGGCTGGGGAAGGATTATTGACAAGGTCTTGCAACAACAGGACAAGGGGCAATGGGTTTAAACTGGCAGAGGGGAGATTTAGACTGGATGTTAGGAGGAAGTTCTTTGCAGTGAGGGTGGTGAGGCACTGGAACAGGTTGCCCAGGGAGGTTGTGGTTGCTCTCTCCCTGGAGGTGTTCAAGGCCAGGTTGGAGAAGGCCTTGAGTGAGCTGTACTAGTGGGAGGTGTCCTTGCCTATGGCAGGGGGTTGGAACTAAACGATCCTTGAGGTCCCTTCCAACCTTACCATTCTATGATTCTAAGGGAAAACAGAAAGGTCAGCAAAGAGTGCAGGGGACACCAAGTAGCAGGTAAGTTGGACAGTAATACAGTATGGGTCATTATGGGCTGAGAGCCTGCAAAGATTGGCTACCACCACTACTGTAGATCATGCAGAGTTGGGCTGATATGTCAGAGAGCGAGTGAGAGCGCAGGTCTTGAGTGAAGATAAGGCCAGGTAAGTGACCATTGTAGCAAATGAAAGATTCAGCTGAAAACTGAAAGTCAAATAAGGACATGAGGGAAAAAAACTGAGTGACAGAGGGGAAGGATGAAGCTGGCAAGATGGAGAGGAAGCCTTGAAAGCACTGAGATACAATAATGGCAAGGCAGCATGATGCCGTTTTGGACATTCAGAAGAGAGGACACAAGCATCACAGCTACAAAGAAAAATCCAGAGCACAAAAATAAAACAAATAATCTCTGCCTCCTCTGGGGTTTCCTGTTGCATCATTTCCATTTTAAATGACATAAAAATACTTCTAATAACCAGAGAAACACTTAAAAATTAAGAGACACTTGTTCCAGTTAATATGTCTGAACAGCGTGAGCGTGCACACACACACACACACACGCGAAAATCACCCAAAAAAAGTTTCCCCCGGGAGGTCGTTATTATGCAAAAATTACTCTAATTAGGTCATGAATATATTAGACTGTTTTCAGTGCCAACAACAGCGGGAGAAAAAAAGGAGGACTGAAAATGTGACATGCATACACTCCCAGTGTGGTTAGGGCAACTAGCTTCCAAAATGTCGTAACAAGATAAAAAGGTCACCCTGTAGGGAGGTAATTGGTACAGCACTCTACAGCTGATTAAAGGGACCTTTTTTTCTCGGGGTGGGAGGAGGGGGGCGGGGGG
>VWZE01012315.1:386305-431523 GCA_013396675.1 Eubucco bourcierii | reverse complement strand
GATGATCCTTGAGGTCCCTTCCAACCTTACCATTCTATGATTCTATGATCATGTTATACAGGTAGAAAACACAGAGAAACAAAAGTAATTTGGCATTATTGCCACCCTGAAAGTCTGTGGCGAAGAAAGTAGTTGAGCCTTTGTATTTTTTGTCTTTTTTGTTTGTTTCTTTGTTGATTTTCTTGTTGCAGTTTGTGCTGGCTTGAGGCTAACTGGAATATTTTAATGGAGAAAATTATATTATAGGCTGTGAAAACAATGGTGATGTCTACTTCACTCACAGGTTTGCTGAGATAGATAACAAAAGAATACAAAACCAAAGATAAGTCAATCGTCACTCAGGCTTGTAGACACTCTTGGGCTGTCTAGCTTCTGGCCTCCTCCTCTCTGCCAAGTAACCTCACTAACCACTTTCCTTCTAACCCCACCTGGCTGATCCTCCAAGCTCACCTTGTGCATAAGGCAAACCTTGGGGTAAGGTACAGGGGTGGGGAGAAGGTGGAAGGGTGGTTGGGAGCCCCTCCTGGGGTCTCTGATTTCTGGGAGGGGAGTTGTGTTTCTGTATTCCCTTTAACTTGTCTATGTCTGTAACTATTCCTGTCTATAGTGTATATCTCTGCTTGTACATTGTGCTGAGCTGTAAATAGAGCTTCAGTCCCTAACTTCCAACTGGCTGAGTTCAAGTCTGGGTCATTTTATAAAGTTGGGGGGGGGGGGGGGGGGAGGGCAGGGAACTCCCAAACCATCACACATTTGTTGTTGTTTTTGTTTGGTTGGTTTTGTTCTTGTGCTTTGTTTATTGGGTTTTTTGGGTGGCTTTTTGTTTGTTTGTTTGTTTTGGGGTTGTGTTTTGGGTTGTTTTTTGTTGTTTTGTTTGTTTGTTTGTTTGTTTTTCCCCTAAGAATAGAAATTAGGAGGAAATTAAATGAGAAGATATATGCCTAAACGCTTTGGAATGGAGATATCTCCCTGCTCCCTGCTCCTTTAGCACCTCCACAGAGGTTTCAATCAAACTCCTCCATTCTACCTGCAAAGCAGAAGCTCTTGTGGAAAATGGAGGTACACAGACACAACTGGAATGTAAGTACTACGTGCTGACAGTGTTTCAGAACTGTGGGACAGGTAAAAGGGCAAAGAAGCCTATGGCAGAACCAGAAGAAATGACACTGGTTCCTTTCCACTTGCTTAGACCTGGTTACCTATACACTGAACGCTGAAGGAAGTGAGAGGAAAAGGGATTAGGTTTTATTTATACACAAATGCAGACTTTCCTAATTTATGTTTCAAAGTTGCTGCTCAACACAGCAGCTGTTAAAATATTTGGCAATTTATTTTTCTAAAAGAGAAGCTAGCCATGTCATCCATTGCTGCCAATCACTTTCATCTGAACAAGAACTGAATCCATACCACCTTGCTGTACCTCTGCCAAGGGTAGCAAGAGTAGGAAAATGATCATGCCTCTGTACTCATCACTTGTGAGGCTGTACCTTGAGTAGTGTGTTCAGTTCTGACTCCTCACTACAAGAAGGATGTTAAGGTGCTGGAGCATGACCTTTGGACAACGGAACTAGTAAAGGGTGTGGAGAACAGATCTTATGAGGAATGGGTGAAGGAACCTGGAGTTGTTTAGTCTCCAGGAGAGGAGGCTGAGGGGGAGACCTTGTTGACCTCTAACAACTCCCTGAAAGGATGTTGGAGTGAGGTGAGGGTTGGTCTCTTCTCACATGCAGAAAATGACAAGAGGAATGGGCCTCAAGTTGTGCCAGGAGAGGTTCAAGCTGCATGTTAGGAAGAATTTTGTCACAGAAAGGGTTATCAGGTATTGGAGCAGACTGCCCAGGATGGAGGTGAAGTCACCATCCCTGGAGGTATTTTAAAGATGTGTGGCTGCGGTGCCGAGGGACACGGTGTAGCGATAGTGGTTTTGCAGTAGTGGTGGGATTGTGAGCGCTAGGAGAGCAGTTGGACTTGATGATCTCCAAGGCCTCTTCCAACATCAACAGTTCGATGGTTCTATGGTTACATGCAGACTACAGTGATGATTGAAAAAGAAAAATTCTCTGTCTCTCTGATGAGAGAAACAATAATGCCTGAAGTGACAACTTCTCATTTCTTGTGCAAGGCCTGTTGCCTTGTGCCCCAATGGGTATTCAGCACCTTCCACTATTTACATTGTGAAGCACCAGACAAAATCCTGGGCATATGCAAGCACTGATACTTGCCCTAAATGCTGATAGAGCATCTCTAAAGCCAGTCAGCATAGAGGGCATCTGCACATGGAAACTGCATCCATATATACTGTGCAGTTCATGTTGTGGCAGGAGACACAGACTGGCTATTAGAAAAAATGTCTTTGCTGAGAGTGGTCGGGCATTAGAACAGGGTGTCTGAGGAGGTGGTGGAGTCACTGCCTCTGGAGAGGTTAATAAAACAGGTAGATGTGTCACTCTGGGACAAAGTTGAGTAGGCATGGTGGTGGTGTGTTGACAGCTGGACTTGAGGATCTTACAGGTCTTCTCTAACCTCAATAATTCTACGGTTCTTCAACATCCCAATGCAATAGCTCTTTACATTTGCGTTGCAGATCACCAATTTCTCTACTTCTTTGCAGAAAAAAGACAGTTGTGATTCCCCTCCATCCAAGACCACTAAGACAGTATGAAGAATCCCTACAGTGTTTAGCATCTCAGTATTGTTTTATTAAACAATAATTATTCCATAATCAGTGTAAAAGGAAATAAACTGGGCAGGCCTATGAACCACTAGAGTGTGCTGGGACCTTGTGCTACTTTGACTGTCTAGCTCCATCTTGCCTGTCTTCTCCAGCACCTGTTGTTTCATGATTTAAACTAGATAGAGACTCTGCAAGACAGCGAATACTTTTTGTTCTCTCCTGTCCATTTAAGTCTCTGTGAGCACTAATATTGACAGCTTTTGAAAGCACACATAAAAGAGAGCATTTGTTGTCTATTAACAATGTTGTTATGAGACTGCCTGTGTTGTGCCATTGCCCTGGGCACCTGGGATTTCATATTGCTGACATGTAATTTACATAATTAAAGTATACAAAGAACATAGAGGCAGGAGCTATACTGAATACCCCAGGAGTGGACATTTTGGACTGAAATAATGAAAACTGGCAGGCTTTGTACAAAGATCTAACAGGTATATTTCAGGCCAATTCCAAGCTAAAAATGGAGAGAGCTGCTCCCTTCCCAGAAACCGAAATCTAAATCGAGGTGACCCCTGTTTTGTTCCATCACCAAATCACAGGCTATAAATGGATTAGCATGTTTCTGCTCATCTGCAGCTGCAGAAGCCTTTGCAACTTGCCTTCATGGGCTCTACACTTCATACTTTGCCTCCTATTCTCTGCCGCGAGGTGACCGATAACTTTGTGTGACACATTCCACCTGGGTGAAAACAGCTACAATGCACTGTGGTTACACAGCTCCTTTTGTGCACACTGCTCTGAACACCTTTCCTGAGTTTAAAAAGAAAAGACCACCATGACCCCCAAAGAGCATTAAAGAATAAAAAGGGAAAGACAAAGTGGGCCAGGCAGGAAAGAATCAGAGGGATAATCTGAGATAAGACCTGAAATGAAACTGTAAGTCGACAAGTGGGAAAACTATAAAATGGCTACTCTAGATATGATCAGAAGTGAATTTACTGAGGGCAGAGAGCTAAAGGGCTGAACTTCTTGGTTCTATACTAGTTAGTGCTGCAGAGGTGTAGCTCAGCCTGCCCCACAATGGCTGCTTCTGCCCTCAATCTTTTCTGAAAAGGACATGCCTCTCTAGTGAAACAGTTAGAGGCATTTCATTGGCACTGGTCTCAAAATTCTGCATTTTATGCATTTGTGAACACCAAAAGTAAAAGAGAGAGAGGAAAAAAAAAAAGCCACAAGTGCAAAATAATATGTTAAAACTACCTCTAACAAAGTACACACATATTTTTTCCTCCAAAATTTGCCAGCTCTTTACCTGCATCTGATACTCCTTGGTACTCCTTTACATACCTAAATGAAATCCTATTTAACCATGAAAGTAAAAATAGATACAGACCATTACTACCCTTCTGAAGAACTGAGCTCCAGCATCATAAACACTGAAAAATCCTTGGGGCTTGAAAATGAAATTTAATTTACATCTAATTCTGAAAATAAAAAGACAAAGCTTCTCACTACATTCATGAGTTGTGTCTTTACTGTGTCCAGCCTCTATCACAGAATAATGGAATTGTTTTGATTGGAAAAGACCTAAGATCGTAGAGTCCAACCATTATCTAACTCTACCAAGTCTAAACCACGTCCCTCAGCACCACATCTCTGTGTCTTTTAAACACATGTTAAGAACTCCAAAATCTGATTAAGTTATATCCTCAGGACACTCTATCTCCAAAGTCCTTCTTCCACCAGATAGAGGCACATATAGCCCATTTCCTCCGTTAAGAAGTTTTAATAGCATTTCCACCCCAGGGCCCAAAGCTAAGAGGAAGGATCCTGCTAGTAATGCCCTGAGATTACAGCCCAGTTGTATAACTAATGGATGTTAGAATAATTCTGAGGACCAGAGTCACAGCAAATATTGCTGTTGCTGCACTGGAAAAACATGCCCTATGTTTTCCTGTCTTTGGCAAATAGGGAGCACTACGTTTCACAATCATAATCACTTCACCGTTTCAGAATGCATCACATATGTTGTTTCCAGCAAAAACTGATTTGATGTGTGCAAGCACCTGTTTGACTGAAGCATCCTCATGGAAGTTTTCAAAAGGAAACAGTATGTTTTCCTGCAAATCTATGCTGCTTTTCCTCAAGGACAAATTTTTTCTTGTGCTGCCAATCTGGTCTCTTTTAGTAAGTTGACCTCTATTTCTGACACTTTGCTAGTTTCCTCAGTATCACAGTTCATTTGAGGAACAGTGGAAAATAACTCTGACCTCTCTGAGAGTTTTCAATCCCTAAATGACCTTCATGTATCATTTTAATCATATATCCCCATAACACGTTTCAGATCATCATCTTGGTGCCCTTAAACAAAACCCTTCGCAGTACTGAGAACTTCTTTAATCCTACAAGGAACTGGGCACATAAACTTCTGCCCAGCAGTTGAACTGATTCCCTAAAAGATGTATTTCTTAATTGTATTGTCATGACAACTCAGCATGTTTTCTGGAGAATAGGGAGGTTGGGTTTGTGTTGGGTTTGTTGGTTTTGTTTGCTTGAGTTTGGTTTGTGGGTCTGTTTTGGCGGTTTGTTTGGGTTTTTTGTTTGTTTTTCTTTAATCATATTTAGAATCATAGAATTGTAGAATCATAGAATCAGTCAGGGTTGGAAGCGATCATAAGGATCATCCAGTTCCAACTCCCCTGCCATGGGCAGGGACACCCTACCCTAGATCAGTCTGGCTAGAGCCACATCCAGCCTGGTCTGAAACACCTCCAGGCATGGGGCCTCAACCACCTCCCTGGGCAACCCATTCCAGGTTCTCACCACTCTCATGGTGAACAACTTCCTCCTCACGTCCAATCTGAATCTTCCCACCTCCAGCTTTGCTCCATTTCCCCCTAGTCCTGTCACTCCCTAATAGCCTAAAAAGTCCCTCCCCAGATAATTTGTAGGCCCCCTTCAGATACTGGAAAGCCACAATAAGGTCACCTGGGAACCTCCTCTTCTCCAGACTGAACAGCCCAAACTCTTTCAGTCTGTCCTCATAGCAGAGGTGCTCCAGCCCTCTGAGCATCCTCATGGCCCCTCTCTGGGCACACTCCAGCGTGTCCACATCCCTCTTGTAATGGGGGCTCCAGAACTGGATGCAGTACTCCAGGTGGGGTCTCACCAGAGTGGAGTAGAGGGGGAAAATCCCCTCCCTCAACCTGCTGGCCACACTTCTCCTGATGCAGCCCAGAATCTGGTTGGCTTTCTGGGCTACAAGTGCACACTGCTGGCTCATGTTGAGTTTCTTGTCCACCAGCACCCCCAAGTCCCTCTCCTCAGGGCTGCTCTCCAGCCAGTCACTGCCCAGCCTGTTTGTGCTTGGGATTGCCTCAACCCAGATGCAGGACCTTGCACTTGGTCTTGTTGAACCTCATGAGGTTGGCTTGTGCCCACCTCTCCAGCCTGTCCAGGTCCCTCTGGATGGCATCCCCGAGGGGTGTCCATGCATGCACCACGCAGCTTGGTGTCATCAGCAAACTTGCTGAGGGTGCACTCAATGCTCTGTCCACGTCACCAACAAAGATGTTGAACAAGACTGGTCCAAGGACTCGTCCCTGAGGGACTCTGCTTGTCACTGCCTCAAATTGGACATGGACCCATTCACAGCCACTCTTTGGGTGTGGCCATCAAGCCAGTTCTTTATCCATCTAGTGGTCCACCTTTCAAACTCATGTTTCACCAGCTTGGAGACCAGGCTGTGGTGTGGGACAGTGTCGAAGATTTACATATCCCTGGTTGTTTGTGTGCTTTCCTATAAATCTTTCTTACAAATGCTCTAGAGTATAACTGCAGCCACCAGATCTTTTCCTTTAGCATTCACTTTGCAAATCATACATTTCATGGAATTATAAAATGGTTGATCATCTAGTTCAAATCCTCCCCCTGCCATTGGCAGGAACACTTCACTAGAGCAGGCTAATCAAAGCCCTACCCAGCCTGGCCTCGAACACTTCCAGGGCATCCTCTCTGGGCAACCAGTTCCAGCGCCGCACCACCCTCACAGTGGACAATTTCTTCCTTACATCTAATCTAAATCTAACCTTTTCCATTTAAAAACATTACACCTTCTGTCCTATCACTACATGCTCTGCAAAAAAAGTCCTTCTCCAGCTTTCTGTTGGTCCCCTTTAGGTACTGGAAAGTTCTTATAAGGTCTCCCCAGAGGCTCCTCTTCTCCAAGCTGAACAACCCCAACTTTCTCAGCCTTTCTTCACAGGAGAGTGCTTCAGCCTTTTGATCACCTTTGTATTTGATAATCTGGACAGGTTCATGCCATTCTTCTGCTGGGAACTCCAGTGATGAACACAATACTCCCTTGGCTGTAGCTCCATTCCTGCAACCATCTGTCCATTCACCAGATTTGACTGGCCCTTTGCAATCTTTTCCCTTTGACCAGGACAACTGAAATATAATTCTACCTGTGCTTCAGAGTTCCTCTCTGCCACTCCCAGGGCTATGTAATCCTCCTTAGACTACTCCTGGTTTTGTCATTTGTGTCCACATGAAAAAACAGCAGGAGGTAGTCATTGGTGGACTATACAAGGCCTGGCAGTCTCTCAGTGGCATCCCTGACACAAGCCCCTAGTAAGAAGCACAGCTTTTTAGAGTGCATCAGGTTGGCAGTTAGGTGCCTCTACATTTCAGCAGAAGGCTGCCTACTACTATTATCACACATAGCCTTCTCTTAGCTGCACTAGTTGTTACACAGGGAGCAGCCTGGGATGCCTTACTTAGCTACAGGGTGTACTCTGATGTGACGGTTTTTTCCTCTTCAGTCTTCAGAGTAGTGAAGTGGTTTTGCAACAGCACCTCTGGCTCCAGGGGAAGCCTCTCTCTCCTGCTGGTCCTGGCCGCTGCAAGTTTCCATCTTTGGCAACATTGGCTCCCCTTCCTTCTATGTGTGCTGATGAAGGCCAGGGTTCCACTGCAAACTGCAGTTGGAATGAGCTATTGAGCTCCTTCTCAGCCTCCCTGGTGTTCTCTGGAGCTCAGGTCCTCCACATGGGCACACATTTTCCAGGCAAATCTTCTGCCTGTGCTTTCCTCAGGAGAAAGGCCTAGATACTTTCTGCACTTTGAGGTCTGCACTGCAGAATCTCTCTGTTCATGTTCCCAGTTACTGTCTATCCCTAGGAATTTATATACTCCCTTACTGTGGCAACCATCTCTATTAGCTTCTTCAGTATCACCCCAAAATACATCTCCTGTGAGATGGTTTATGGCATATACATGCTTTCTTCTTTTCAAGTGTGCTTACCAGAATTTTTCTGATGCTTTCAGCAGAGACAGATACTTGCAATTAGCCAGTAATTCTTGCAAGGTAATGAAAATTTTTGTTCTTTGCACATTGATTTACTTATGTGGGCCCTAGACACAGACAGCGTCATCTGCCTGTTGATTTCTCCAGTGCCTGTGTGACTCCCAGAGCCTTCTCCACTCTCTCTTTATATGTTATTTAAAGGAAAAGAAACTTCTCTCAAAGGAGTGATAAGCACTTTAAGTGTTTGCCATCCACATCCATGGAGGCCTTTTCTTATTTCAGAAAGGACATCCCCAAGCTTATACTTAATTATTTTGTTTCCCTTCTAACAGATCTATCATCTCAATGCAACCAATAGCCTGACAAAGTTTCACTCAATCGAAGTAAGTTTTCATCTCCACTAAGAGGGATTCTGCTTTTTCCTCAGTGTTAAGTACTTAGGCAACAAGAACTAGTATTCCCATATTTTAAATGTTGGCTGAGTGTATTATTTTCTCCTGTCTCTTTGCTTGTGTCTCAACTCACTATGGAGCCTATATAGTCATGGGGAAGCTAAAGAACAGTTTTGTAGTCACCAAATGCTCTGGAAACCAAAAGGATTTCAGAGCCTGACAGAAACATATCAGAGTTACATAATATTAAAATGTATCATTTATATGTGGGGTATAGTTGGGGTCTCCCAAATTATTCATAACAGGTACAATGCTTAAAAGATTTTCTAAATAACTCCCAAATTCTGAACTGACTGCAGCAGAAGGACAGTATCTGAAGAGGGCCTACAGGAAGGCTGGGGAGGGACTATTTACCATGTCTTGCAATGACAGTTTAAACTGGCAGAGGGGAGATTTAGACTGGGTGTTAGGAGGAAGTTCTTTACAGCGAGGGTTGTGAGGCATTGGAACAGGTTGCCCTGGAGGTGTTCAAGGCCAGGTTGGACGAGGCCTTGAGTGAGCTGTACTAGTGGGAGGTGTCCCTGCCTATGGCAGGGGCTTGGAACTAGATGATCCTTGAGGTCCCTTCCAACCTTACCATTCTATGATTCTATGACTCTATGACCAGATTTTGTTTTCTGAGGCGATGGAAAGATGGCCAAGTCATTGGCTGAGAGTCTCTTTACCCATACTGAAAGCTTAGTACTTTGTCGAGCCAAACTCATCATCTGAACACTGAAATGTCATGCAACTTGCCTTTGGAAGCAGTACCTTTAATGGAAGTCTTGAAAATCACAGTATCTGCATTCTGAAGCCATCGCTTAACCTGCTACCATATTTTTTTAAACACTTGACTCATGTACTGACGAAGGGAAAACAGAATAGGACAAGACAAGAAGTTTCTCTCTCCTGAAGTGTGTTCTAATGGCAAAGCCCATTACAGGCTGATTCCAAACCCACCTCTCATCACCAAGCAAGCAAGCAAAAACCCCTTGTTCTTTTGCATGTCAAGGTTTAAGTCGCATTGACAACCAGAATTTGTTCTCAAATTTCGCAATACTTTAATCTTTTTTTTTTTTGAGTTAAATAAAATGAACAGCTCCTTTTTGAAATTTCTGTGAAGTGTCTGATGTTTCTTTGTGTCCCTCTGTCAACCCAATGAAATCACATTATATCACAAAATCCAAAACTTAAGTAGATTTTACTGACTATCCTCCAGGCAGCTTCACTGTTCATTTTTAATCCATGTAGAGTGCTTAAATACCACAGTGATAAGTGTGAGCCTATAGATAGATTTTGACATTGGTTCATGAAACAGGCACTCTTCAAGGGCAGCAATTGAAGAATCTCTAGGAAAGTGCTATCGTTCAGTAAACAAGACATGACTGTCCATCATTGTAGCTGATGGGAAAAATAAAAACTTGTGGAATAAATACATTGCATGACAGCACTTGTCATTGGTGAATTCTTTTGCCCACCACTTCTAAGATAGAGGATGATATATGGAAGGCAGTGGATTTTTTGCTGACAGGTAGTTTTCCACAATTTCCAAGCTGCTAATGGAGATTAGATACTGGTTTTCGGTTCTCTCTAGGCTGGCCAACACTTTAATTTAGTATTGATATTTAATTTGTTCCCTTAATTTAGCAATCTGGTGACCCTTCTATCCCACTTACTAAGAATTTAACAAATTATGTCTTCACTTATTAATGGAAGAGGAAAAAGTGAAACTGAAATAAACTGGGGAGTTTGATAATAAAAAACTTTTTTTCTAGAGGTAGTTAAACTTGCTAAGAGATTAAAGTACCTCCTGTTCCCTTTGTTTACAAGCGCTGAGAAGCCTCAAAGTAAACAACTTAAGGTGTCATAAATTTTATAGTATCCCCAGTATAAGCACTGCATTATGCCAAGGAGAAAGAAATGTGTATTTCATCACTGCACAGAGAATTAAACCACTGCTTACCGCAAATGCTTTAATACAATCTCGCCACATTAGTAATGTCAAAAATAAAGCCAGAGAGACTAAAATAAATTCCTAGACTTTCTTGAGAAAGAAAATAAAAATAAGGAAGGAAAGGATGAAGGAAGGAAAAGGAAGGACGGAAGGAATAGGAAGTAAAGAAGGAAGGAAGGGTCGGGGCAATCCCAAGTACAAATCCAGGCTGGGCAGTGACTGGAGAGCAGCCCTGAGGAGAGAGACTTGGGGGTGCTGGTGGACGAGAAGCTCAACATGAGCCAGCAGTGTGCACTTGCAGCCCAGAAAGCCAACCAGATCCTGGGTTGCATCAGAAGAAGTGTGGCCAGCAGGCTGAGGGATGGGATTCTCCCCCTCTACTCCACTCTGGTGAGACCCCACCTGGAGTACTGCATCCAGTTCTGGAGCCCCTATTACAGGAAAGATGGAATGTGTCCAGAGAAGGGCCATGAGTATGCTCAGAGGGCTGCAGTACCTCTCCTGTCAAGTCAGCCTGAGAGAGTTGGGGTTGTTCAGTCTGGAGAAGAGAAGGAGACCTTATTGTGGCCTTCCAGTATCTGAAGGGGCCCTACAGGAAAGCTGGTGAGGGCCATTTTAGGATGTTGGGTAGTGATAGGACTAGGGGGAATGGAGCAAAACTAGAAGTGGGTAGATTCAGATTGGATGTTAGGAAGAAGTTCTACAGCATGAGAGTGGTGAGACACTGGAACAGGTTGCCCAGGGAGGTGGTTCAGGCCCCATCCTCAGACATCTTTAAGACCAGGCTCTGTGCGGCTCTGAGCAACCTGATCTACTGTGATGTGTCCTTGCCCATGGCAGGAGAGATAGAACTGGACAATCCTTGAGGTCCTTTCCAGCCCTGATAATTCTATGAAAGGAAAGAGGAAAAATGCAGAAATACTGATCATCACGTTTAGCTTTCATGTAGCTCATGAGTCTTAAGACCTGGAATATGCAATTTCATTTCTAGGAAGTGTGTTTCTCACCTTTCTATCTTTAAAAGAATCAGTCACATTAGAGGCCAGCATGCTGAGGTTCTTCTGTTTGTTTGGTTTTCTACTTCCAAACCCATCAAATATGTCTAATTTGAAAGTTATGTTAACTATCTAAGTTAACTATGATGGCTTAAATGGTCACCTTACCAACTATTTCACTGTTGGGTTACTTTAGTAATGTCAGCTTCTTTTGCAGTCCCAGATCATCAGTTAAGAAACTGCACAGCAAAATAAACAACATCAGAAAGGTGATGCCCATAATACATTAATTTTATATCCAATTCATAAAAACTTCTCATTTAAATGAAGCTGAAGCGTAGTTTCCTCTCTGTCAAAACAGATTTTCACAACACAAATGGACCAAGACTGAGTCCTAGACAACCTGCAATTGCTGCACAGAGACACCGTTATTTCTGCTTCAGAAGGTTCATTTTTCCAGAATAGCAGATTTTTACTCTGATGGTCATTTTATACATTGGCAACTTCAACTTGAAAGGGGTTTAATTTTGTTTTTCTTTATATCAAAGTGAACAACTTCAGCAAGCAGAATGGCAGAAAGGTTAGGTGGAAGGGAACTCAGAGGTCATTTAGTGTAATCTCCCAAGTCAGCTGTAGATTCATGCAGCCAAGTCTTAAAACTCTCCAAGGACAGAGGTATTGCAACAATCTGCGTATCTTTTCCTACGCAATGCTTCCCTCCCAGTCAATAAACTTTTCTTAACATCTCATCCAAACCCTGCAACTTGTGTTCCCTGTGTCTTGTTCCAGTACTTGGAAGAGTTGTCTTTGCCACACAACAAGTAGCTGTCAGATATTATTTGTGCATTCTGTTCTATTGTCTCCTCTTAGGAAGGAAGACTAAAGGAACAAAATTCCCTCAGTTTTTCCTTATCCTTTATGCTTTCTTAGTTCCTGACCATCTTGGTTTCTCTCCACTGCAATCTCTCCAGTTTCTCTACATCTTTTTAGAACTAGAAGCATAAACTAGATAGAATATTGTCATGCAGCCTCAGCATGGCTGCACACAGAAAAATGAAAGCATTCCTTGGTCTGTGAGGCACACTTCGCATAATAGGCTACATTAAGATGAGTGTCTTGTTCTCCTGGTTCATAATCAGATTGGAGTTTATTACTTTAATCTCCAAGTCCTTCCCACATGGGTTGCTACTCAGAGAGGCCTTTCCTGGCCTTTACTGACAATTCTACCCCAGATGCAGAACGTTTCGTTGCCAAACAACGTAACATTCATTTTAGCCCTATTCCAAAGTTTCTCAGGGTCACACAATGGAAGCTCTGTCATCTTAGAACCAGACATAGAATTATAGAACCACAGAATAGTAAGGCTGGAAGGGACCTCAAGGATCATCTAGTTCCAACCCCCTGCCATAGGCAGGGGCACTTCCCACTAGTACAGCTCACTCAAGGCCTTGTTCAATCTGGCCTTGAACACCTCCAGGGAGGGAGCAGCCACAACCTCCCTGGGCAACCTGTTCCAGTGCCTCACCACCCTTACTGGAAAGAACTTCCTCCTGACATCCAGTCTAAATCTCCCCTCTGCCATACATGTGCCCTAAACCATTCAAGGCAACGCTTTCCAGATGAACTCAGAATATGACTTCTTGTTAATCAGGAAACGGAGTGGTTTGCAAATAAGTGCAAGTTGGAAGGTATATGTGACTATTGGAGTAGGATTTCCAACCATGCAAAAAAAATGCCAAAGGTAGGCAAATCCAGAATTAGATGGCCTCTCCTTAAAAAAGGCAAAGCAGTCAGGAGCAGAACACTAGGAGCAATGCAAGAGCCTTCTCGCCTCACTTAAATCACAGTATTTCCATGCTATAAAGGATTGCCTGCGAAGGAGATGGCACTAGTGGATGTCATCTAGTTTCCTGGGATGGACATTGTGTTACACAACACCTTAACCCCTTTGCTTTTTCTATCAGCTCCTGTCTTGGAAAGGGCTGTCACTTAGAAGATGAAATATATTTACAAATTAATTAACATTGGCCAGTGACTGGAGAATGAGATTTATACCAGTGGGGACTCTGTCCGAGTGATGGATACGTAGAACACTGGAGGAATAAAATACCAGCCCTTCTTGCTTCCCAAGTCTGAATGCTGGGCAATCACACAGCGTTTCCCTTCATCAGTCTTTGGGTTTTTTTCCTACACTGTCAACCTTTCCTTTCTCAAAGCCAATAGAATTTGCTTTAGTAGATGAAGGTATGTGTGTACTGAAGAGAGTATTTGATCTCTGAAAACAGCTCATCAACTCATTAAATAGACAGAGGCCCATTACACACCAGAACTGTGACAGGCAAAGTGGAGTTGATGGTGAGGATAGAATCATGGGATTAGCTAAGGCTGCAACTTCTCATGCATAAGTTAGTTCCTGACTTCAGCATCTGAAGAAGGGGTAAGCCTGTGCTGAAGCGTTCACGATGCGAGCTCTACACTATGTAGGTTGGAAGTTTCATCTTCTTTCTTGCGTAAAACACAACCTGTTTGTCACAGGGATTGTATCTGCACAGCTAGGGGGAGGTTACAGAATGTTTGCACACAACCATGTAAGAAGAGGAGGAGATTGTTCTGATCATGTTGACAATTCTGAACTTACATTATTGGTGTGATAAAGAACTTGCAGAGCAAGGGTGGAAACAAACATTACTGCAAAGTTTAGACAGTTTCAGCAGAAACAGAGGGGAGCTCATAGCCTTTGTTCTTTGCCATGCAGTAAAGCTTCAGGTATTGAGCAATGCTACACAGGCCTTCATCACACTGCTGCTATTTCATGTTTCCTCTCTGGAGTGGGAAGCCTTAATGAGCCACCTGCAACTCCTGCGGTATTAATTCTACCTTACAACTTGCTAAAGCAGTAAAGCACAGGCCCAGATAATTTAAGGTATCAGAAATCCATTCTGAGTAGACCTTAGAGGTTAGTGACACTCTGTGAATGTAACAGAGTACAAACATAATAAGGTCTGCTTGCCTACAAAGAATCAAACTGAAAAACAAAGCAAATAACATAAATCCACATTTATTTGCCAAAGAGAATATTCATTGCTCAGTGGAACAAAATTAATCTCAAAACCACCAAGTGTATCATAGAATCAAAGATCATCTAGTTCCAAGCCCTCCCCATAGGCAGGGACACCTCCCACTAGAATAGGTCACTCGAGGCCTTATCCAACCTGGCCTTGAACACCTTCAGGGAGGGAGCAGCCACAACCTCCCTGGGCAACCTGTTCCAGTGTTTCGCCACCCTCACTGTAAAGAACTGGTATCTATGAGGGTTTGTTTGCATCAGCTAGATAGCTAACAGATTCTGAGGCACTTTTTGCAAGAGTTGTGTTTTGTTGCCATAATGTCCTGATCAAAGGTAGATCTTGAAAATTAGGGTTTTATTTTTCCCAAATTCCTTCCACAATTTCAAATAGCAACAATGATTTTTCTTTAATTCCTATTCTATACTGTTAACAAAATCAAAATGTGCTATGAGATAGCTGCTGTGTTCTACTTCAGACCTAAATAATGAGACTTGTTTTATCTAATATCTGTGCTTTCTTATTTAGTGGAAGATATTTATGTGTTATTCTTTTTACATTTAGAAAGGTCATTTCAACAGCAGTTGGGTAGGTAGCATCTGATGAACAATAATGCTGAGCTGGAAATGAGGTGGGCAGAAAAAGTCGACCAAATGCCAATATTCAGCATGCTGTAATGAGTGAAGCAGCTCAGTGCAGTAGATAAGGCTGACCTCAGAGATCCATAGCTGGTTATAGTTAAGGGATGCTATTCCTGGGGCATGAGGATTAGAAATAAAAAGCACAGGCAAAGCAGTCATTGTTTCATAGATTCATAGAATGGTTTGGGTTGGAAGGCACCTTAAAGATTATCTAGTTCCAACCCACTCCCCGCACCATGGGCAGGGACACCTTCCACTAGACCAGGTTGCTCAAGGCTTCATCCAACCTGGCCTTGAACACCTCCAGGGAGGGGACATTCACAGCCTCCCTGGGCAACCTCACCACCCTCACTGCAAAGAATTTCTTCCAAATAACCAGTCTAAGTCTGTCCTCCTCGAGCTTAAAGCCATTGCCCTTCATTCTATCACTACATGCACTTGTAAAAAGTTAGTCTCCCATTTTCCATCCTTCCTTTCTGTTGTCAACAACCAACCGTGTGGGGCAAGGGGTGAGTTGTACAATGGCACACACTCCTCAGCAGAGTCACTGTCAATTAAAAAAACCTGTGAAACCTTGCACTGGCCATCTGTCAGAAGAGCACATGTGGCAAGTTCCCTTTATCAAAGATGAGCAATAGAGTGGTTTATTGAAATAACTGAAACATAACAGCCAGTACTTACTCTAGGCATCTCACAAGCATGCACACACACACAGTCTTTTTCTTTTTGTCAGATGAAAACTGGATGCATTAGCACCAATCTCCAGCACAGGAAGAACAAAGACCATTTATTTCAAGTTGTGCTGCCAGGACAGCAAAAACCCTTGACAGTTTAAGCCCTTTCACAGAAAGTCTTCAACAACTTCCAAGCATTTCTATTACAATTTAGGAACTGTATTTACCTAAACAAACTCTAAGCTATTAGGCTTGTCCCTGATTGGCAACATTTGTTACTATGACTCAATTAATTTTAGTGTTTGTAGGGACATTTCTGCAGAGTACCAGAGGTCATGCAATAAGACTAACAGAATTTAGACTCCTGACCTGAGGAGTGACAAAAAATGTACTAAGAAACGTAAGACCCAGTGGTGGAATGTGAAGGTTTGGGAGTTCCCCACCCCCACACACTTTGTAAAATGACCCAGACTAGAACTCAGCTGGCTGGAAGTTAAAAGATGAAGCTCTATTTACAGCTCAGCACAATGTACAACAGATGTATACACTATATACAGAATATTTACAGAAATATACAAGTAAAAGGGAATACAGCAACACAACTCCCCTCCCAGAAATCAGAGACCCCAGGAGGGGCTCCCAACCACCCTTCCACCTTCTCCCCACCCCTGTACCTTACCCCAGGGTTTGCCTTACACGCAAGGTAACTTAGGAGGATCAGCCAGGGGGGGTTAGAAGAAAAGTGGTTAGTGAGGATTAATCAGCAGAGGAGTCAGAGCCCAGAAGCTGCTAGATCGCCCCAGCAGCTCCTGTTCCAGCAAGAACCAGACAGAGACTGACTTATCTAATGTTTTGGTTATTGTTCCCAAACAATTCTCCAGCAAGCCTATGAGTGAAGTAGACATCATGATGTTTTCCTTTCACAGCCTAGAGTGTAATTTTCTCTATTAAAATATTCCAATTAGCCTCAAACCAGCACATGGAAGTACAGGGAAAAAAAAGACAGAGATTTTTCCAGGCCTTTCTTGTAAAGGTTGCTAAAGTAGCTAATGTGTCAGTGGTCATGTTGAGAAGCAAAGGAAACACAATTATACTTTCTTAAATAATCAAACAATAAGAATTTCCACAGTGACAAACTAAGCCGTCACTTGCAGAGGCTTTTGAGGCAGGAATGGACAGAAAGGTGGTAGTCTGATAGATTGTCAGTGGTAGCTCATTATGTATTTTTGACCATCAGCCCCTTGTAGGGAGGGAAAAGCAGCCACCCAGCCAGGGCAGGTATATAATCTGATTGATGCTTCACATAAGTGGCTTTCAAAAACTTGACCGAGCATGAAATCTCATCATTAAAGTTTATGTCCTGAGTGAGTGGGGAAAGAGAAAAAGGAAAGAGACCAAACCAAAGGGAACCAAAGCTGACAGAATAATGGTAAATTTACAGCCAGGCATCTACTTAAGTATGATTCCCAAAGCCAATCAGCCAACACCAAAACATGCTTCTGGTTCTGAAGGAAATTAAGGAAGACGATCACCCTCTCTCCCTGTGCAGAACATAAAAGAAACAAAGACCAATAAATCCCAAACTCATGGGATCCCTGGGATGCAAGTATCTGCTCTGTCTTTTCTACCAAAGAGTCTTAAAGCACTATGGAATCATCAAGGACAAATAATCTAAGGCATTTATATCCATTAATTCCATGTTAACCCTCTGCTTTTCTCAGTTTATACAGAAAATATATACTGCTTAAACAGTTTCTAAATCCTTATTTTCTGTCTTTCTGTCTGCTTAATATGAGATAGGTCAGGGTGGGGGGAGCATGGAAATGACAATATTGCAGTTAAAAGCCCCTTCCTGCCAGAGACAAGGGTTGTTAAAACTTCAGGAATAAAAAGGCCTATCAAGATCACAAAATACTTTTACATAGTTAAATCTCAAAGGACTGGGGAAGAGCGGAATATTTCAGCAATATTCATGCTGATTTGAAAACAAATTGGTCTGTCTCGCTTTGCTCCCCCCCTTTGTGTTCTTTTTGTGCAATTATTCTAGCTAATGAGTTTACTGGCAGAAATGTTCAGAGAAACAGCAAATTTTAGTGGTCATTGGAGATTATACGTGAAGAGTGAATTTAAAATTCTTAATCATAAGCATTCACTGTGTAAATGTGCTTCAAAGGCCTAGGCTCATCCCATCAGGGATTAGCACTGCCCTAGGTAACCAATGTGTGCAATCAGAGCTAATCAGTCAGATCTGATTTCAAATATCTGCAATAAACAGATCATGGACAAGCTACAAGTCAGAAATTATTCATAGAAATTATTTGATGAATGATTTGGAATGCTGAATAATTCAAGAAGATCACACATTGTTCACAGACAATTCCCAGAGAGAAAGAAGAGTGAAATATGTTTTCTAAGTTCGTGACAGATTCTTGATCTAAGGCTGCTCAAAACACCCTGGTGAATAAGGTTAGCCTCAGCCTCTCATAGTTATTTCTAACACATGAACATTTGAATGGCCACTTTTTAGGGAGTGCCACTAGTTTCAGCACCTTCCACCTGCAACTAGCCAAGGAAACATCCTCCTCCAGCACTGTTTCAAGGAGCAAGAGTAACACAGATCTGTGAAGGACAGCAGCTACAATTAACGATATTGTTATCTGTGCAAACAAGCTGTGACACTGAACAACTATTCAGTGGCCCAGAGTAATTTCTGATGCCTTTAGGCATCAGTCTGACAGAGGCTGGGAGGGTTATTCTACCCACTCACTTCACAATCTTTTACCCATGTGTTACTGATGCCTCCAGAAAGGCAAAAAAAGATCTGGTTGTCTCACTCACCATTAGTAAGTACTCACTTCTGAGAAGGAACTTCGTTCTCAGTCTTCCTGAACAGCTCAGCAATATTGTCTGGGTTTTAGTTTAGTTTTGGGCTATTTATTTATTTATTTAATGATAATTAAAAAACAACAACAAAATAGTCTAGCTAATACAGCAGGGCATTCAGGGAAGTGGATTATATATTAAGATGTGGACTTCAAACATCTTCTGGCTGTCTAGAAAGCTATACCAAAGGAGTCACAGTGACAAAAATTCTCATTTTATGTTTATTGTCATATTATCACAGTATCACCAGGGTTGGAAGAGACCTCAAAGACCATCAAGTCCAAGCCATTACCACAGACCTCAAGACCAGACCATAGCACCAAGTGCCACATCCAAACCCACCTTGAACACCTCCAGGCACGGTGACTCCACCACCTCCCTGGGGAGCCCATTCCAGTAGCCAATGACTCTCTAGGTCAAGAACTTTCTCCTCACCTCCAGCCTAAACTTCCCCTGGTACAGTTTGAGACTGTGTCCTCTTGTTCTGGTGCTGGTTGCCTGAGAGAAGAAGGTAACCTCCCCCTGGCCACAACCACCCTTCAGGTAGTTGTAGACAGCAAGAAGGTCTCCCCTGAGCCTCCTCTTCTCCAGGCTAAACAATCCCAGCTCCCTCAGCCTCACTTCATAGGGCTGTGCTCGAGGCCTCTCACCAGCCTCATTGCCCTATTATTTCTTTGAAAACATATCATCCCTCAAAATCCCACCACAACTGTATCCAAATCTCTGAGCATGACCTGTCCAGTACTGTTATCTACACTCCATGACTTAGATGAACAAGAGTCATGAGCACAGAGCCAGGAAAAGTACAAAATTTAAGAAATGGGACATCAGGATATAGAAGAAAGAACAAGAATGACTTGTTTAGTCTAGAGAACCCTGCAGTATGGCATGATAACAGCCTCTCATTATGGAAAATGCAGCAGAGACAGAGACAATGGTGATCAATTGTTCTCCCTGTCTGCTGAGGATGGATCAGGACGTAATTAATTTAATTTGCAACTGAACAGAATTAGATTAGATGTTCAAAAGAAATTTCAATCTGTAAGAGCAAGAACTAGAAGTTCACTACCTCAGGCAGTTACACAGTCTTTCTACTAGGAGGTTTTTCCTTCAAGAACAGCTTTGACCAACTTTTGTCATAACAGGCAAGGCAACTTAATCCTCTCTGAGCTTCAGGATGGACTATAAAACTTCTCAAAAGTCCATCACCCTAATGATCTCTTTAAGCTCTGGTCTTGTGCAAATCTAAGCCTGCCTTCCAGGAGTCCCTCCTGAAACACTCAACACTACACCTCTCCTGGAGCATGGGGAGTGCTCCACAACAGGAACACTCCAAACAAAAAGTTTTAGTTTCCTTCTCCAAATCAAAATCATGCTGTTTCTGTCTGCTTTCTTTCACTGTAAGGAGGGCAGTTTTCAGATCATGTTACCATAGGAAAGAAAAAAAATAGATTTATCTGTGGGATGCTTTAAATGTAAATTTCACATGACTGGAAGTATCATAGAATGGTAAGGTTGGAAAGGACCTCAAGGATCATCTGGTTCCAACCCTCTGCCATAGGCAGGGACACCTCCCACTAGTACAGCTCACTCAAGGCCTCCTCCAACCTGGCCTTGAACCCCTCCAGGGAGGGAGCAGCCACAACCTCCCTGGGCAACCTGTGCCAGTGCCTCACCACCCTCACTGGAAAGAACTTCCTCCTGACATCCAGTCTAAATCTTTCCTCTGCCAGTTTAAACCCATTGCCCCTTGTCCTGTCATTGCAAGACCTTGTCAATAGTCCCTCCCCAGCCTTCCTGTAGGCCCCCTTGAAGTAAAGGGATGCTTTATAGAAACAACTATTCCTTCCTCACCAAATCAATGAACAAAAGCAGCTCAGAACCCAGGAAGAAAGATTAAACCGAGGAGAATTAAAACTGCAACTCATACATACATATGGAATTTTTTTTTTCAGCAGAGATTTAATTGCTGAGACACACAAGAGGCTCTGGACACACTCCAACTGCTGTTCAAAGTCTTATCATGCCTGCATGCTGGTGACTGCAGCTCTGAAGAGCCATTCACCAAAATGCCAGCTCTGGTGAACAGTTTTCTCCAAACTTTCAAGAACTCTCCTTATCTATTTTTGAACACAGAGCATCTCAGGTTGCCAAGGTAATATTATATGCTGCTTTTCTATCACAGCAATATTTTAAATTATTTTCTGGTTAAATCAATGCTCTTTAGTCTAGAAGGCCAGAGAGAGCTGCAAACTCTTGAGTTTTGCCCCTCTGTGTTCCGTTTTTCAACACATCATAGAATCATAGCATGGTAAGGTTGGAAGGGACCTCAAGGGTCATCTAGTTCCAACCCCCTCACATAGGCAGGGACTCCTCCCACTAGCACAGCTCACTCAAGGCCTCATCCAATCTGGCCTTGAACACATCCAGGGAGGGAGCATCCACAACCTCCCTGGGCAACCTGTTCCAGTGCCTCACCACCCTCACTGCAAAGAACTTCCTCCTAACATCCAGTCTAAATCTCCCCTCTGCCAGTTTAAGCCTATTGCCCCTTGTCCTGTCATTGCAGGACCTTGTAAATAATCCTTCCTCAGCCTTCCTGTAGGCCCCCTACAGCATGCCAACGAAGAAAAGCACCATCTATATCTTGCCCATATCCTGAATCTTGTCTGTTACTTCAAGACACAGTCAAATATTTTTTGACTGACCAAAAAGGATTTATTAAAGTTTGCAACTTTTCTTAATTTTGATCATATCACAACCACTTCTTAGTTGTTATTAATGCACAGAGATGTGGTTAGCGTTTCAGATTTTGGAGATGACATAGGACTTGTTGAGCTAAAATAATGCACCAGTCTCCAAAAAAGTTACAGAAAAATGTAGAGCAAAAGAGGAAACATTTCCAGGCCTGGAATTCCATGCTGCCTTCTAATCCTGGCACAAAAATGTCTTCCTTCTCATAACCATCTGTTCTAGTTCTTGCCCACAGTTGTGGGAGCTGGTCTCTTCTCCCTAGTAACAAGTGATATGATGAAAGGAAATGGCCTCCACCTGTGTTAGGGGAGATTTAGATTGAATATTAGGAGAAGCTTTTTCACTGTAAGGATTCTCAAACACTGGAATAAGTGGTTGAATCTCCAACCCTGGAGATGCTGAAAATATACAGAAATGTAGTCC
Source organism: Eubucco bourcierii (assembly GCA_013396675.1). Taxonomy (NCBI): domain Eukaryota; kingdom Metazoa; phylum Chordata; class Aves; order Piciformes; family Ramphastidae; genus Eubucco; species Eubucco bourcierii. The sequence goes on along the minus strand of VWZE01012315.1, from coordinate 409,721 downwards.
TGATGGAGCAGACTTGGTGGAGTTAGATAATGGTTCAACTTGATGATCTTAAAAGCCATTTCCAACCAAAATTAATCTATGATAGCAGTTTATGTGCCAGCAAACAAGTATCATCACTATGCCTCTCACAGATTGTTCTTTGGCAATTTCTGGCCTCACACATGAGTAAGTCCTGATTTACAAAGAGAGTTAAGAGTGAGAGCTCACAGCCTGTGAGAGCTCACAAATGAGCACTATAGTTCAGATCAACACAGTTCTGCCTTAGGTCAAAGAAACTTTGCCTCCATGTGAAACAACTGCTCTGGAGGAATACATACAGATGAGAGCTCCTGCCTTGTTTCTGTAAAAGTGGAAGTGATCAAGCACAGAAACAAAGCACTTATTTTTCTCAGAATCCCCTGCTGCACTCTCTTTCACCCCAGTACCAGTTCCAGGTGGTGAATCGAGTGAAAAGAAGCAAGGATGGAGTGATAGATCACCTCCACAAACCAATTCCTGTATTCCTCAAGCTTTAACCTGAATTGTTCCCTTTCAGGGCTAGTTCAAGTCAGTTATTTTTTATTTATCATATAAGCAAGAAGCTCTACCATTCCCAGTCAACTAGACACAGCACAGCTGACAGCTCTTTGAAAATTAAGTGTCCTACTCTTGACAGGACTAAGAACTTCACCCTGCCATTTTCACTTAAGATTTGTTAAAACTAATACTGTGCAAGCTGTATGAAATTGTTGTAAAAACTAAGTCTGGCTGCCATGACCTTTTCTGTTCAGTCTCCCACCTGCATTGATATCAAGTTAAATTGAACTACTAGCAATTTCCCTGCAAAAGTTGACGGTGCTGTAGACAATGGTCCTAAGTGTTTCCAGGCCTAATGGGGGAAAAAGCATTATTCTCCTTGCAACAATGATGGGCTCTGTAGTACTTAGAGGAAAATTGCTGTAGACAATGCATAAGCACTTCAATGCTGCGATCACATGATGATTGATGCAATGATTTCTGGGTGGAAAGATGCAATGACACGATGGTTATGGAACAGCTGACAAAATTTGCATGTTGTTCTGCCACACTCGTAGGCTGCTGGCCTATAGGAAGCNAGACACTGTAGACAGGAATAGTTACAGACATAGACAAGTTAAAGGGAATACAGAAACACAACTCCCCTCCCAGAAATCAGAAACCCCAGGAGGGGCTCCCAACCACCCTCCCACCTTCTCCCCACCCCTATACCTTACCCCAAGGTTTGCCTTATGCACAAGGTGAGCTTGGAGGATGGGCCAGGGGGGTTAGAAGGAAAGTGGTTAGTGAGATTACTCAGCAAGAGGAGAAAAAGCCAGAAGCTGCTAGACCAAGACACTGTGTCCCAGAGTCTGACTTATCTATGTTTTGAGTACTTATTCTTAAACATCTCAGCAAGCCTATGAGTGAAGCAGACATCACCACTGTTTTCCTTTCACAGCCTATAACACAATTTTCTCTATTAAAATATTCCAATTAGCCTCAAACCAGCACACTAATTAGTTGTGCTGCAGAATTAAAAGCCAGAAGCAGTCCTTCCCTGTAACTGACTGCCCATGTCTACAGCCAAGCTGTTGCACCGGGGAGAAAGGGAAATGATGGAGAAAACGGTCTGTGGGCTAAGGTCTTGGGAAAGTTTCAGTGATATTAACACCTGACAAATAAAACACTTCTGGTCTTAGCATGTCTGTCAATCTTGGCCATTTTGCAGTTGACTCAGAATTCTCTCGAATGTTGCTATCAGAACTATGCCAAAATCTTCAAATGGCTTCAAGTTGAAGGTTTGAGGAGGAAACAGTGCTCTGTAGGTGATGAAGATGTAGGACATGCAAATGATATGTAAGGAGTCTCAGTGGTCTGCTGTGGCTGGACTGTGGCTGTGCTGAGCGTGCCCTTGGTGCCTACCCATTATAAGATTCATCTACCCTTCCTGATAGAGGTTCCTCTGCTGTCAGGCCCAGGATGTGCACCTAGCCCAGTTGGTACCATCTCTGAACTGGTCTACAGCTCCATAAGACCCTGTATCAGCCTCTGCTAGTTGAAGAGCACAACTGCTAAAGTCCTGGAAATTAAGAAGTGGTGTGCACTGCAGCAAATGCAGTTACTCTCCAGAAAAGTCTCTTCAGGTTTCCTTTGGTGGATAAAAATCCAAGATGCTAGCTGGGATAAGAGGAGTTGAGGAAATAAACTGTAAATTAAAAAGATATAACCTATTGAAAATGATGGCTCTAATTTTGCCTTTTATAGTACAGGACTTGGATCAATGTATTTTTCATTTTGAAGATAGCGCACAAGAAATATCTAGCCACAAGTGACAGATTATAAGCATTTGAACTCTATCCTCTGGGTACTTGAATCTTGCTTCAACTCCTATTAGTTTGCTCAGTCCATGGCTCCTCTTCAGGCCTAAAAAAGGGCATGGAATTTCCAGTCTTCACTACTGCTTGGATTCCTTTCAGTACTGCTTGGATTCTTCTCCGAAATTTTTATTTCCAGTGTTGTTCATCTACTTCAAGCCCTTCTGAATCTTGTAAAATCCCCCAGAGCTTTCTCATTTCTAGGAATTTGCTTTTTTAAAACACTTGAAGAAGTAGTACAACAAAAATATCTGCTGAAGTGAACTATTACCATGTAAATCCCCTTTGGCTTGAACATGGTTTTTTTCAAGCTGAAAAGAGAATACAGAGGGAGAGGGGGAAGTAGAGCAAGACTGTTAAGAGACGTGAAGCAAACAAACATATTTTTGACACCCAATGAATTTCTAAAGATCTTTTCCCCCCTTCTCTTTAAAACCTCTGGAATTGCAGAAATCAAACACTAATGCTTACTACTGCTGTCGAACAACCACTTTGGAAAGAAAGCAAGAACAGTAAAGGATGGCAAATCTTATCAAGAGGCTGAGAGAGTCATTGAGCATTCCTCCACATCATAGGAAGAAGAGACAGAAAAAACTCCAGAGAGGGGCCTTAATGTTTAGAATTTACAGTGTCTACTAGCTCCTAAAAAGCTCAAGGAGAGACCAGGTTTCAGTCTTTCCTCTTCCACCCTTGTTTTTTTTTTTTGTTTGCTTTTTTAAAAATTATTTTCCCCCTGTTGAAAGTTTTATTGAACTCCTTTGGTCCTAATTTATTTTTATTTATTTTGACACATAGCAACAAGGGAAATAAAAAGAAAAAAATGCTAGTAAGCTAGAACATATAATGACCTCCCCTTCCAGTAATTTCCCTTCAATTATTTTGCTACATTGCTCGCCCTGCATGAGGAATGAAACGGAACAAGGAATGTTCTCTATCTGTGATCACTTCTTCCATAGCAGACTGTGGTCCTCAAACTGTCTACTGTTGCTTAATTTGCATACATATCATCAGTTATACCAAGTATCTCACTTTGCTGCTTACATTCAAAAGAAAGGTCCTACACTCACAGATCATGCCTGGCTACTTGCACATTAAACAAGTATCTGAGGTTCATGGTGGCTTCTGGATCTAGCTCTTCCTTGCTGCAAGGTTGAATGACCTTTCCATTTTGCACTCAGACTCACAGAGGTTAAATGCTTTCTTACTTCTCCTTTAACTTCTTATTTGCTTGCTCTAGGAACATGCCCAGAGCAAGGAAAATGAAAACGTACTATTGCTGCAAACTACCATCAAAAAGGACTACTTTTCCTCCCACAGCATCCTATTTGATAGAAGTAGAATTGTACTTATTTAAGGGAAGTTATTGCAGATTCTCGGTGTGAGCACCTGTGTGCGTGCATATGAGAGAGACAGGATATAAGTGCAGGATTAGCTATTAGACCTTTCCATCTGTAGTATCAACACTGTAAAAAATATCCCAAATGCACCTCATGTTTGGTGACTTCTAGAAATGAGCAAATCTTTCAGTTCACCCTCATCTTCCTCTGGTGGAGTCCTGATGGACAGCAAGTTCTGCGTGGGCCAGCAACATGTCCTTGTGGCCAAAAGAGCCAATGGCATCCTGGGGTGTATCAGGAAGAGTGTGGCCAGCAGGTCCAGGGAGGTTCTTCTTCCCCTCTACTCTGCCCTGGTGAGACCACACCTGGAATTATGTGTCCAGTTTTGGGCAGAGAGACAGGGACCTGCTGGAAAGATTCCAGCAGAGAGCCACTAGGATGACTGAGGGACTTGAGCACCTCCTCTACAGAGACTGGGGCTGTTTAGTCTTGAGAAGGCTGAGAGGAGATGTCATCAATGTATACAAATATCTGAGGGGTGAGTGTCAAGTGGATGGGGCTAATCTCTTTTCAGTGGTCAGCAGTGATAGGACAAGGAACAATGGTTACAAATTGGAACACAGAAGGTTTCACCTCAACATGAGAAGAAACTTTACATTGAGGATGACAAAGCACTGGAAGAGGCTGTCCAGAGAGGTTGCAGAGTCTTCTTCTCTGGAGACTTTCAAAACCCACCTGGATGTATTCCTGTGCAATGTACCCTAGGGGATCCTGCCTTGGCAGGGAGGTTGGACTCAATGATTTCTAGAGGTCCCTTCCAAACCCCAAAGTTCTGTAATTCTGTGATTCTTCATCCTTCCATGAAACACAACTCCCTTAACTGTCAGGTCCTTATAATTCAGGTACAATCCTCTCATAATGAAAGTAGGTCAGCCCTAGGGCTGCTGGATAGCTTCAATGTTGATAATGACATTGGCCTGTCCTTTAGCATTGTCTCTCTTATAGCTGAGAGGTAAACATGAACTTCAACAAATCACAGAACCGCATGATCACCATGGAAGTGTGAGATGGATGAGCACCTCTTGTGATGAAGAGAGCGCTCCGTCCCCTCTCCTCTTTATTGTTCTGCATTAAATATCTGAAACTTTGGAATCTGAAAACACATCAGGAATATTAAGCAGAGGTAATAGCAACAGCTCAGAGCAGCTGTGTAAAGAAGAGTTTGTGTCTCTTCACAAAAGATGGTCACAAGTACTATTAAAACCTCATATTTGCTTAAAGAGGTTTGAGATACGTTTGGTTCCCAGGACAGCCCCAGGCAGAGAGAGCAGAGGGGTCAAATGAAGCATTTGAACTGACTCTGTTCCAAGTGGAATTATATGTTCTCAGTATGGTGCAGAACAAGGTGTTCACAACCCACATGTTGGTAAGAGTTCTCCTGTGGGGGTAGGTAGCACCGTCACGTTTTTGCCACTGGGAAATTTTTAAGTAACAAAGAGTACTGGGAAATTGGAAAAAGCACAATGGTTTAAATGTTTGTGTCTCCATGTATTTCCTCCTCTTCTCCTACTCAATAATGGGAGTTTTCCACTTCCTCCTCACCAGAATCAATAGAAATGTTCAGTGTGCAGACAGATTGCCTTCATTACTGACAGCTGAAGCTGTGCACTTGTACAGATAATGTCTAGTGCTGTGGCATGCATGTTTCAAGAAGAGGTTGAACTCCACTGTGGTACGTATTGTAATGTGACCACAGCAAGAAAGAGATTAAGGCCTGCCTCAAAGCACTAAGATGGCAAAACATGGAATGATGAAAGGGAAGAATAATCATGGGTTTGTTTGTTTGTTTGTTTTATTTTCTTGGGATTTTTCGGGTGTTTTGGGGTTTTTTTTGTAACTTTACAGTGTTGTACTTCCTTTATCCAAGAGGCAAATCCCAAGCTCTCAGGAAAGTACATGCCTGCAACTGAAACTGAACCCTCCAGTCCTGCCTTCTATTGCCTTAATGACATAATTAGCATCCTTCTGTAGTGGTGTTATCCCTAACACTTTGTACAACACACAAATCATAGAATCATAGAATGGTAAGGTTGGAAGGGACCTCAAGGATCATCTAGTTCCAACCCCCTCACATAGGCAGGGACACCTCCCACTAGTACAGTTCACTCAAGGCCTCATCCAATCTGACCTTCAACACCTCCAGGGAGGGAGCAGTCATGACATCCCTGGGCAACCTGTTCCAGTGTCTCACCACCCTCACTGGAAAGAACTTCCTCCTAACATCCAGTCTAAATCTCCCCTCTGCCAGTTTAAACCCATTGCCCCTTGTCCTGTCATTGCAAGACCTTGTCAATAATCCTTCCCCTGTCTTCCTGTAGGCCCCCTTCAGATACTGGAAGGCTACTATCAGGTCCCCTCGAAGCCTTCTCTTCTCCAGGCTGCAGAGCCCTAACTCTCTCAGCCTGTCCTCATAGCAGAGTTGCTGCAGCCCTCTGATCATCTTTGTGGCCCTCCTCTGGACCCACTCCAACACTTCCATGTCCTTCCTGTGCTGAGGGTTCCAGAACTGCACACAAATCCTAAATGAATGGTGCACCACATGCTACTGCACTAGAAGGTGCATGGCCTTCAGCAGCAGCTTGTTACCAGCAACAGAGCAGTTTCACTTGTTCAGACCTCTATATTTAACAGTTCAACCTGACAGAATGCAAATGAAATGTCCTACAAGAATACTGTTCTCCCTCGTCTTTTGTCGAGTCGTTGTTCTTTGTATGAAGATGTATTCTGAATCTTGCTAACTTACAGCTTACCTTCCCTGAGTTTCCATATCACTTGCCCAGATGTTAGTTATTGAAGAATTTGCCTGGTCCTTTCTCATGAAGATCTACACATTTCCCCTGTGTTGGTTTATCCCCCAAGTGTAACTCTCAGACACATCAAATCATGATAGCTGAATAGCAACTACAGCATGAACTTTTAAGGTTGCTTGAGGTGAGTACATGTTATTGAAAGTTAAGGGGTAACTCTTAAATTGAAGTTGGGTCATACAGAATGCTGTACAAGCATCTTAAAATCCATCACAGAACCAGAGTGCATAGATGTTATGGTTCAGCCTGGAGAAGAGAAGGCTTTGAGGAGACCTTATAGTAGCCTTCTAGTATCTGAAAGGGGGCCTACAGGAAGGCTGGGGAGGGACTATTGACAAGGTCTTGCAATGACAGCACAAGGGGCAATGGGTTTGAACTGGCAGAGGGGAGATTTAGACTGGATGTTAGGAGAAAGTTCTTTCCAGTGACGGGGGTGAGACACTGGAACAGATTGCCCAGGGAGGTTGTAGATGCTCCCACTCTGGAGGTGCTCAAGGGCAGGTTGGACTAGGCCTTGAGTGACCTATAGTAGTGGGAGGTGTGCCTGCCTATGGCAGGAGGAGGCAAGATGATCCTTGAGGTCCCTTCCAACCTTACCATTCTATGATTCTATAAAACCAAAAGTCACAGTGCCATAGGTACTGACATATTCTACGTAGACTTGTATCATCTGAAGACACAAATAATTCAACTCCTAAGCTGAAGAGAGGCATTTGGTGGAGTGAAGGATCCACATGAGATTTTTCATTCTTATGGTTTGATGCTTCCAGCAGAATGAGGAGATCTTGTTTGCATCATGCAATACGGTCGCTAATTTATTGATGTTTATTTTTGCCTCATGAAAGTGAGACACATCTGCAGGGATGGAACTCGAGTTTTATTTCTTTGAAAACATATGCCTCTGCACTTGTACTGAGGCATAAGCTCCAATAGCTCTTAATGCCATGATAGCTTAGATGCTCAGCTCAGCAATGCAGCTTCTGTACACACACAAAGCCATGTAATTACAATATATTACGTAGATGCTTCAGACATGCAGAGCTGATATAACTATGCAAGGAAATGAATACATTTTGGTGATTATGGGAAGAAAAAAAGAAAAAAGGATTCTACAAATGCCTGCATGCTATATATGAGACAACTTTATTCATCCATTTGCTTTCAAACTCGCCATGCTAGTGAATTTCCTGCCAAGAGTCACCATACAAAAAGTGACTTTAAGGGAATAAAAATTAAGGATTTTTAAAAAAACTCTTTCAAAATCATATTAGTGAAATGTAACATTCCCTACAAGAGAAGAGGGTCACAGAGTGACCTAGGACTCCAATCATGGCTACCAGACACAGTGACCTGATATAAAAAACCCATGCTATTACTAAAAGATTGTTCAAACCCCAGAAACATCTTTCTGCAGGTATCTCTGAATGACAACTAACTCTGAGAAAAATCTTAAACTTGTCAAATCAATTCTCCTTCCCCAGTAGTTCACACAGCTCTGAAATGGAACAGGCAACAATAACAGACATGGAGAGGTTATCATGCAACCAGTCATCTCTCTCTAAAAGCCTGATCTCCTTCCCCAAGCCTCCCAAGATTTCTGAAATGAAATAATAATCACAAAAGTGTATTTAGAAACATATCTGAAGGAGGCCTACAGGAAGGCTGGGGAGGGACTGTTGACAAGGTCTTGCAATGACAGGACAAGGGGCAATGGGTTTAAACTGGCAGAGGGGAGATTTAGACTGGATGTTAGGAGGAAGTTCTTTACAGCAAGGGTTGTGAGGCACTGGAACAGGTTGTCTAGGGAGGTTGTGGCTGCTCCCTCCCTGGAGGTGTTCAAGGCCAGGTTGGAGGAGGCCTTGAGTGAGCTGTACTAGTGGGAGGTGTCCCTGCCTATGGCAGGGGGTTGGAACTAGATGATTCTTGAGGTCCCTTCCAACCTTACCATTCTATGGTTCTATGATTCTATATTGAAGGTCTACTAAAAGTTATCAGGACACCTCTCAGTTGAATAGACTTAAAACTTGACCACTCATGGACTTCCAAGCTGTCAGGACATCGCCACACACAGGTATTTTCTCAGGCATGTGTCTGGGTCATCAGTATAGGAACAGGCTCTGTCATATCACTTAATCTGATTAAAATGCAACATCGTGGTATTGTGGTAGAAAAAGGAGCATCATCCAAAGCATAACTCCTGAAAGATAGTAGGGACTTTGCCCTACTTCATATTGCAGTATTCTCAAGAAGAAAGTACTCCACAAGAGACAGATAAGTCCTCCCCAGTCCTATGAACAGTTTGCTGTTGATAACTTTTTTATTATTGTGCATTCATCATATGGGATCTGCCTGGCCTGCTCTTAAGACACAGGCAGAGTGAGAAGTCTGCCCCAAAGGGTTTCCACACAAAAGCAGATATATTCTACCTTTGTGCATGAAGAGTGCACAAGCTCACATATTACTCAAGGCAAACTTATTAGCCAGCATGAAAACTCAGGACGATTTCTAAAGCATTCATGCCATCAGCAGCCTCTCATTTCATGGATGCTCAAGTGTCAGTTGTGCTGATGTTCAAAAATCAATGAGGGAGGACCTGTTGCAGCATGACTCAGACTGTAAGGTATGAGCAAATCTCTTCTTCCTAGAACATTCTATGTAAGAGTCTCCTATGACCTCTTCAGTCTGGAGACCTTGAGTTTCTTCTCCATATTTCACTCATCCAGCAATACAAGCAGGACAGAAAGCACTGAGGTGCAGAGATCCAGGTATTCCAGGAATCACTAATGCACATGCTTTGTTTTGCCCCGTGCTAAATGGCTGCATCTAATTCTGCCAGACAAGAATGCCTGGGTTCGCTACAAATGCCTAAATGTTATTGTTTCTTTGTTTTACCTTTGGGTAAAATACCCATTTTCTGTGGAAAGAGTCAGCAGTAATACAGTAATATGCACTTGCACTACCAATTACAACATTGTTCTAACAGGAATTTCTAGTAGTCTGAAAAACAGGAGAATCCCAAAGCACTACAGTTACACCAGTAACCTCAATTACCCATCAGAGAGCGTAGGCACAGAGTGATAAGGCATCCTGACAAATTCAGAGAGGACAACTAAAGGAGCTGATGTACAAGCTAGGTCTCCTACTGTTACAGTGTTGTGGTGCTTTGGCTGCTATACAATAGAGAAGTATACAAAAACATCATGAAGGCCCATTGTGGCCCCACTAAAATGAAAGAGTAGGGATGGCAGCAAGTCCAAAACCACCTTCCACCTAGCCCTGCCCAGTATACTTGGAGCCTAGATGTTCTTTTGGCTTGGATCTCTTTTCTTCTGACAGATAAAACATACTTCACAGAATCACAGAACAGTGAGGATTGGAAAGGACCTCTACAGATCATGGACCTCTAGAGATCACTGGATATTAGGAGGAAGTTCTTTCCAGTGAGGGTGGTGAGGCACTGGCACAGGTTGCCCAGGGAGGTTGTGGCTGCTCCCTCCCTGGAGGTGTTCAAGGTCAGGTTGGAGGAGGCCTTGAGTGAGCTGTACTAGTGGGAGGTGTCCCTGCCTATGGCAGGGGGTTGGAACTAGATGATCCTTGAGGTCCCTTCCAACCTTACCAGTCTATGATTCTGTGATTCTATCATCTAGTCCAAAATCCCTGCCAAAGCAGGTTCACTTAAGGCAGATTGCACAGGAATGCATCAGGGCAGGTTTTGAAAGTGCCTGTTTCTCTTCTACTTCACATGGGGTGGTAAAAGCTGAGGTGGATCACAATTGGGCCCTTTGGTGTCTGACTGGTTTTACCTGTGAGTTGTTCAAACATGCACTAAGCAGCCACTCTCTCTGCAATTCATTTTCCTGCTTGCTCCCAACAATGCCAAGTTGTTTGAACACTTCGATGCACTAGTGTCTACAAGCAGCTTGCCATCAGTGCTCACACAGGCAGAAACCTCACAAAATGACCTATTTTCTTTTTCCTTAAAATTGACATTTTAAGAGAGCACCAGAAGCAGGAGTTCTGTTTGGAGTGACTTATTTCCATCTTCATGTCACTCATGGATTTAAAGATACAAGAAATAGTTAAAATGTCCCCTTACAGCCTAATCTTGTCACATTTTGTGGCTGTCATTTGATAGCTCAGGGTAAGATGCTTCCATTAACTGAGTCCTTCTCCCTGGACTTAATTAAGCTGCGGGAGTTATGAATAATCAGACTGTGGGATTGGTCTCATTAAAAATTAAAGGCAGTTATAAAAAAAAATAAAAAATCTGGACTATTCATATTATCACATGAAAATCCACTACATGTTTTCCTTTTATTAATGAGAAAATATGCAGATTAAGTTACTCAAGAGTCTTCCTTCTCTGCAGCTTTGATTTTAATTTAAAAAGTGAAAAACTAAAAAAAAAAAAAAAAAAAAAAAAAAAAAAAAGTTTTAAACCCAGGGAACTTCCCTGCTACTATAAAAATGGTTTTTGATTCCCTTTGGAAAAAGAAAGGAAAAAAAAAAAAAAAAGGAGAGAAAAAGACAGCTTCAGAACTACTTTTGCCCCTAATCTCTTAATCACAAAAATAATGATCTTTTTCTTAGGTTTCAACAGTCCTTTGTAGTATTTTCAACCTACACAGTTCCAAGTTGTGCCACTGCATGAAGTCTCTTAACAGGAGAGAAAATAGCTTGCTATGGTGAAACAAATTAGTTTACTTCTAGCCTAGCTGAGTACCTTAACTGACAGCACAAGAGAACATCAGATTGCAGTTCCCATAATGATCCTAGGGGAGTAAGACTCATAATGTGGGATTTATATTTTGAGACAATCCTTTTGAATCTCCACTCATGTGGCAAATTATTTTCAATATATATAAAAAAAATAAATTAAATAAACCCAAAATTACGAACCATCTCCTAAAAATAATTGGTATTAAAAAGATTCATATTTTCCCTAATTTTTCCTCACAATTTTGACATCAGAGACGAGCCTAAAAAATGTGTCACGTTTTCAGATACTTTTGTGCAATGAGAATTGCAGAAAATGGTTTCCTATTTTGCATATTAAAAAAAAAAAAAAAAAGAAGAAAGAAAAAAAAAGTTCTCACAAATACATTTTAGCTGTTGGGGTCTTTTAGGACAGAAGGAAGCTCACAAGTTTCATCATAAATTCATGGCTTGGCAACATGATGCCAACATAAAGCATGCTTGCTTATGGACACTGCTTCCCAGGAAACCAGAGAACTGTATTTGGGACCATTGGAAATGCTTCTGAGATAGCCCTTAGGGCAGAAAACTGCCTTTGGGAGAATGGTGCATATATAGGAATCTGGACACTACATTTTTCTTGCTAAGCTGTTTTTCACCCTCTAGGTCTGAGCCAATGCAGAAGAAGCAGCATTTACTTTGCCAGAGAACAGCAGGGCCAGATTTTGCCAAAAGTGAAAAACAATTCAGAGAGGAAGAAAATGATCCATCTTCCCCCCAGGCTGCCTTACAACTTCTCTCAACCACTTAGAGAAACCAGGCTCCCAGGGACAGAAATACCAATATAATCTTCAGGCCCTTAAATGTAAAGACTATCTACCCAAGTGTCACAGGGAGAAAGAGCATTCCAACCATTTCAAGACTTGGTGAGAATTCTTGCTCCTAGGCCATTTGTAATGATGCCTCATTTTCTTCCAATGCCATGTAACTTCTCTATTATCTGCTGACATTACATCTGTTGATTTCTTGTTTCATCTGATGGAACTGTGCAGGGACTTGCAAAATCCAGTGCCCAACAATAGTTTAAGGGGGACTGCCAGAAAAATGACCACGGATTATTATAAAATTGCAGTTGCAGAGTCCGACACAGTGGTTTTGTAAGTGCTATCAGAAAATTATTAATGGTAATAGAAGAGAGATTTACAATTGGCCCTCTCAGACATGCTGTGTGTAACATATTCCCTATAATAAGGAGCTTTGCTTTGAACTGAGACATCAACCTTAATAAGCTATGCTACTCCTACTGCTACTGCTAAGAGCTTGTTCGGACAGTTCATTAAACACCTTTTTTCTTTTTCCTGGTGTTTGAAATCTATCAGTACTAAGTGTATTTGCTGTGAAAATGACAGGCTTAGAGAAGAACTGTTGGAGGGAAAATTTCATTTCATTAGAATTTGTTTTTTGTTTTATCCTTGGTTTTGTTTTGTTGGGTTTTTATTATTATTATTATTTTGTCTTGTTTTGTTTTGTTTTATTTTCAGTAGGACACCTAGTTGGATAAGACAGTCCTCCTGTCAAAGCAGACCATGAAACTGCTTATTGCACAATGCTACTGAAATGCAGTATCTTCCACAACTGCAATCAGTTAGCAGGGACAGCACTGAACAGTTTGGCTGAAGAGAGAAAAGGGAAGCTATGGGCGATGTAACAGAACCTGACATTCTTTCCACGCAGATTGCAACTGTGTGATTATTTTTGTGTTCACACTGTGTAGATGGGCTCTGTCAGACTTTGAAACAAGTCCCATAGGAGCCTGACAGCAGATGATACCTGTGCTAGATGGGACTAAAGTGAGTGTCCCACAGAGAGCATCTCAGGCTCCCTGAAAGTGACCCATAAATGATTTGCAAACTGGGTGGAAATTGCAGAGCAGTGAAAAAGTCCCTGCCAGAGGGCAGAGGGTAGAAAGAAAGAAGGTGGTAACAGGTACAGAAACAAAGGAGGAGACTGGGCTGCTGCAGTTGCGGCTTACAAATGTCCAGTTCTGGGCCTCTCAATTCAAGAGAGATGTTGAGGTACTGGAATGTGACCAGAGAAGGGCAATGAAGCTGGTGAGGGGCCTGGAGCACAGCCCTGTGAGGAGAGGTTGAGGGAGCTGGGGGTGTGCAGCCTGCAGAAGAGGAGGCTCAGGACAGACCTTATTGTTGTCTACAACTACCTGAAAGGGGATTGTAGCCAACCGGGGGTTGGTCTCTTCTCCCAGGCAACCAGCACCAGAACAAGGGGACGCAGCCTCAAGTTGTGCTAGGGGAGGTATAGGCTGGGTATCAGGAGGAAGTTCTTCACAGAAAGAGTGATTGGCTTTGGAATGGGCTGCCCATAGAGGTGTTGGAGTCCTCATCCCTGGAGGCATGTAAGAAAAGACTGGATGGGGCACTTACTGCCTTGGTCTAATTGATCAGAGAGGGCTGGGTAATAGATTGGACTGGATGATCTTGGAGGTGTCTTCCAATCTGATTGATTCTATGATTCTATGTCCCCTCAACAGCTATCCTAAAGAGACAGTGCAGACCTCAATGTTGAACTCTCCAGATCACATTACTTCTTCAGAAAGAAAGAGAGGGTTGGATGATTCAGTAACTATCACAGTGTTTCAGCCTCCAAAGAGAAACAGATACTGCTTCCTCTCTCCCTCCTCACCTCCTTCCCTTTTAAAAACAAGTCACCCTGTAAAATAATTCTCTCCAGACAGAAAAAATAGTTCATTAGTGCTTGCCTTTATGAGAGCAGGTGAGTAAACTTTGCACCTTCCCTGTTCAATGTTTGTGCTGATTTTTCAAGGCTGCCTTGATTCAGCAGATGCAATAATGTTTTATTATACAACACAGAATTCAAAGGGATACCTTAGTATGCATTGAATCAGCATCAGCACTGGTTCATTGGCTAGTTGCACTGAAAGCTACACTGGCTTTGCAACAGCACTTGCAATCTCTTTAGTCAAGAAATGGATGAGGGCTGATTTAGTGGTGAGGAAGAGCATAACCAAAGACATAAATATATGATGTCCTGCTCGAATTCTGACAACTTCAGTTTCCTTTGATTTAGCTTCCCCACCCACAAAGAAAGAATAGAAACATCAACTGCAACAGCTCTGGGACTTCCCTGGTAGTTTGCAGGTACACACAGCTTCTCAGAGAGGAATGCTAGAGAAGTGGATGGGACTGCCTTAGCACAAGCTTTAAATAATCAACATCTTGTGACTGTACAGGCAGGCTTTAAAATGGCTCCATTGGGAAATGTATGGGAAGACTAAAGAAGAGGAAAGAGACAGCGCTGTGAAAAGCAGCAGCAGAAGAGACAGAGGTGAAGTAACAGGAAAAGGAAAGCGAAAGTTTTGCAACATTGGCTACACCAGCTCTTTGGCAGGGGTTCTACGAACCCCAATGTGCTGCTCAGCCTGGCCATTTCCAAAGATGGATTAGCAAATTAATGTAAGCAGAGCATAAAGTTGCTGACTGTGGTGGCGTTGAGTCACCTTGGGCCTCATCAGCATTGCTAAACATTGCCCGTAACCTTTCCATTATCACTGAGGGTCTGCACAGCACCAGGACCCAACTGCTCCAATAATTTCAATTACTTTCCCTGACAAATTTTATGTTTCATGTATTTTACTGGCCTGATAATTATGATTTCTCTCATTTCTCGCTATCGAGCTTAATGGGTTCCAGCACGAGTGTACGGTTTCAGAAATGAAGTTCCACTTGAATTCACAAGTTATTATCTACTTTCACTAATGGAATTGGAAAAAAGAGAAAGAGTGGGAAAGAGATAAAGGATGAGTAGAGAAGGGACAGCAGAGAGGAAGAGTCAGATGCATGTGCATTAAAAAAAAAAAAAAAAGACTAAAGGAGAACATGTTGACAAAGGGGAAAACAACAGAGAAAGAAAAGAGACTGAGTTAAGACAAAGATGAAGTACAGGGAGGATGAAAACCAGAAAGGATGTATGGCAAAATGAGATAAAGGCTGAGACAGACACAGAAAAATGGGTATACAAGCAAACGAGAAAGAGCTGTGTAAGGATCGGCACAAATTAGAGTGGGAAAAACAGCAACTTTAAGTGCATTAATTTTTTTTTTCTTGCATCATGACTGCGGAGTTGGTAGGTTATCTCAAAGCTTGGGCAGGCAGCAGAGATCTAAGCTCTCCACCTTCTCCTACTGACTGCTAGAAGAAATGATTAATATCCCCAAAATAATCTTGCTGGCAATGGCAGATCTCCCAATTAGAACTAGCTGGGAATTAATCTTCTAAAGTAAGTTAAAGATCCTGAAGAGGGAAAAAAAAAAAAAGAAAAGAAGAAAACAGTGCAAAATGTGGGTTTTGTTTTGTGTTTTGTTTTGGGGGTTTTTTTTGTTTGTTTGTTTGTTTTTGTTTTTTAAATCATGGACCAGTTCTTGAAGAAGATTTAAATTTGTTGTCTCTGTTGACCAAAGATGTCATTGTTTCTTCTTTTAATCAGGCTTGCAGTGTCAGAAGAGGTAAACAGAGTGAGTTGGAGCTATCACCATTTGCATTATTGCTGTTTAAAACAAAAGGAATGACAAAACTAAAGTAGCAATTAACTACCAAAGTCAGGCATGGCCAGGCACGGCCATGCTATCTCCCCTTCCATTTATGCCTCTAAAAACACCTACCTATATTCAAATAAAAGGTGCACATTCCCTCCTTTTCCACCTGTACACAGGCACTCAGCATGAAAATATTGCCCTAATGTCAGCAAAGCAAGAACTCAGAGCAATGAAGTTACAGAGGTGAGGGCAGTATTTGTCTTTTCAAATGTTTACTGTTGCCTCAAGTGGGTGAGTGCATCTATCAGGAAAACTTTCCAAGCTGACAGTTAGAAAAAGAAAGATTTTTCTGTAGACTGCAGGAAGTTGTTAAAAGAAAACAAACATCCCTTAATGTTGCTATTTTGACAGCAAAGCATTTTAAAGAATTAATGACCCACTTTAACCAGAGATGTTTATGAAGATGATGATCAACTCTCCTGCCCATGCCCAAAGGCACAGGGACACAAATAGCCTGGTTTGGAATACAATGCTTATTCAGGACGCAGACCATCTGCAGCGGGGTTAATGTCACTGAGGCAGGGAGACGAAGAACATACATCCCGAATGTCATCATGCAGAGTCATTGTCATGGTTCACTGGAAGAAAGGTGTTGCTCTGAAAAATCACTTACAAGCAAACCTTGAATGTCATGAGTTTGTACATGGCCTTGAGTAGGACAGAAAAGTGAATACAATGAGCTGAGCCGTAATAGATAATAGATGTCTTAATCTAAAGATTTTTTCCCTAGATCTTCAGGCAGGTGTGTGAGATAAGAGAAGACAGAAAATCAAGACTTCAAACTTTCTTTCCAAGTAAACATTCTAAATATCCACTTTAGGTAAGTCTTAATATCCCCCCTAGGACTTAAATCACTCAGTAATGTGATCTTTAGAACAACAGTCAAAGCTGTGCTTAAAAATCACCTAAAAGGCAATTCCCAATTACCTTTCAAAATCAAAGAAAATAAATTTCTCATGGAAGAAACTTTAAAAAAAGATCTCTGACCATTATGAATGTTGCTGTGAATTGATTGTTTCTACTCTTTTGACAGTACTTGAGACTTTTCTCAGTAAACCTGCGGATTTCCCAACATGTGTGATGATATTTGGTCAGGCACTAAAAGAACATGCCCAGCTTCACAACTTCTTTCCCTAAATGCCTCTAAAAGAAGCAAAGAACAACATTTAAATCCCCACAAGATCCTCAAGACCAGCACCATTAATAAATAATAGTAAAACAATTTCCACACCCCCCACCCATACTTTTCTGGTATTTATGCCTTGAATGGACCAGACAAGGATTTAATCAGTGCTGGGTATCCAAAAGACAAAAATGTTCCATGCAGCTAAAATGAAGCCATAGGCCTTCCACATGTATGACTCATTGATATACCAAGGAGGACTTCCTCTTTGGAACCTCCTTGGTAGGGACCACTGATATGCTAAATAAAGGTATATCAAGAAGGGACATTTGGTCCCTTGATACACCACAAAAAGGATTTACTGCTATGGTGATATATCTGCTTTCAGCATTTCTCACTGAGCATAGTACAAGGTTTCCCCGCTACCAGCAACACATGACTGGCCCTCCCAAGAAATGCCACTTTAATTCTGGTTTTGAACTTTCTGATGGACTGGTTTCTTGAACACAGGGTTTGTGTCTGGAAGATAATTTCCTAATACTGATGGTAAATAAGCCAACAAGGGAAGGTTCTCTACTAGACCTGCTGTTTGTAAACAGAGAAGTACTAGTAGGAGATGTAAAGGTTAGTGGTTCTCTTGGCCAAAGTGACCATGAGATGGTAGAGCAATCCTCAGTGAAGTTGGGGGTGGTGATCAATAGAATACAAATCCTTGGACTTTCCGAGAGCAGACTTTGATTTGTTTAGGAGATTGGTTGATGTCATCCCTCGGGAGGCAGTCCTGAAGGAAAAAGGTGTCCAGGAAGGCTGGATATTCCTCAAGAGGGAAATCTTCAAGACACAGGAATGACCTGTCTCTGTGCACTGGAAAATATGCTGGCAAGGCAGAATCACAGAATCACAGAACATTAGAGGTTGGAAGAGACCTCCAGAGATCATCAAGTCCAACCTCCCTGCCAAGGCAGGACCACCTAGGATAGTTAGCTCAGGAATGCATCCAGGTGGGTTTTTTAAAGTCTCCAGAGAAAGCAACTCCACAACCTCTCTGAGCAGCCTGTTCCAGTGTTCTGTCACCCTCACTGTAAAGAAGTTTCTCTTTCAGAAGCTGAGAGCTTTGGGTAGAACTCAGGCAGAACAGGAAAGTCTATTGGCTATGCAAGGAGGGGCAGGGAACTCAAGAAGTGTACGAGGCTCTGGTAAGGATATGTAGGGAGAAAGGCCAAAGTTGAACTAGAACTTAATCTGTCCAGCATCATTAAAGATAATAAAAAAATGTTTCTATAAATATGTTAACAGTAAAAGAAGAGCTAGGGAGAACATCCACCCACTACTGGATGCAAGATGGAAAAGTGGTGATCAAGGACAAGGAAAAGACTGAGATGCTAAATGACTACTGTGCCTCAATCTTTGTCAGCGATACCACTTGCTCTCTGAGACTCCAGCTTCTGCCACTGAAAAACAAGGATGGGGAGCAGAACGGAGCCCACATAATCTGGGAGGAAATTACACATTGTGCCACTTAGATATGCATAAGCCTATGGGACCAGATGACATCCACACAGGGGTACTTAAGGAGGTGGCAGAAATGATCATCAAGCCACTCACCATTAGTCCTGGCTAACCACGGAGGTCCCAGTTGACTTGAGGCTAGCAAATGTGATTCCTATCTACAAGAAAGGCTGAGAGATGATCCAGGGAACTCAAGGTCTGTCAGTCTGACCTTAATGCCAAGAAAGGTCACAGAGCAGGTCATCCTGAGTGCCATCATGCAGCACATACAAGACAACCAGAGGATCAGAATCAGTCAGCACGGGTTTATGAAAGGCAGATCCTGCCTGACTAATCTGATTTCATTCTACAATAAGGTGACTGACCTAGTGGGTGAGTGAAGGGCCTACCTGGACTTCAGTAAAGCCTTTAACACTGTTTCCCACACCATTATCCTCCATGGTGCAAGTCTTGGATAAGTGCCCTCTGCACTGGATAAAAAACTGTCTGCATGGTTGGGCCCAAAGAGTGGTCGTGAACAGAGTTAAACCCAGCTGGTATCTAGTCACTAGCGGTGTCCACTACTGGGGTTCAGTGGGTTCAGTACTGAGGTCGTCCTCTTTAATATCTTCATCAACAATCTGCATGAGTGCACCCTCAGTAAGTTTGCAGATGACATCAAGCTGGGTGGCAATGTCAATCTGCTGCAGGGTAGGGAGGCTTTACAATGGGATCTAGACAGGTTAGACCACTGAGCCAAGGCTGACTGTATGAAGTTCAAGTCCAAATGCCAGGTCCTGCACCTAGGTCATAACAACCTCATGGTAAGCTACGGCCTTGGGGATATGTGGTTGGAAAGCTGCAACTTAAAGAGGGACCTGCAGGTATTCGCTAACAGTTGACTGAATATGTGTCAGCAGTGTGCCCAGTTGGCCAAGAAGGCCAGTGGCATCCTAGCTTGTATTAGAAACACTGTGGCCAGCACTGGTAAGGCTACACCTTGAGTACTGTGTTCCGTTCTCGGTCCCTCACTATAGGAAGGACATTGGAGTGCTGGAGTGTGTCTATAGAAGGGCAATGAGGCTAATGAAGGGCATATGAGGGAGCACTGAGGGAGCTGGGGTTGTTCAGCCTGGAAAAGAGAAGGGTGAGAGGAGACCTCATCACTCTCTACAACTACCTGAGAGGAGATTGAAGCAAGGAGAGGGCCAAACTCTTCTCCTTGATAACAAGTGCTAGGTTACAAGCTGTGCCAGGGGAGGTTTAGGGTACATATTAGGAAATATTTCTTCACTGAAGGGGTTATCAAACATTGGAATGCTCTACCCAGGGCAGTGGTGGGGTCAACTTCCTTGGAAACGTTTAAGCAACTTGTGGACCTGGCAGCTAAAGACATGGTTTAGTGCTCACCCCTCAGTGCTGGGTCAAAGATTAAACTAGAAGAACCTGAAGGGCTCTTCCAACCAGATATATTCAGTGACTTTGTGATTCTATTTCAAGTCCATTTACAATTCTACTTTACCCAGCTGCGAAGAAATGAAAAACAGCCAGTAATGATTTTTTTTTTTTTTCTCATTACTCTTCATTTGCTTTTTGAATCCCTATAGAAAGGAATAGTCCCACCAATGTTGATAGTCTTTCAGGGTTTTATTCTCACAGTCTACATACTGATGCTGAATGAAGGCTACAAGAGCCAAGAAAGAGCTCTTCACTTTTTGTTGTTGTTGTTTTGGCTTTTTGTTTGTTTGTTTTTCTTATCCTGATATATGTCCCATCCTCCTCTGGCAATTTAAGAATAAGCCATGATCAAAAAGGAAGGATTCTGGCTAAATAGTAGAAGAAGATGCAGAGATTACACAAGAGTTTATGATGCCAGATATATGGTGAGGACACCATATGTACAAAGAGTAAAGTGTATAGAGTTTCTTATTCCAAATTTCAGAGAGTGAAGATTTGCAATTCTAAAGTTACATAGTAACACAAGCTCAGCCAGGAAGATACTGTAAATGCTCAGGAGTAGGCTGATTCAGTGATGGCGACTTGAAAGCTAGATATACCAGGACTAACACAACTACCCAGTGAGAGTTAATGATTTAGTGAAGTTCAAACCAAATATCTTGTCACTGCATACTTGGTAACTTGGTAACCAAGATGATGCCCAGCAAACAGAATAAATAGCTACGAGCTTCTCATCAGCACAGGGGAAAACAAAGGTAGCCAGTCCAGTGAATGGATCTTACCATTCTGGTCCCAGAAAAGGGAAGAGGTCCCCATAAGGTCAGGATTGTGACAGCTGTTGTCAAGATCACAGAACTATAGAATCACGTGTTTGGAAGAGACCTGAAGATCATTGAATCTAACCATAGCCTAACATCTCCTTGTATACAACTGCTAGACCATCTCCCTAGGCTCCTCATCCAAATGTCTTTTAAATACTTCTTGTGATGGAAGGCAGGGGCAATCCTGGCTTCAGCCACCAAGGAAATCACTGTTGCACACACCCATTCTCTCTGCTGTTGGTGGCTGTGCTCTGCAAAGTAGGCAGATGAGGTTGTGGCTGTTTGGATGCCTCTGACAATCTGCTTGACAGTTCTCTTTAGTGTATGCCTTTGGCTAGTGCAAGTAAGTACAGAGAGGGTTGGAACAACTTCCCAGACCTCCAAATGAACTTTACAACTACTCTGAGATTCACAAAACCTCATGATTTTAATTCCCTTGAGATTGATTAATCACTGCTGTTCATGGCCATCCACTAGTAGCCAACATAAATGTTAATTTAGGTTTCTAGTCCAAAAGATTTACCTAAGTAGGTGAAATTCTAAAGCTGTCTACAGAAGAAGAGAATATTTAAAAACATTTAGAGGAGTTGTCAGTAGCACCTGAAGAGACAGTGTTTAGAAAATGCACGCTTTATTCCTCCCATTCTTGTCACTATACCCTGCATCTCTGCCCATGGAAGAGAATAATATTTTTAATAATGACAAACTGAAAACAAATAAACAAAGCATATGATGTTTTTGAGTCTTAAGCTTCTCCCTGTGTGTACTGGAGAAAGGAATTTCTATCCTTATCATAAGGTTCCTTGTTAAGACTTATCTAAGCGATACACATGTACATACTCCAGCATCTCACCTTGCTGCAACTCCTTAAGGCAGAAGTGTTAAAATAACTGAGTTATTTATTTCCTGTCAACTTCAATGAGAACTTATTATGTGCCTGTTTATTTTAAGGAATGTACAACTCACTTTGAGACACAAAGTCTATGCACACTGTCATAGAATCATAGAATCACAGAATGGTAAAGTTGGAAGGGACCTCAAGGATCATCTAGTTCCAACCCCCTGCCATAGGCAGGGACACCTCCCACTAGTACAGCTCACTCAAGGTCTCCTCCAACCTGGCCTTGAACACCTCCAGGGAGGGAGCAGCCACAACCTCCCTTGGCAACCTGTGCCAGTGCCTCACCACCCTCACTGTAAAGAACTTCCTCCTAACATCCAGTCTAAATCTCCCCTCTGCCAGTTTAAACCCATGTCCTTTGGATACATTTGTAAAAGGACTTTATTCTTAATACTTTGATTCAGAAAATTTTACAGACAGTGTATATGCATTTAGAGAAAATTTTTTGTTTCTCTAGCCACTTCTAAGGAACTGGCACCTGAGGAATGTAAAGCAGAAACTAATTTTAGAAGACAGGGTTCAGCTTCAACCTTGTAGGTCTAAGCTTGCACTTAACCTGAAAGATGAGGACACCAATTAATGTTGAGCTTCTAGGACAAAGGCCTTCTCAGAGGACAGTTGGACATTTCACAATCTTTCGCTTCACACTGTCACAGCATTGCTGCCTCCATTACAGTGGTCTCTAAAGACCAAAGTCTGGTGTCTAGAGGATCAAGGCAAAAGCCAGCCTCTCACAGTTTTACAGTAATCACTAGCACAAAAAATGGAAGTAGTAGGAGGGGCATGGATGTATGCCTACATTTGTGTGTGAATAAGAGGGGAGATGCCTACAAACCATGATGGATGCACATACTTGGAGGCATGCGTATGTCTGTATCAGAATAGAGTTAGGCTGGAAAACTTGGGCTACTTTGAAGTGATGACCTTTCTTTCTCAAGAATCTGTTACTCAACAGCCAGAACTACTGTCTGCCATCAGACAGACACCATGTAAAGCACGAGGGTCAACTTTACACGCTCAGATACAAGTAACATAAAGGTTTCCACCTATTTCTCTTCATTGTCTATTTTGAGAGTCTAGAGGACTTACAATGAACCTACTTCATTGGCACTATAGAACTGCTGCTTGGAGGACTAAAAGAGAAACCTTGAGTTTTGCCATAGTCCTTCAGTACACATCAGCTACCTGGGGGATGGCATTTAATTATGGAGTTTGACTCTTCTCAGGATTCTTGTTTGACCTTGTCAAAAAGTAAGTGATGATATGTGACCTGGACATTCAGAGAGAGCATGTGACTTCTGTTCTCACATCTCCAATTGGCCTTCACAGAGGGAGGTATATATGAAAGTGTAAGAATATCAGAGCAGGAACAGCATGCAGCTATTCCTCTCGGCTCCGCAAAAACAAGCTCTGCTGGAGAAACTCTTGCGCCTGCTTCTGGCCTCTAAATGTTACTCCAGAACACTGTTTTTCTAGGTGGATTTGGAAGGACACAGTTTTAGACAAAGAGAGACTTGAAGGGAAAAGAGTTAATCAAAAGCCAGTAAATTTCAGAAGCAGCAATGTCAGAAGCAGATTAATAATAACTGTTCATATGTGCACACTGGTTGCACATATGTGAGTGGGTGTGAGGCAGGATAAGACATTCTGACAGCCAGAGCAAGAGGATGAGCATCACCCTACCCTTCCCTTCCCTTCCCTTCCCTTCCCTTCCCTTCCCTTCC